>JAPTHL010000040.1:0-488249 GCA_028455855.1 Meloe dianella | reverse complement strand
AAAAAAAAATTAAAGAATCGACTTTATATAAGCGACTACTTCAATACATGTTAACGAACATGGTTTATCTCGTTTTCCCCAGTAAACGTGGGTCTGGAAATAAGAGGATCTACCTTCTAAAAATATCGAGGAAAGAATGATCAATTTAAAACAATTTAACTAAAAAACAATTATTACCTGGGTCACTGTCACATTCAGCAAACGCCTTCCGCAGTGCCTCTTTAGCTTTACTGAAAGGGGCCGCCGCTGTGTAGTGTTGTGTAAAGTTAGGCCTCTCATAATCCTCGTTCTCTTTCTAAAATGTCAAAGTAAAGAATTAAAGGAAATATAATGATATTCGTTAAAATGATAAACATACTTCTACAGCGGCTGTTGCAACGTTTCCCGTGATATTCCCAGCTTTTGTTTCAGGAGAAACAGGTTTGCCCACTCCCGATTGTCTGTAGGCCTCGCCCACGTTCGAAGCGGACTGCATAATGGACGATTTTCGTCGTCTCTGTTTATTTTTAAATATGTGCTTGCAATTTGTTCTAGGTTGTGTTCCAGTTTCCATTGGAACATTCTTTTTAATTGCCATTTGCGAATCGCTCTAAAAAACAAAAGAAAAACAATGTATTGAAACATCTTAGTTTTAAACGATAATAATAATTCATTTACATTTGAACTGGGATATTTGAGAACTTTAGAAGAGAATATTATTCCTCCAGAAAATTCACCTTCGAATTCGTCGGAATCTTGATATTTAATCCAAACAAATTATAAATAATAAACTTTTCAGTAAAGGAGACTTATTTACCTTCATCTCTTTGATCTGTTGTTGTTGTTGGTGCTGGTATTGATTTAATTATTTCCCTAGAATCTTCTTTAATAGAAAAATTAGTTTTCACTGGGTCGCCTTTAACGTTATCGATCTTAACGCGCCTATCAGCTACATCTACAAATAATTTATTATGTATACATCATCAAGTATTTTGCTAACTATTACCAGTGTCAGTCGTATTTTGATGATCATTATTTGTCGAAATGTTGTTTGCTTGTTTGCGCACTTTGTGAGATAATGTAACATCAAAACGTTTATGACACTCGTTGAAATCTCTATATTTTTCAACGTATTTTAGTACTTCCACCTTAAACAATAAACGAAATAGATTTTTATTTTTAATTTTAGATGTATAATTAAGAACTTTTTCAGTTAAAAATGGTAGCGATCCATTTTTCAATACTGCCCTCATCAGAGGACTTTTTGCACTCAAGGTCCGATCATAAAAGGCGTCAATAATAAGGTTTGTATGTTTCGTATTTTCTACAACGAAAAAATTATTTGAAATTTAAAATTGATTTTCAATATGAAAAAACAATGTTACCAATAGTAGCACATGATGCTCCATCGCTGTGAATATAGCTCAATATATGTTTTAATATGTTCTCCATCCGAATGAAAACTCAAAAATGGGACAAATCTGCAACAGAACAAAATAATCATGCTGAGTGCAAGATTGAAACGAAAATAAAGATAATAATAAAGATAATAATATTTAATTAGACATTATTGATGTTGCATCCGTTTACAATGACTGCTTCTTTTGTATCGAAATAGATGGATAATTTCTAAAAGACTTTGTTGTTAACATTAAAAA
Organism: Meloe dianella; assembly: GCA_028455855.1. Taxonomy (NCBI): domain Eukaryota; kingdom Metazoa; phylum Arthropoda; class Insecta; order Coleoptera; family Meloidae; genus Meloe; species Meloe dianella. Next base: position 486,612 of record JAPTHL010000040.1, on the reverse strand, counting down.
ACATACCTAATAAAGATGTTATAAGATGAAATAGACAATTGTTTGCTTTGAATTAATTAAAAAAACCACTTTAAAACACTTTATGAAATACACGAAAGTCGACTTTCTGACGCTTTCATAAAACTGTCAATTGGTTTCCGATGGATATCCATTGTACCGTGATTTAATGAATACTCAAATATTGTCACTATCTATCTAGATTAAAATGCTACAGTTAAGTTACAGTCACGAAAATGCCAATAAAGAAGTGCAATTCCAAGTTTGTAATGGAAAACAACCGCCTTAATTCCAAATGTTGTCAAGACCAAATCCGAAATTCGCCCCACAACAAAGGAACGATGTTGAGTTTATTGTAATTAAAATTAGCACCACTAATCTATAAATTCTACATATACATTTGAATTATTATTATTTGTTATCAATGTATCCTATATAACCATGATTTTATTGAGATAAAAGCTAGGACTTAGGTGAAAAATCTTGTTTTTTAAGGAACCACATTCTTTAACAATGTTCGTGATTTTCAAGTGCTTCGATAAACAGATGTGTGCTTGTCATAAACTGATGGTGGACTATCTATTTAGATCAATAATAAAAGAAATACAGAATTCATCTAAATTTTGGTAGGATATCAATTAAGGCTCCTGGATATATAAAACGAAAAACCGAATTACATGTAGCATCAGTTGCATGTTTAAAAGACAACTGCCATTCAACAATACGAAGCTTATTTTCGGCAATAAACATTATTTATAACTTGTTGGGGTACAATAAACAACAGGCAAAATTATTTAAAAAAAGTTCTGCTTAGACAGCTTAATTATATATAACTACCTGATTCTATATCCTTACAATTATATGTAATGTATGAAATAGTAGAATTAACATATTAAGTTATTTTGTTTCTAATTTTATTATTTGCATACTATGTATTTCTAATGCGCAACGCAATTCTTAAATTAAGAGAACAGCATTTCAAAATAACGAAATTAGGAGTATAAAAATGTGTGTTGATCATAGATAAAGAGAAAAGGTATTTAGTAACCTCTCCTCGCGGTCTCGTCATGGTAAACATGCCGTTTTCGAGGTAAAGTGTCCTTGTTCAGAGGAGAATTTTAACATTTTAGACGTCACTGAATTCAAAAAAAATTAAATTCTGAAAAAGTGGAGATTCAGTTAAAATAAGCCATATTTATATGTTCCAAGTTCAGGTGCAATTACAAATAACAAATTGGAAAATTTTGCTATCTCTAGACATATTTTATTTTAATTCATGTTACTTGGTATACATATATCAAGTTTCCGGTTTATTTGAAAAATTACGATAGCTCAAAATCTATTAGATGGAATAATTTATTTTAATGTAAAACATTACAGAAATAATCGACTTCAGGCAGGGCTGCTCTTAGACTGCAATTCTGCAATTCTGCAATTCTGAATGAAGAATTTTCGAATCCATTATTATATATATTATATATATATTATATATATATTATATATATATATTATCATATATATCATATATGGTGCCAGAAATGGTCACAACTCCTACTGCTTCACATGCCGTCCATAAAAATCTGATGCTAGATGCATTTTATGGACGCACATTATGTGGCAAAAGTCCATTGATGCAAGCGGTATTACGTAATGGAATATTACCGTTAAGAATTGAACAAGTATATATTTTTAAATATATATTTAAAAAAAGAATTAATTGAAACTATTTTATTTATTCTTAAGATCGAAACAACTTCTATCTGCTTAGATCAACAAACTGTGGTAGAAGATACCACAGTTGAGGATCACTCAACTACTACGATTGGTATTTTTTATTTATTTTTAAAGGCTCTTTTCACTTGTAATTGATCTTTTTTTCTGTAGAAATTAATAATGGTTCATTGTTGGAACAATTAAATAATGTTGAAAATAATTGTATGGATTTTAAAGCATCAAAACCAACAACACCATCAACATTACCAGCAACACGACCAGCAACACCACCACCAACAGACCAAACAGATGGAGGTAAATGAGGTTTTTCCCTTGTAGTAGTTTTTATTTTCTTAATTGGTTTAATTTTATTTTAAAGATTCCGTTAAAGAGAAAAGTACAAGAGGAACTCCAGAAAAAAAAGACAATACTTTAAGTAATATGAAGTAATATATTTTTTTTAATTTTGGAATTTTTAAATTAATTTCTGTTATTTTAAATATTTTTTTAGTGTAATTTCCATATTGACGCAAAAGAAACTGTCAAGAAAAATAGAAAATCAAAAAATAATCGTAAGGAAAGAAGGAAAAATAGGAAATTACAACAAAATAAAAACATTGCAATCGAAAACGAAATTATGACTATTGAAGATGGAAACCCTCAAACAAATATTAATGAAAAAGCTCCTATAAAAGTGGCTAATGTTGCTATTGCTTTAGATGATGTACCTTTATTGATTTAACACTTATTATTATTATTATTATTATTATTATTGACGTTATTTATTTGGTCGTTTTAGGAAGATAAAGCTGAAATATCATCTGTAACGCCAACAACAACAACAACACCACCAACCCATCAAACAGATGGAGGTAAATGAGGTTTCTTTCCTTGTAGTAGTTGTTATTTTCGCAATTGGTTTAATTTTATTTTAAAGATTCCGGTAAAGGAAAATCTACAAGAGGAACTCCAGAAAAAGAAGACAATTTAAGTTCGAATGCCTATGAAGTAATATATTTTTCTTTAATTTTGGTCTTTTTAAATTAATATTTGTTATTTTGAATATTTTTTCAAGTGTAATTCGCGAAACATGAAAGCAGTGCCAGGGAGACCAGCAAATCCGTTTGCCGAAACTTCCACAGGCAAAAGTAATATATTTATTTTGTAATTAAATTATTTTAAAACGACAATTGTTTTTTAACTATTCCTTTAAGGTCAATCTTCTTCTTGGTTCCGTACAAGAGTGTATTGGAACAAGAAGTACGTCAATGAACATAAACACCACAATAATTAATATGCCAACATTCTTTGTTAAAATTATAATATATTGAAGTAGACAAATTACGATTGATTAACGATTTAGAGCTGGTTTGTTTGAAAACAAGAAATCCCAGGATACAAGAAAACTCAACGAAACGAGCAAGCGAAGGCCATAAAACAGAATGATGGACGCTGCTGGCCTGCCGAACAGCTATTTAGATTTTCCTCTCTCAAATTGAAAGTAAACTCGACTGCAATTACTTTTGCCTATACTTCCTTTGGCATTTGGCACAAATCCCATCTATGTATGTGATTTGTGGCGTTTGGTTGTGTTCGGTTCGTAGATGAAGCTTTCGACCGTTAGTTCTGTCTTTCAGTGCCAAGACATTCACTGTCGCGCTTATACTGCCCGAAAAAAGCATTATCGATGGCGTCATGAGAGCGACTGTAGGATGTTTACATCGTCAAATCGGGTGACTTTGAGACTATTTATATGCACAGAAAGCTAGAAAGCTTCCAAACCGAACAACATGACCAAAGACTTACTCTACCAACCAATGACGTTGAGTGAATAATATATTATTCACTCACCGCCAATGATATATGTATAATATAAATATTATTTAAAAAAGTGGATTAGGCCTATTGGGGATACCACTACAAAAAAAAACGCTCCTTGTACATTACCTCATAGGTGGTGTGGAAAATTGTACAAAAATATCATTAATAGTGATATATACAAAATTATACATACATATAAGAAAAAACATATTGATACCTTGTTTTGATTTCCAAATTTTCTCACAGAAACGACTAAAAATTCTGGTATTATATAGGTACGAAACTGATTGGAAGGGCAAATGGATTAATCAATTATTGTGCCGAAAACATTGGAGAGTCTTTAGAGAAATATGTCACTAAATTTCAAATATGTTCACTGCACTGTATATATTTCCAGGTAAAATTTCTAACAAAATATCTGTTATATCTGTTTTATTAGAATTCTATCATAATATAAACGATGCGATCTCATAATTACCAAGAATTTTACAACAATTGTACCTTGAGAGAAGCTGCTACCAAACATTCTTCTGGGACTGTCAAAGTATAATGCTAAACCTATAACAAAGCATTGAAAAGAAATATTTTTATCAGAGTAGCGCCATTCAAAAGGAAAACAAATTTCTAATAGAATGGATGGATTAGAAATTTCAGTTTTTGATTATAACAATTAAAAAACAATTTATAATGCATCATTCGAAATGCAATTTTTGTTGAATATGTCATAGCTTGAAAAAGTATTTTTTCGCCGACCATTTTAAATTGATTCGATTTCAGTGAAGGTTGTCTAAAGCCCGATGTAAATATTCTAATCAATAACTGCGTAATAGCGACAGTATTATTTTGCAGTATGAGAACAAACTGGAACCGATAATTTACAACCACTGTTAGTGAAGCAACCGCAAAGAATTTGGAAAAACCCACAAAATGAGTTTATGATCCGAACTTATACCTGCTCGAACACCAATTTTATTACCTGTGTAAATAAATATACCACGTGTTTTGTACTATCTAGAAAGAATATACTACTATTTTCTATTTCAAAATCCAAAAATCACGATGGCAACATTTCCATACGACTGTTGCTATCTAACATGTTAATGTGGAAACGATACTTTTATATTATATGGTGTATTTAAAAATTCTGCAATATGATTTAGTTTACATTGCATTGTATTTTGTGATTGTAATACTTTATTGTAACAGAAAATTTATTAATTACCGATAGTCCAATTACGTTAAGAACTACACCGCCAGAAAGTAGGTCTCATCCCCACTTGGCCCATCTACCCTTGCGTTCCAGTGCAGTGCATTCCGCACTCAATTACTCAATAGTTTCGTTGATTTTGTATCTTTGGCTTATGGTGACGAACATAATTTATTTTCGTGAAAATATATTAAGAATGTTTTGTCGCCGCCACTGCATGATTTCTTGGGTTTCTGGAGTTGAATTCTATTGGCTATTGCCACATTCTGGTACTATAGTGGAGATAAGTTAAGAACTACACCGCTATAAAGTAGGTAGTCATGCCCACTTGCCCCATTGCTCCGCCCATCTACCCTTGCCACCAGAGCAGAAGGTGTATTTTTCCAGTGCCGTGCGATCCGAACTCAGTTATTAGATTGGTTGAGTGTCTTTTTTTGGTTTATTTTGATAAAAATGATGAATGAAGGGAATACGAAACCAAGCCAAATTTTTAAGTAAATGTTCCATATCATTCATTGAGGAACAGAAATTCTGTATACATTATTTTAACAGCAAAAATAACAAAAGGAAATAATAATATAAAAAAACTCATAAAAACAGAATAAATCTTAAAAATCAATATTTCACATAATCATATAAAACGTGCCGTTTTAGAGGTAAAGTGTCCTTATTCAGAGGAGAATATTAACATTTTAGATGTCATCGAAATCAAAAAAAAGTAAATTCTGAAAAAGTGGAGATTCAGTTAAAATAAGCCATATTTATATCTTCCAAGTTCAGGTGCAATTACAAATAACAAATTGGAAAATTTTGCTATCTCTAGACATATTTTATTTTAATTCATGTTACTTGATATACATATATCAAGTTTCCGGTTTATTTGAAAAATTACGATAGCTCAAAATCTATTAGATGGAATAATTTATTTTAATGTAAAACATTACAGAAATAATCATCTCCAGACAGGGCTGCTCTTAGACTGCAATTCTGCAATTCTGAATGAAGAATTTTCGAATCCATTATAACAATAGTTTGTCTAATTTAGCAAATTAGAAGTTCCAAACTATGACAATTGATTGGACCCCAAAATTCAAAATGTGTGCAAGATATGTTATATTATATGTGAGTCTTTTGTCTATAGGTAAAAACACCCAAGTATATTATTGCTTGCTTTTCTCCTCTATTATTTGGCCTGCGAATTTTAGTTTGTCGAAAACTTTCGTGAACAATACTTTTCTACATGTGTAGATAGCTGCATCGTCGGCATACAGCATTATGTTTCTTCGAGGGAATTTCGGTATGTCATAAATATAGATATTAAAAGGAATTATGCCTAAGTTTGAGCCTTGGTACACTTCTGATACACTGTCTGGTGTTTGTGATAGTCATTCATTAATTGTCACTTTAAAGTGTCTATTTGCAAAATAATTTTATATAGATGACCATCGAGCCAGGCTCGGCCAAAAGCTTTCTCAAAGTCTATCATGAGAGCCATAACGGCAACCCTATCTTTGTCGTAGTTTATTAATATTGATGTTTTCCAAGAGTTTGGAAAATTTTGTAATTTTATAATGCTATTGACAATATGAACAATTTGTATTATTGCTTTTCTAGGTAAAGATTTGATTATTTTATTGTCTATATTATTTACTTTTGAGTTACCCTCAAGACGCGTCTAAAGAAGATTTACTTCAAAAAGAAAGAATTATCATTATATAAAACAGAATTTGTTGAATGTAGAAAACTAAATTAGAAAGTCTGCCCTCACAAATCAACCCCACTACTCAGAAAAGGCCATTTGAATTCTATGTGTATAGACTGTTACTATAATATCTAATAACAATAAAAAAAAATTACGAATTTTGGGAAACTACAATGAAACATTACTTGTAAATCTCTAATCATATGTAAATATTGCCACCTAGAAGTAAAAACTAAAGGTAACACGATAAATTTGCGCAATCATCTCATGAGACGTCATCCAACCATTAAGACCGTAAATCAAAAAAGAAGAATGATAGTGGTGCTGGTAATCCACGAAATGGTGATAGAAATCGACAAGTTAGTGAAACCTTATTTCCTTATATCTTGATCACATTTGTCGTTTTTCTACGTATTAAATTTAGAAAAATGAAAATTAATGCTCATTAAAATCGAATAACACTATTTTGTTTATTTTTTTAGATCGATGATAACGATACGACTTTATATAACGTTGCAGATTTTTGAAATATTGATAATTCGGATACTGAAAGTGTGGCATCTTCTACTGCATCTATATCAACCTCCAAACAGCAAACATTAACTTCTTGTGTTACAAATATAAAAGCATTCGGAGGTAAGACATGAAATTAACATCTTTGAACTCATTATCCGGAAGTTAAGATGCATACGAAACATGGAGTTATATTTTCTATGTTTTCTTTTAGTTTTAGATAACGGTGTTAAGCGTGGTCCAATTAACAATGCAATACTCTTTATGATAGCAAAGGATGGTTTGCCTCTAAATACTGTGGAAAAATCAGGATTTAATTATTTGATGAAAGTAGTGGCACCATTATATGAAGTTCCGGCTAGAAAAACAAGAACGCATATAACACAGCTTAAACAAAAAATACAAGACGTTCGGGCATTGTGTTTAGTTAACTGCAGATGTTTGGACTGACCCGCATAATAGTCAAAGCTACATGGGCTTAACTGGCCATTGTATACATGAAAATAAGTTAATGATTACTTAGCTCATGTAATTTCTTCTATGACAGAAAAATCGGGCATCAGATAAAAGCGAAGAAAGTGAAGAAGTAGAAAAGAATGTTCCTGAAAAAGGAATTTGGGATTTCCACAAGTTACTTGTAAAAAAGCAACTTTCTACCTGTAATGCACTTGCACAGGAAAGTCAGGATTTAAATGAAGAATTTAAATATTATTTATCGCAGACATGATTTCATACTTTACTGGCAAGAACAAAAACATTCAATTTACCATCACGTTTACTCTACAGCCATGAACTATATGTGTATTGTGGGATCATCTGTGCCTTGTGAGCGATTTTTTTCAATTGCTGGTAATATTGCAAGTGACGAGCGGAACCGCTTGGACCCTCGTAGGCTGGATAGATTATTGTTCCTGAAATGCTTGGATATCAAGCACTGGGAGTTATAAACTTCTAATTCTTTATCACAACAATTATATTTCTGTTTTAATTCACCTAATTGTTTATTTAATATTATTATTATTATTGTTGAAACTTTATTGATAACTTAATGCTGAATATTTATGATAATCTAACGTTGACTTTCTAATTTCATTAAAATCATTATTAATTAATGTAATTTCCGGTTGTCTTAAATACACATTAGCTTTACTATTGGCTGTTTTGTGACGTATTTCAGGATTTGAAAGACGTTTAGCACTAACAACTGTTGTTGTTAAATCAACAAATGTTGGTGTTGAGCCACGTTTCGTTGAACTAAATGATGTCCTATTTCTTGTTAAACTTTTATAATAAATACTACTGTCTTGATTATTATTATTATTATTATTATTGTTGCATCCACACTTTGCATAGAGGCTGCCACAGGTGTGTGATTTTTTAAATAGGGCGCGTTGTTCACCAATTGTTATTGTTATTGTTGTTGGTTGTTGGTGGTGGTGTTGTTAACAATGGTGCGCTGTTCATACTTCATACGTTAATATAGCAGTAATTGTTTAATTAGTTGAAAATAATAAATTATTGATTATTATCGCGTCTACTTCACTTCCTGTTAAATTCATATTCACATGAAAATTGACAATATTTCAATTAACTTACACTTATCAATTTCATCAATCAATGGTGTCCCACTAACACCTAGGACTGGCGTAACAGCAACTGCGTCTAAAAGTACGTATCACCTTGTCAATAACATCTTTATTATAATAATATTTTAATTAGCTTACCCTTATCAAGTCCATCACAAATCGATGTTTCATTGACAAAATTCACATTTTTGTATTAAAACGTGTATTGATTTTACATAAAATGATTCTGACAAGTCCTTGAAAAATAAATAAAATAGACTTTCTTTTTTTAATGTTTAATTACATACTGTCAGTTCTAAATGGTAGTGTACCATTCTGCAGTACTACTTCCATTAGAGGACTTTTTCCGATTAAGGTCCGTCCACAGGAGGTGTCAGTCATTATTTTTTTATGAATTGCATGATCTACAATAAAGCAAATGATTTAAAATTATTAATTATTATTATTAATTAAACAAACAAAAATATCTGTAACAGAACATAATAAAAATAAAATTTATTAAAAATCAATCATATTGTGATAATAATCGCCCCTGATTAAGAAATCTAATTTAAAATGATTTAAAAAAATTTAATAATTTCATATTGTATGAAATCACAAAAATATGATTCTAAGTTATTTAAAATGATTAAAATGTTCTTACTTTCAATAATTCTAAATTATGAAATTATGATTTAAAATTATTTAAATTGATTTGAACTTCTTAGTTCCAAATAATTTAAAATTATTTAAATTCCTCGTTTCATAAAATTTTAAATCATAAAATTATGATTTTAAATAATTTTCATTGATTTGAATGCTGTACTACATGTTTTCTACTGCGAATCATATTGTATACCTTTGACAGAACCTATCACAAGATATGAAATGAAGAGGAAAAAGCCAACTAAATGTTGGAAATGTGAGAAAAAATATCAACGTATCAACGAGTGAGGAACTCTTTTATTTCTTTGAACATGGAGTATCAATTAAAAACGTTATTGGCCAATGAATCAATACGGGGTATGATTGATAATGATGAGTTGAAGAAACAGGATGAAAAAATTGATGACAATATTCGTGACATTTGTGATAGTAATAGATATATTAACGATGATTACATAGCATCAAAAAAAATGGAGACATCCTTTTAACCTTAAATGCAAATCTCGATGGAGCACCTCAGTTCAAAAATAGCCACCACACTTTTTGGCCTAATCAATGTATAATTAATGAAATCCCAATTTCATTTCGTCATAAAATTATTTTATTAGGAGGACTTTGGTATATATCAGTGGAGCCAACACCAGCATTTATGAATTTATATTTCAAGATATTTACAGTGTAAATTTCTAATTTGATGCAAAACGGAGTAGAAATCATAACTGAAAACAAAGTTTTAAAAAAGTATTACTTTAAAAAAAATTCATTTCCGGTAAACTCGGCCGATCTTTATAAAAACCGTTTACAATTTAATGGCAAATTTGATTGTAGTTGGTGTTATCAACCATCAGTATATAAATCACGTTCCATGAGGTATATATTTACTGAAAGCATTCCTGAAGAAAGAACCCATGAAAAATACTTAAGAGATGTGAAAAATTACAAGAAAATTTTAAAAATCTATACTGTAAAAGGTGTTAAAGGACCATCTGTATTGTCTTTTTTACCTAACTTTGATTGTATTTGGGGTTTTCCGCATGATTACATGCATGCTGTTCTGTTAGGAGTCACTAAACAACTTTGAAATACTTGGAGTAAGGGGTATTTAAATGCTAATAATAAAAAAGTGATAAATTGTCGCTTGCTAGAAATCAGACCGCCTAGTGGCATTCATCGTGTTCCAGGAGCCGTGAAAAATAAGCCACTTTGGAAAGCTACAGAGTGGCGATCTTGGCTGTTGTTTTATAGTGTTCCGGTACTAACAGATGTATTGGATGATGAACTATTAGACTCATATAAACTTTTAGTCAAAAGTATTCAAAAACTTCTTTCTCAAGATTTAACTGAAGATGATTTGTTAGCTTGTGAGATTGATCTGTTAAAGTTTATTTATGAGTACCAACAATTTTATGGTGATTCTGGCATGACTTTTAACATCCACAGTTTAAGGCACATTGTACAGAGTGTTAGAAAAAACGGACCATTATCCAATAACTCTGCGTATATATTTGAACATAATAATTAAAAAAAATAAAATAATAATAAAATAATAATTTTAAAAAAAAAGGTGACAAGTCCTAAAGGGGTCTTAAATCAAATGTCGAACCGATGCTTACGAGATAATATGTTCAGAAGTCTACTACCTACGGCTCCAAACGATATCACTTGACAATTTTGCAAAGCTATATTAGATAAAATAAAAGAAATAATAAGCTGTACAAGAGCCAACGATGGGGCTTTATTGATGGAAAATGATGTCCAAGACTTAATGTAAGAAGAGGAACAAATTTACAGCCGTTGTATTTATAAAAGTGTAATATTTCATGAGACATTATACAAAAAAAGCAATAAAACAAACACAATACTTTACTTAGATAACAATAAAATCGCTAAGATTCATTGCTTTTATAAACGAAATGATGAAGCTTATCTAAAGGCAACAGTAGCCACGGTTGAAAAATTTGATATTTTTCAACATATATTTGTTATAAACGAGTGGGAAGATGAATCTGTAATTATAGCGGTAGAAAAAATTGTATCTAAAATGGTATTTATCAATATAAAAAATTTATCTTCGACTTCTGTGACTGATTATGTATGTTTACAACCCAATAGTTTTGAAGTTCAATAAAAAATAAGATTTATGCCTATGTAATAGTAACATTTTAATCTTTTATGTCTCTATGACTACACCTTTATTACGATTCCACTTATCGAACTAGAAACAATAAAAAGGATATGAACACTTGACGATTTGAAATATATGCAAAAGTTTATGAAATTTAAAATCCGCTAAGAAATCAAAACTTTCAATATTATTATGACATAATAATTTTAATGAAAACATCAATAATTTAAAATATTGATTTAAGAAAGCTGAAATTTCGACATTATTTTTTCATTTGATTCAATTTTCCGATAATAAAAAAATATTTTTTTCTTTAATTATAAAAACTTTCTTCAACTCTTGGTAGGTATTATAATGTTCCTACAAAATTTAGTTAACATCGTGATCGTATTATTTGCACCATAAAAAAAAATCAATTTCTTAAATTTATAAGCTCTAGAACACCGGGCCCCCTCAAAACGGTTCAAGTGTTCAAATAATTCCAAATTATTTTCAATTGTCTAAGGAATTAGAATTTGTGACCTTAATTTCTGATTCAATTCAATTTATTATTATTCGAACGTTTAAATTATTCCAAATAATTTTTAATTACCTGAAAAACTATAAATTGTGATATTATTTTCTTAGTCAACCTAATTTAAAATGATTCGAACCTTTGAATCATTCCAAATAATTTTAAATTGTCTCAAAAAACCGAAATTTTAATATTATTTTCTTATTCAATTCAATTTAAAATGATTTGATAGTCGGAATAATGTTGTATAATTCCAAATCATCAAAGATTATTTTATTTTTTCATTAGATATGATTTAAAATAATTCGTTACAAAATTGATACTCCAAAGTCAAATAATCCCAAATTAGATTTCTTAATCAAGGGCAATCAAAATTAAAATAACAGATTTGGGTATTGAATAAAACATTAATCGTGGTAGATCTATTTACAATTACAGTTTTTAATAGTGAATTGCAATGTTTATGATGAAAAAACTATTAAATTTGAAATTATCATGGATTCTAACATCAAAACCAAAAACCGGGAAAATCGAATAATTTTTAAAAGACATAGTTGAAAATAATATGAAATTTACCTATTTAAGTAGCAAGAAAATGTCGAGAACAATTGTTTAACAGAAATCTTTAAGAAATTAATCTTTAAAAGCACTTGGTCACATTGGTGAAATTTATATTTCAAACGATTTGACAAAATTGTCAATTGGACAATTTGTGGAAACACGTCAAGGTATTACATTTAAGCAAGAATATGCGTGCCATGTTGCAAAATGATCAACCTGGAGACATATTCTCTAAACAAGTCATTGATATTGGTAATGGCCAATTTCCCATAGATGTGCTGACTGGCTGTATCACCTTTCCTGACAGTTTTTGTCAGTTAACGCAATCAGAAGCTGAACTAAATAATTCAAAAAGTGTTTCCAAATGTTGCTCAAAATTACTTATTCCATGATTGGTTGAGCGAACGAGCTATACTGGCTGCCAAAAACACTGATGTAAATGAATTAAATTTCAAAATTCAAGATGACATTCCTAGCGAAATGAGGACATATAAATCAGTTGATACGGCAACTAATGAAGATGATGTCGTGAATTATCCACCGGAATTTTTAAACTCACTTGATTTGCCAGGATTGCCGCCTCACAATCTTTAATTAAAGGTTGGATCTGTAGTTATAATGTTGCGAAATATTAACCAACCAAAACTTTGTAACGGCACACGATTAGCGATAAAAAAATTACTGAATAACGTAATAGAAGCAATCATATTGAAAGGAAACTGTAAAGGAGAAGACGTTTTGATACTCCGCATCCCAATGATTCCGACTGACGTACCCTTCAAGTTTAAACGACTACAGTTTCCAGTACGGCTTGCTTTCGCTATGACTATAAACAAATCCCAGGGGCAGTCATTAAGTGTTTGTGGTATTAATCTAGAAAACCCATGTTTCTCGCATGGTCAATTGTATGTTGCCTGTTCCCGTGTTGGAAAACCTTCTGCTCTGTTTGTTTACGCGCCAGGTAATCAAACAAAAAATATCGTGTACCATAAAGTACTACAATAAAAATCAAACTTAATTTAGAATAAGTAAAAATAAAATGAAATATAATAAGTAGGTATCATAATAAGAAATCTGAAATTGTAATTTTCATTATGATCTTTTAGTGACTATTTAAAGAATTTTAAGTGTCTTATAATTTTTATTTTTTGAGATAGTGTATTTGTTGACTTATCAACTTTCTTTTTTTTATCTTACTAGCTGACCCGGTGTCCAGAATAGCAGAATAAGTATTAAAAAAAATAATTAAAGAATCGACTATTAGGCGGTACGAAGTTCGCCGGGTCAGCTAGTTTATTATAATTAAAAAGAAAATTAAGAAAGTCAATCAATTCATCATTCTAGCTATGTATAAATGTACCGCCGGTTTTGATATGTCGTTTGACAACAAAGGAAATGTCATTTCTATGGGATTCACCTTTAAAAAATATACAGATGAATGCGATATCAAATTACAAATATGGGATGGTAATATACGGAATTATCAAAAAACAATACCATTAATTGGGCAATTTTGTTGAAAATGCAACACCCGCTGTACAATGATTTACAGAAACTGGAGCAAAATAAATCATTACTTTCAATTCTTTCTATATACAATTATAACAATAATAAATTAAATAAAGGTGTTGATCTATTTTGATAGTCATCGCTTGTCTTTGAAGCTTCAATAAATCCATAACATCAAATTTTGTTGTATTGCTTTAAATTAAAATACACTCATTTTTGCGGGTTTTTCATAAAATAGCATACAAGCAGTACTTTGTAGTACTTCATCAACCATAACTTCACGTATTTCAACATCTGATGTATAATACCACCTAAAAAAAAGAACCGGTCAGTTCATTATAATTATTAGAAAATTCGTGTAATTTCACTTTGAATTATGATGTCCCCTTCTATATTATGTGATAAAGGACCGGAATGTGCATCACCTGTATGTACAACAACTGCAGCTAATTGATGAACATTACGAAATCCAGTTGCCATATCTGTATAACCACTATTATTACCCCAAGACATTGGCATAATACTGGATAATGGACTACCACCTTCACTTGTACTTGTATATGCCGAATTTGATAATTTACGTTGTTGGTACTGTACTTATAAAAATCTATATGCACTCAATGATAATCTCATTGGAAATTGTACATAATCTTGTCATTTTGACATACCACCACTTGGATGCCAGTAGTATGGATAGGAGAGATCACGATCAAATGTGCATGGTGCAATTTCGGTGTATATCTGGTTGCATACCCAGGTTGAATTTAGATGTATACCTGGTTGCATGGTTGCATTGCGTGTATTTTGGGTTGCATTGCGTGTATTTTGGGCTGCATTGCGTATATTTTGGGTTGCATTGCGTGTATTTTGGGTTGCCTAAATGCCATTACGTGTATTTTGGGTTGCCTAAATGTCATTTTTAATGTATTTTGGGTTGCCTGAATGTCAATTTTGGTGTATTTTGTGTTGCCTGAATGTCATTTTTGATGTATTTTGGGTTGCCTAAGTGGTTGCAGTGTGGTCAGTACCAACTTAAATTTAAAAAGTATGAAAAATCCCTAGATGAAATAAATGTAGCGCCCCAGTATTAAATGGCGGATTTTAAATGTAGCGCCCCACTATTAAATGGCGGATTTTAAATGTAGCGTCCCAGTATTAAATGGCGGATTTTAAATGTAGCGCCACAGTATTAAATGGCGGGTTTTAAATGCAGCTCTAAAGTTTTGCAGCGCTAAGATGGCGGATTTTAAATGTAGTGGCGGATGTGAAGCGACAGTTTTAAGATGGCGGATTTCAAATGGTGACCGAAAAATTCCCCCGCTCCCCGCTTGTAAAGTTACCTTTTAGAGTTTCAATTGTGGTTTGGTGGGAGTAAAACACATGACGTCATAGTGTTAGAATATTCTAGAGCTAACTACACCAAATACAGTTTGAATAATACTTATGTGAATTTCAACATATTTTATTATTTTCACTAATGTTAAAATGTTTTTATTAAATAATTTCAAAGATCTTGATTTTTTTATTGCTATCAAAATGGGTGGAGGATTTATTATTTTGATGTTAATGACTGAAACTTATCATAAATTATTCATCATTTCTAAAGAGCTTGATAAATGACAACAAGTTAGTGCTTTCACTTGATTCAGATTTTATTGCACTATTCTTCAAAAAGTCCAAAAAAAAAACACAACTAGAAAATATATTGACAACACGTGTAGCCCATCACCATTCATTTTTCGTCGCTTTCTTTTCATTTACAAAAAAGCAATAAACTAAATAAAATCCGACATATATGCTGGTAAATGCATTAATTTTTGTATGGTGATGACTGATGTAGATCGTATATTTAACGGTGATTAGTTTTTCTTTAAAAAATAAATTTTTTCTCACATCCAATTTGTTTACATTAATGGATATCATAAACTGACTACAATCTCCCCGTCTACACACTTGAGTCTAAGTTTTGATCAGTTCATCAATTACTATTGTGCTGACAACAGTGACAAAATGCCAAAAACAAAAAAACAGTGTCATATTTGCGGTAGATTGTTTACCAGAAATTTCTCATTAAAGCGACATATCAAGACTCTACATGCAATTAAAGGTATATTTGTTTTTTGAATTTAAATGTTTATTTTACAATTGATTTCGTTTTGTAGATGATAGTAATATTAAATTACCTATAGTAAATTTGGAAAATATTAAACAACCTGTCGCTTTACCATCAACATCATCAATGACAACAACAACAAAAACATGTGAATCGTGTTTAATTGAGGTGTGTAATGACGAATGGTCAAAACATTTACGTTCATTAGATCATCGTTTAAAATCATGTCAACCATATTCATCTGTCTTAAGTGTTGTTAAGAGTTGTTTCAAAGACAGAATGCAAACTTTTATATATAGAAACAATAACGATATGAATTTAAATCCAGAGGAATTTTTAAAATCAGCAACAGAAATTGTTGTATCTGAATTGAAACAGCAGTTAATAAAACATACAACATTCAAATTCAATATAGAATTGTTTGCAGAATATTTAAAATTCACAGATGAAAATGAACAAATCACAATTAAATCATTCAATTCTAAAATGGAAAAGGCCCAAAATGATGATGAAATATCTTCTGCTTATGAACAAATGATACATAGTATTTTATCGAAAATGGAGGAATTTCAAGAAAAAGATAGTGGGTGGTCTCTATGTGCAATTATTCATATGGAAATTAATGTAAATCGATATCAACCAATTAAGGGATCACAATATCTACCATTACCCAAGAAAATATCCGCTAAACATGCGTGTATTAATATAAAAAATAACGATGATTTTTGTTTTAAATGGGCAATAATTTCCGCTTTGTGTCCTGTCAGTCTTAATCCACACAGAACAACAACATATAATATAGAAATTATTAAAAACAACACTATTGTTTTACGAAATAATATTAAGTTGGAATTTGCTAATTTAGAATTTCCATTAAAATTGATTAAAATAAGTACATTTGAGGAGTTAAATCCTGAAATTAGTGTTAACGTTTTTGGATTGGATGGTGATGTTGTGGTAGGACCATTTTACTGCACGAAGAAGAGAGAAAGCATCATGTCAATCTGATGTTGTTACAAGACAAGGAAAAAAATCATTATATTTGGATTAAACATATATCAAGATTATTAAGTAGTCAACTATCAAAACATGAAGCAAAAAAGTTTATATGCAATTCATGTTTGATTCATTTGTCTTCAGAAGAACATTTAAAAAATCATAAAGTAGACTGTAATAAAATTGTGACGGTAATGCCACCAGAAGAACAACAACATCATATCCAGTTTGAAAAACATGAAAAACAAATACAAGTGCCTTTTGTAATTTATGCAGATTTTGAATGTCTCTTACAAGACATTGACAATTGTTCAAATGATCCATCAAAAGCGTCCACTACAGACGTTCAACAACATATACCTTGTGCTTTTTCATATTACATTAAATGCTCATATGATTCAAGTTTAGATAAATTACAAGTTTATAAAGGTGAGGATTGTGCTGATAAATTTTTCACAAGTTTAGTGGAAGATGTGAAAAATATATATAATATCGTTAAATGTGTTAAACCGATGGAGGCTTTAAATAATGTGCAAAGACAATTACAAGTAGAATCTGACAAATGTCATATATGTAAGAAAAGTTTAGATAGTGATAGGGTTGCAGACCATTGTCATCTTACAGGTAAATACAGGGGTCCAGCTCATAATAGTTGTAACTTGCGTTATAAAATCGCATACTTTTTCCCGATTTTTTTCCACAATTTTTCCGGATATGATTGTCATTTGTTTGTGAAATCATTGAATAAAATTGAAGGTGATATTGACTTGATTCCGTTAAACAAAGAATTATACGTTTCACTATCAAAACGAATTTCAATAAATGAAAAAGAAACAATTGAATTAAGATTTTTAGATTCTTTTCGATTCATGCAATCCAGTCTAGATTCATTAGCACAAAATCTTTCAATTGACAATTTTCAAACGGCAAGACAAATTTTCAATGATAAAAGTCAGTTTGAACTGGTTACAAGAAAAGGTGTTTTACCGTATGAGTATTTAAATTCGTTGGATCGTTTAGATGAGACGGCATTACCATCAAAAGATAAATTTTATTCTAAATTAACAAATAAATCATGTTCTGATACAGATTTTGAACATGCACAAAAAGTTTGGAAAGAGATTAACTGTAAAAATATATGGGAATATTTGAAATTACATTTAATTACTGATGTATTATTATTAACAGACATTTTTGAAAATTTTCGTAAAGTTTGTCACCAAATTTATGAGCTGGATCCCTGTCATTATTATACAGCGCCGGGTTTATCGTGGGATGCTATGTTAAAATATTCCGAAATCAAAATTGAACTTTTAACAGATATTAATATGTTTACATTTATAAAAAGAGGTATCAGAGGGGGTATCACACAATGTTCACATCGACATTCAGTTGCAAATAATAAATATATGGACAGTTATGATGCATCTAAGCCTAGCAGTTATTTAATGTATTTAGATGCAAACAATCTTTATGGTTGGGCCATGTCACAACAACTCCCTTACAAGGAATTTAAATGGGTCGATGATATACATGCCATCAACGTACAAGAAATTTCTGAAAATTCTGAAATCGGATATATTTTAGAAGTTGATATAGAATATCCCAAGAGTTTACATGACAGCCATAATGATCTACCATTCTGTTCTGAAAATAAGATTGGCCCACAATCAAAATGTCAAAAATTAATTATCGACTTTACTGATAAAAAAAAATATGTAATTCATTATAAAAATCTACAACAATGTTTAAAACATGGTTTAAAAGTAATCAAAATCCATCGGATATTGCAGTTCAAACAATCATGTTGGTTAAAGAAGTATATTGACCTTAATACACATCATCGTACATTATCGAAAAATACATTTGAAAAAAATTTTTTTAAACTTAAATAATTCAATTTATGGCAAAACAATGGAGAATGTTGATAAACGGAAGAATGTCAAAATGGTTACAGAATGGGAAAGTTGTGGGCGTCGCTTGGGTGCTCGTGCACTCATCGCTAAACCAAATTTTCACAGTGTTGCCCAGTTTACACCTGACATGGCTGCCATACAATTAAATTGTGTGCGTGTGGTTTATAATAAACCAATTTATATTGGATTTGCTGTATTGGAATTGTCGAAATTGTTGATGTATAATTTCCATTACGATTATATGAAACCAAAATTTGATAAATGTCTTCTTTTAAACTATATGGATACAGATTCGTTTATTTATACAATATCAACTGATAACTTTTATAATGATATAAAGGTGGATATTGATACCCACTTTGATACCTCCGATTATGCTTTAGATAATGCTTTTAATATTCCTTTAAAAAATAAGAAAGTTGTGGGGTTAATGAAAGATGAAAACAATGGTCGGATAATTAGGGAATTTATTGGTTTAAAAGCAAAAATGTATTCAATTGATTCGGTTGATAATGGAACAATTAAGAAAGCTAAAGGTGTTAAAAAAACCATTGCAGATGAACTAAGTGTAGACGATTATAGAGACTGTTTGTATAAAAAGAAAATATTTTATAGTTCAATGTTAATTTTTAGATCTAAATTACATAATATTTACACCCAAAATTTAAATAAGATCACACTTAGTTATTCAGATGATAAGAGGTATGTGAAAGATGATGGAATAACAACCTTAGCTTGGGGGCATTGGAGAATTGAGGATGAGGAAGATAAATAAGTGTTGATAGATTAATTTACTTTATATTTTTTTGTAAACATTTTAATGAATAATAAATATTTAAAAAAAAGTTATGTGTTTATATAAGAAAAAATCATAGATTATAATATAAATTATTTATATAAAAAAATTACATACAATCCAACAAAGAAAAAAGATCATCATCATTATTAGTATTCATGATTAATTGACAACCATTACAATAGGTTTTATAAGGATGGTTATGTATGGCGTTATCCATTCCATACTTCAAGCAAAGAACTAGATTTCTTAGGTCACAATCACTTTTATAATATTTTGGTAATTTTGTCCAAATATTTGTTACATGTGAAACATTCATCTTCATTAAATTCAGTTTTATCATGTTTCTGATTAATGCAACTGCATTTTCTCCATCAAGAGCACTTTGTAATACAACTTCACTTTGTGACATTATTAATTAATTTTATCACGTTGTCTAAACGATTTAACCGTAAATTTATATAAAAACAATGACATGTATCCGGTCCGTCTTTTGTCTGCTCATTTGACCATGGACAGTCTGTATAATGTTGACCAAATGTATTTTCAATCACTGTCATCCGTTGATACCGTTCAACGGATTTCAATAGTTTTTGAATTGAATGTTTATAAAAAACGTTAACGTCTTGTCTCGAAAGTAACGTTTTAGCGTTATTAATAATCACTTCACTGTTAAACATTTCACCATGAAATAATTTCTCAAAATAATGTATTTCACTCTAGTTTTTAATTTATATCATCATAATCTACCTCCCCCCTCCCCCTAACACAATATTTTAGGTGATATCTTTAATGTTAATCCAACTATTATGGGATTTATCGAAGCCCAACCACTTTACATATAATTTAGCTCCTTTACGACGTAGAACTTTTTCAATTGAATAAATACTAGGATAATAAGTTTTCTGCAATTCTAATTCGTAAAACGATCCACTGATTGGTTGACCATTCAAATCTTCCAAAATATATGTCACAGGATGCGTTATATTGACTTTGACGATGATACATACAAGTTGGATTAGATTTATGAAGACGTGGTGTTTCCGGTAATTCATTAACCAATACCGTGCAGAGAAATTTTTCAATAAATTGCTTTTTCTCTAACCCTTTTACATAGACCTGATCATATCCAACAGTTACTCGATTAAGTATATTCTCAAATTCTATAGGTTCTACAAAACCATCATCCCATTTTAAACCATGATGATTGTTTGTTAGCCAGTGAGCTTGTTTTTTATATTCCAATGGAAGTGCTTTGAAACAATACGGTGATTTGAAGACAAAATGACTCATTCTATGACCATCGTAAACTGCTAATTCTTTTGGTAGAAATTTCTTATTAGGAGCACGAAACCCTTGTACATCCATATATAGTGACATTCTTAATATATTACACCAGCTTCACGTAATTCTTCTTCAATGGCAATAATTTCGTTATGATGTGAATTATTACCGGCTCTACGTGATGCATGTAACAAAGCCAACCGATAGACTAATTCATTCACATCATCCCAATAAACGTATTCCATAGGTTTTTTATTCAAGTGTAAATATGACCCTCCTTTTTTACTAATTTCGAGACTACTTGGACTGCCACTGGCATCCCTTGACTTTGAACGATGTTTACGTTTTACCATATCCAATAAAGGTTGTACGATATACTTATATTTATTAGACTTATCTCCATGTAGTTGTTGTTTTCTATCATAATTATTATTATATAAATTTGTATTGTATATAATATGTTTATAATTTTTATAGTCTGCTACAGAAGCTTTCTTTTCTACCAATGGATTTTTTAGAAAAATCAGGTCATACAATGCTTCTGTACCTTGAAACTCACTATCTAGAATTTGTATATTTCCATTATCTTTAATTTTTAAAGGTGTTTTTCCAATTAAAATTGAATTATTCAATGAATCATATTGTATTTTTTTCAAATGAATTGGTTTATGTTGGGTTATTAATTTCTCTATATAGGGTTGGGCGATCGGAGGAAATTCTTTAACATATTCATCGTAAGTTTCTTTTGAAAATTCCTCAGCATCATCATAATCTTCATCATCATCACTATCATCTGCAGATGCAGGTTCATTCTTAATGATTGGTTTGTTTGCTTCTTTTTCTTCATGTTTAGGATGTTCCATCACATTACTGGGCTGTTTTTTATTTTTCTGTATTGTCACTAGTTCATGTAATGGTTTGCTTATCGGTTGAAATAATGTATTAATCTGATCAACTTGTTCAGTGTTGCCAGATTTCAACTGTTTATATTTTTTTCGAACATTACTAACTGCTTCAATAAGTCTCTTTTTAACTTGTTTATGTTGTTGTTTCAACATTGTTACTGATTGAATACACATGTTTTTGACTTATTTATTGCTGCTTATATAGTTTTTGAACCGTTGAACAGATTGAACAGCTTCATTTAACAGCTCAACAGCCACTTGCGCATGCACATCATCACATGCACATCATCATCACATTAACACTTTATGAAGTATAAAAGAATCAAATCCTTTACGATAACGTCCATCATTTAGCTTTTGATCTTTTATTATCACTAAAAATCCATACTGATCCACCCAACAAAGTTTGCAAATATTTTTAAATTCCTCAAAATTCATATCACTTCCAACATTTTCATTGTAAATTATTTTAAGATTATGATCATCCTGTCTAAAGATCACCACACAATTCGCGTTATCACGAATCAGTTGTTTAGGTATACGTGTATAAGTCTGACAGAGATAAAAACAATCAATGTCTTTGTGACGTCCCATACTAAAATATTGTCTTATGTGATTCTGCTTGTCGCATGCAACATCATCAAAGATAAACACAGAATTATTTTTAGCATCATCCACCGAAATAATCTCATCATTATTGGTAAATGGGAAATATCCAAGTCCCTTGATTTTACTGAGAACGTTTTTCAATAATTCATATTTCGGTTGAAAGAGAGATTTTGAAAATATATATACATTCTCAAAACATAATCCATTAGTTTCTTATTGAAGACTAATAATCACATTAGTTTTACCACATCCGCTCGGTCCACAAATTATTGTTCTCATTGTATTTGGAAGTAGCGGACTGTGGCGACGTCTGCGCAATGTATCGTTTGATAGTCCATCATGATTTGTCACTTTTAAAGATAATTTTTGCTTAACTACATTCATTGTATTGATGGAAAAGTTTCAGTTGTTACCCCTATTTATATGCTGCCAAACCGAATTGAATTTCAGTTCGATGTTGACATTCAAAGGTGACGGACTTGTTAATTCTCTTATCAATAAATGACCTGTTGAATTACATCTACCTGGTTATCAATATTGTGGACCTGGTACAAAGTTACCCGAACGGTTGGCCAGAGGAGATCCTGGAATTAATGAGCTAGATCGTGCGTGTAAACAACACGATATAGCTTACTCAAAAAGTAAAGAGGTCAAGGACCGTCATATAGGTGATGAAATTTTAGAAAATAACGCTTGGAAAAGAGTTCTGTCACGTGACGCTTCATTTGGTGAAAAAGCAGCCGCTTACCTTGTTACAAATACAATGAAAATGAAACGCAAACTTGGAATGGGTCATCAGAACGGAAAGAGAAAACACCGAAGACGAATGAAAAAACTAAAACAAGTGCCATTCAAAAAGAATGTAATTGATCCGCTAAAAAGTTTCATCAAAAATTCTGATACATCTAGTTTGGATGGTCCACAATTTGATAGCATTGTTAAAGCGGCTCGAGTTGCTGTCAAAAATGTTGGTGGTAAACGACGAGTTCGTTTACCAAGAGTAATACCTCTGCCTAAGTCTGGTGGTTTTCTACCATTAGTATTTGCTGGACTGCCTGCTTTAGGAGCTCTAGCAGGTGGTGCAGCTGGCATAGCAAAAGCAGTTAATGATGCTAAAGCTGCTAAGAAAAAGTTGGACGAAGCTCAACGTCACAATTAAACAATGGAAGCTATTGCCCTTGGTAAAAAGGGCAGTGGATTGTATTTAAAGAAAGACAAAAAAGGATTTGGATCATACTTGAAAAAAAACTTCCACTGAAACTACCTTCTCGCCCTCTAACCAATTATGAATTAAAAGATTATATTAAAAAGCTTAAAATACCCAATTTTCGAGGTGTTTTTATGAGAAATGATTTACCTGTGAATGGACCTAAGAAATGTGAATCAGGTATCATAAATTTGGATTCTCGTGAAGGTAGTGGTACACATTGGGTTGCATATTTGAAAGAAAACAATAGAGTAATGTATTTTGATAGTTATGGGAATCTAAGACCTCCTAAAGAATTGATTGACTATTGGAAATGTGACAATGTTATATTCAACTATGATGATTTACAAAAATTAAACACTTATAATTGTGGTCATTTGTGTTTGAAGTTTTTATATACCAATAAAAAGGTTTAATTTTATTCAGTTATGTCTTTGACGTTCACACTTAAAGGTCGCAGCAGTATTTTAACTGCCGACTTTTATCCACCAATTGATTTAAATCCTTCTTGTGACTACTCGTTGGCTTTAATTGGATTTCACACATACAATTCAATACCAAACATTGAATATGATCAAAATAAATTTCATTATATAGATGAAAACAATATATCAAAGGAGATAACAATACCAACAGGTGCTTATGAAATTAGTCATATTGAGGACTACCTACAACAACAGATGGCTAGATTTTCAAATGACCAAACAGATAAATCTGAAATTCTATCATTGAAACCAAACAATAATACGTTGAAGTGTGAATTGAAAAGTATATATCAAGTTGATTTTACTAAACAAGGTGGGATTGGTAAACTACTAGGATTTTCTCAAAAGATTCTACCAGCTAATGTTCTTCATTCATCTGATATACCTGTTGAAATTATTAAAGTCTTATCTATACGTGTTGAATGCAATATAACAAGAGGATCTTTTTACAATAATCATCAATCACATACACTCTATGAGTTTGCTTCATCTGTTGACCCAGGTTATGCAATAAATATTGAACCAAGAAATCATATATATGTGCCAGTGGTGAATAAACGTTTCATTGACAATCTTAACCTCAAGGTGATAGATCAAAACGGCAACTTGATTAACTTTCAAGGAGAAGAAATCGTCATTAGATTAGAGTTAAGAAATAATGGGCCTAGTTTTTCATAAAAACAATATTGCCGTCGGTAACTATAAAATCTCTGAAACGTCTAGATACAATTCATTCGTTAAGAGGCGGTCATCATTGACAGACATCAGTATACAGGTGTTAAGAAATCTAGGTTATAATGTCCGAAAAACAGCAAATATACAACAAAGTAGCATTCGACGATAGCATTGAGCGCGAAGAATACCATACTTATCATCCGACAATCTCATCATTTCAAAATAACGGTGAAATTGAGATTAATATAAACCAACAAGATATCTTTATATCATTTAGTGAGTCATTCCTTCATTTAAATTGCAAGTTCCAAGCAATTGCTGCTGAGGATCCAACAGGGGAGTGTAAGTTATCAAACAATCCTGGAGCATATTTGTTCGATTCAATTGCATATGAATTGAATGGAAAAGAAATTGAAAAAGTACGTGATGTTGGTACAACAACAACAATTAAAGCTCTACTTTGTAATAATCATGATGAAAGTAAAGCATTAGACATTGCTGGATGGTGTCCAGATGATGATACAATTGCAACATTGTCAACAGATCAAACTATGTTTACATTACGAATTCCATTATCATTTCTGTTTGCTGTCTTTCATGATTATCAAGCAATTTTAAATGGAAAACATAAAATACGTCTGGTGCGTAGTCGTACTGATAACAATTGTTATTATAATAGTACTGGAACCAAACGATCAACACTCAAAATTGAAGACTTATCATTGAAAGTAAAACACGTGTATCCAAATGATCAAAATAAATTGTACCTTTTGAATCAAATGAATAAGAATGCCCCAATTCAAATTGCATTTAGAAATTGGGAATTAATGGAATTACCATCAATGAGACAAACAAAGAAAGATATATGGAGTGTTAAGACAACTTCTAACTTGGAACGTCCACGATTTGTTATTGTTGCTTTTCAAACAGATCGAAAAGACAATGTAACTAAGACCATTTCAAATTTTGACAATATCAAATTAACCAATCTTCGTTTATGGTTGAATTCACAATGTTATCCGTATGAAAATCAAAACTTTGATTTTGCAAATAATCAATATATCAAGCTTTCGTTGATTTCCATAAGAGCTTTCACACCAACTACAACTTACAAAAAGTTCTCTCAACAAGCCATCTTTGTTATTGATTGTTCTAAACAAAATGAGGCAATCCAATCATCAACAGTTGACGTTAAATTAGAATTTGAAAGTAATGAAAATTTTCCTCAAAATACAAGAGTTTATTGTATTATTGTACATGATAAATTATTTGAATATTATCAATTAACTGGTATTGTAAAGAATATATTTTAAACAAAATAAAACATTTTAATTTTTAATATGGTTTTTTATTTTAAATATAAAAAATTATTAAAATACATGAATTTTTTAATTCTTCTTCCATTGGCACAAGTGTATTTCTTTATTGTTGTATTCTCCTTTTCCTTTGTAGATTAATGATATTTCACCATTTGGAAATTTGTTGATGTCATCATCAGTCAAATTCTTAACAAAACGGTTTGGTAAATAAACGCTGAAATCCTCCAATTCAGCAACAATAGAAGGACCAAATTTTGTTGTTATTTTCTTCAATGATAATACACAATATGGTTTATCAATTGTTAATATATTTATATTATTGGTTTTTTTAAATGAACATTCACCAATACTGTTTAGTTGTTTAAACACTGACATTTTTCTAACTTTTAAATGAAGTGATTGAGTTAAATATTTATTACTTATTAATTCAGTATATAATATTCAACCATTCTTATAGATTAACATTTTCTTCCCCCACTTCTACTCAACATTATTCTCTGTATGGTTGAACAATAAATAGAGGTGTGGTTATACAAAAACTACACCACGATTGGTCATCTGTCACATGATCACTGATGTCTGATGCATTTGTGTTTTGATCATATAAAATTTGTTTTAAATCAATTTTATAAGGTTTTAAAATAAATTTATCTAAATACGATGTATAGCAGTGTAAACAAATTCTAATATTATTATTATCACTCATCCAACATTTATATTAAACACAAAGCTTTTTGGTTGAATACATTATGTCGTAATCATTTTCTCACAATAAATATTTAAATATTGTTTCACATAATTTATAATAATTAAATGAGAAATCCTCTAAAGAAAACAAACATTGATTTTTAGGTGTTTTATCCAAAAAATCTTTAAAACCATCCTCTGAATTTGATATTTCATCCCAAATCTTCTCAAATTTAACTTGATGTATAACTTTTAATAATCTATGTACTATTTCACGAGGTAAATTGTCACACAGAACAGCAATTGATACGTTTTTAATTGGTATCAATTTTGCAGTTTCTTTTAACGATATTTCAACTAATGTTAAAACCGATTTTTTATTATTGGTACACATTGTTTATAAATACACTTGTGGTTCTAATAACAAATTTAATCGAAATAAAAATATTTTTCTACAAAATTATCCATTCTAGAATATAAACAACCAGTTTTCAATTGGTTGTATACCAAACTCTTGTCACTATAGGGTTGATATTATCACGTAGACTAAACACACTTGACAATTCTATTTTACGTTAATTTCTATTTGATGATTGATATGTAATCAGTGTCTAAAAATATTAGTTGTTAGGAAACCTACATTTTAATGAACGGAAAGAGGTGTAATAATAATAAACCCTCCACCCATTTTGATAGCAATAAAAAAATCAAGATCTTTGAAATTATTTAATAAAAACATTTTAACATTAGTGAAAATAATAAAATATGTTGAAATTCACATAAGTATTATTCAAACTGTATTTGGTGTAGTTAGCTCTAGAATATTCTAACACTATGACGTCATGTGTTTTACTCCCACCAAACCACAATTGAAACTCTAAAAGGTAACTTTACAAGCGGGGAGCGGGGGAATTTTTCGGTCACCATTTGAAATCCGCCATCTTAGCGCTACAAAACTTTAGAGCTGCATTTAAAATCCGCCATTTAATACTGTGGCGCTACATTTAAAATCCGCCATTTAATACTGGGGCGCTACATTTAAAATCCGCTATTTAATACTGGGGCGCTACATTTAAAATCCGCCATTTAATACTGGAGCGCTACATTTAAAATCCGCCATCCTAGCGCTACATTTACAACTTGACAGCGCTACATTTAAAATCCGCCATTTAATACTGGAACGCTACATTTAAAATCCGCCATTTAATACTGTTGCGCTACATTTAAAATCCGCCATTTAATACTGTTGCGCTACATTTAAAATCCGCCATCTAATACTGAGGCGCTACATTTAAAATCCGCCATTTAATACTGAGGCGCTACATTTAAAATCCGCCATTTAATACTGGGGCCCTACATTTATTTCATCTAGGGATTTTTCATATTTTTTAAATTTAAGTTGGTACTGACCACACTGCAACCACTTAGGCAACCCAAAATACATCAAAAATTACATTCAGGCAACCCAAAATACACCAAAATGACATTCAGGCAACCCAAAATACATAAAAATGACATTTAGGCAACCCAAAATACACGTAATGGCATTTAGGCGACCCAAAATACACGCAATGCAACCCAAAATACACGCAATGCAACCCAAAATACACGCAATTTAACCCGGAATGCATCTAAATTCAACCTGGGTATGCAACCAGATATACACCGAAATTGCACAATGCACATTTGATCGTGATCTCTCCTATCCATACTACTGATGCCATATATTTCGTGATATATGAATACACAAACATACTGGAAGCTAAATTTCAATCAATCTAATGAATTGTTCACACAAAAAAAAACAACAACGAAGAACCAATATACCTTTCCGAATTTTAATATCTTAATTTGTCGTAATAATATCGGTGATAATAATGGATCACGATCAATATTACAACCTTCACATTGTACATCAATTACAATTTCTGGTGTAACGAAATTTGTTAATAATTCGTAGCCTCTCTCTTGTGGCATGGTGTAGTACGGCAGATGGCAGAGGTGATCGAAATGGGCCTCGGAGAGCGACTCATCTTTGTGGTGGCGGGAGCGCTAATTAAAAGCACCAACTGCCCTTGGTGGGTGAACTACGCAGAACTAGCTCGGAGCTGTTTCGGCCGTGGCAATAGAGGTATAGATCGGTCTCATCTCCACCAATAGTATCGATGAAACTACAGCTCTGAGAGGAATTGGTGGCTAGGCCCTTTGGCAAGGTTTAGTAATTGTTGATCGGGCATTATCTCGACCCCGCGCACTGAATACCCTGAGAGTCAGGTCTAACGATAGGTATCCTTCAAGTATTTTTTTACCATTACACACTATCTTTATTTTTGAAATACATAAAAATAAAACACTTGTTACAAATCGGTTTAAATCAATTCTTTTTTAAATATTTTCTTTCGTTAGGTCTGCAACATTGTATTGGTAAACAATGAAAGATGGTGCATGCGCAATTGGTTCCTAAAAATTATATTCGATATCAATTGTAGATTTGGTAATCTGGAGGATGAAATGATTACGAATAAGATTATTAGGGCTTCTAGATACGCAAACCTAAAAAATAAAATGATAACAACGAGTGACATTGATTTACAAAAAGCCACAGATGTATGCCGAATGGAAGAAATCGCAATTCGCCATTCGACAATGGTATCAGAAAGTTCGTCCGTGAAGAGAATGAAATTTGAGAAAAAAAGATATTGTAAATTCTGCAGTGATAAACATACATTCAAAAAGGGTCAATGCAAATCCTGGGGACACAAATGTGAGATTTGTCAGGGTAAGAATCATTTTGAATAAGTTTGTAAGAAAAATAACGTTGATGGGAGAAATAAATCAAGTTATAATTATAACTTGATTAAGTCTAAGAAAATTAAAGAGATAAATAAAACCTAGGGCATAATAAAATCGATCTATATGAAAGATAAGGAACAGGATAATTTTCAATCACTTAAAAGATTGACTGATCAACATATGGCACCAGGTAATTTGCCTGCAGAAGTCATCGGAACTTCCACATTTGTAGTGTTTATGAACAATTTGTTTGATTCATTCAACGGTAGTTGTGCCCTAACAGGTAATTATAATTAATATTAGTATTAAATATCATTTTAATAAAATTTCACTGTATTGATATTTGGGAACATTTCAGGTATTTCTGGGGCATACCGAGCAGCTATTACAAAAAAAATAAACCATCTGGAGTTTTGGGACGAAGCCTTCGAATGCAGAATCCCCTTTTCTCAAGTACTGTATATTATTTTAAAATAGGTATAGAATATGTAAATATTATACAAATTATATTATATTTTAGGATGACCGGTTGACAACAATCAACGCAATGAAGGGGGTCTGTCTTCTTGTCCAGTAAAAAGGTCTCAGCGAGCTTCGACCTAGGTATTTAAATCGAGACCCTCTCGAAGTACGCTACAAGACATTCAAGTAACGTCAAATAAAAGTTCCATTACTCTCTGTGTGTGAGTGTGTGTTTGTTTGAATTTTTAATCAATAATATCTATAATTGTTTAAAAACATTTACTGATTTACTCAATTGTATGGATTGAATAAAAGACTTGAGAATGGATTACGATGAAGGACATTATGAATGGAGTGTGTTGTATAAAATAGGAGAAGGATCTTTTGGAATAGTTCTTAAAGTGAAGAATAAGAAAAATGGACAATTCGTCTAGGCCAAAGTGTCCGATTCAAACTATTTTTACCATTTTATGATGGAAGTGAACATTTTAAAAGAGTGCAAACATCCAAATATTGTTCAATTCTATCAATCATTTCAAATAGATCATGAATTACGCTTGATAGTTGATTATTGATACAACACCATTGATAATGTTATGATGGACTTAAAAAATCCATTTACTGAAGCACGAATCGCATACATCTGGCAGAAAATGTGTAGAGCTTTACAGCTTTTACATGGAAAAATGTGATAGGTACATATAGATGTAAAAAATGGTCATGTCAGACTTGGTGAATCTGACACCTTTATTTATAAAGACAAAACAATTATTGACTGCTTTTTTGTTTGTTGGTTTTATGATAAATTTCTGCCGATTTTGGAGTATAAGCCAAAAATTAAAGGGCAATAAAAAACCATCACACTTTTACTGGTACGTCACATTTTATGGCTCCCGAAGTGGTTCTATGTAAAGGGCATGCTAATCACAATAATAGTAATAATGAAAATCTGTATGATTTCATTTGATATTTGGTCAATGGGCATGACATTGATAAAATTCAGCCAAATTGTTCACCCCATTACAGATTACTACCCGATGATGTTCTTTTCAAATTAATGAATTTGCTGCTCCGAAATTGGCAAACCTTCACAATGGTCTAAACATTTTAATAATTTCGTTGCATTGTGTTTGATAAATGATTCAGAAAATTAAATTCAAGACCACTTCGGAATTTAGTATAAGAACACCATCAAAACTTTGTCGCAGGAAATCTCAATGATGAGTATGTGGAGGTAATTAATTAATTGAGTCATAATAATTAATTTTGTATTATAGAGCCATACTTCCTCTATAAACACTTTCACGTTTGACGAGATTGTAAATGTCGAAACTATCAAGAATATTAATTACATTGAATTCGATATCATGTTCATGAAGAATTATATCAAACAATTTAAAATTGTACATTCGTTAATTGCTGGAGTAACCAAATTAGAAATAGAACTTATAACATTGAAAAAAAAAGGATGGAAGATGTATTACACGTAATAGAAAATTCTTAAAAAATTCTAATTTCTTATTAACATTGTAATATTAAATTTAATTATGAAGGGTTAAAATTAACGCAGCCATTTGTGCAGTAAATTGTTGGCAACCCTGCAAAAAACAATTTGACAGCTGAGAGTTTAGGGTTAGTAAAAATGGAGGAGCGTTCCACGATACAGCAACGTGTTTTCATTATTGAACAGCATCTCAAAAATAATGAAACTTTGGCGGCCACAGTTCAAAAATTTCATACAAAATATGGTCGGAATAGTGATTTAACTTTGTCAACTGTGAAGAGATTAATTGAAAAATTCAGGGAGACTGGATCGGTTGGAGACGGTAAACCCACTGGTCGTTCAGAAACAAGCCGTTCAAATGTCAATATCCCAGAACATCAATTCGGCGTCATGGACAAAAGTTGCAAATTTCAAGAAGCTCTCTACAGCGTAGGTATACTCACAAAAGATCTGTGTCTCCATGCTTACAAAATTCAATTAACACAACAACGTTCATGTCGTGGATTACAAAAAAAAAATGGAAAGATGAAGTAGGATACGTTCTTTTTTTCATTATTGAAGTTGTACTTCTTTAGGAGAGTTAGGGAAAAATGATGAGTGAAATTTCAGCATAGAACGAAATGCGCGCTCACAGACAAATTTTTCACATGGTGAAGTAAAGGGCCCCACTCACGCTTCGATAAATCTTGAAATAAATTTGTACAGGCATAACTTGTGGATTGTGATCAGTACACTTTTCAATCGCCATTGGACATTCTGAGTTCCATTTAGAATTTCCGTTGGAAATACTCACCACTTTGGCCACCTCGAACCAGAATGATGTAAAGGTATACTATTGGATGTAAATTTGATACCCAATCTCCAAAGATTTTCTATTAAGTTCACTTATAAGCTAAATAGGACGGATTTGGGCTCCCTTATGGGGCACATGCAAGATACAGGCGGGTGTTGTATATTTATCGATGAACTTGCAGAATATTTTGTTGCAATAGTGGCAATACAATCAGCCAAAAGTAATATAAGCTCACGGAATCGTAACGAAAAAGGTGCATGGTCCACTGCTGTCAACATTTTAACCACCGCTAGCCACGACCCATTGGTGTACCATATAGGAGACAATCGTATTGTCAGTAAATTTAAACTGAACAAAATTTAACGAAATAAAACTTTATCATAAAATTCCTCATTAAATTCGCCAAAAATGGTTCTAAATTTAAAAAATCAACAGTAAATATAAATATGAATATTCAAATTTCAAAGTAAAGATGATAATTAATGAATCAAATAAAAAGGAAGAAAAAAAACAGGAAATGGTTAATATTAATAGCTTTTGGCAATAGTTGGGATGGGGAATTTTGAAGATTTAAAAGAAATTTAGTCTACTAAAAGAGGATTTGCTGTTTTAATTATTTTTAATAGAATTCGATCTGGGAGAAGTGAATTAGAAGAACGCAACTAATATGTGGTGCTGCTAGTCTCCCATTGGGTGCGTCCCTAGGCGGTGTACGGTTAAATTTAGAGTGCAAATCCAACAACATACAAACGAAAAACCATACCGTTGTGAAGTCTATGGCAAAGGTATATAATAGTTTTACAAGAAATCAAAAAATATTTTTAGAAATACTATTAAAATGCTTAAGTAAGTAATTTGAAAGAATATTTTATAATCAATTCATGCATCATCCAAAAATAATGAACCAAGTAGACGTTTGAGAACGAATTAAAAATGACGAATGGCCTACGGTAATGGTAAATTAATAATAATAATAATTTTTGTCTCACTTTTCGTTTACTGGACAATTACTACGCTTAGTACAAAAAATTTTCGTTTTGGTATAGAAGCGTCTCTCCAGACGCCGATCAAGGACGTTGGGTCCTCTGATGAGAGCTGCGTTGCATGATGGTCTTTTACCATTAACAATTGGACAAGTATCAACAATCATGATAAACTTTCAACAAAGCATGAAATTGTCGCAAATGAAATACCATTGGATAAAACTGATGAGAATAAAGATAACAGATTTAGTTGATGCTTGTTCAATACATAGGCCTCTACTATCAAGATTAAAATTAAAAATATTACAGGTTAATTATCCAGCTTTTTGTTTTTTCTTTCACTTTTCATGGATATCAAAGCTTTGGGAAACATAACAGCAAATCTATTGTGAATATCATATTACTGATATGAACCTCTTTGAGATCACTTAGTGAACTGTAATGTTGCTCACATTATTAGAGAACAACAAACAATGCGACCCTTTCAGAACCGTTACTATCACACAAAAGGCTCTTGAATAAGTACAGTTTTCTGATGAATTTAAAGAACTAACCGAAGAATAGCCATAATTCATGATAAACAAAACACAGACGATATTGGAAAGGAGTTGATGTAAAAAATTACTATCGAAACAAATGTCTCTTATGACCCAAAAGCATTGAAAAAAAAAGTTGCAATGTGACAGTGAAGAAAAGTTTAACACTATCCAGTTATGATAATGGGATTAGTAACATTAGCATGTGGCCGCGAGTGTATATCAAATTTGAGAACGAACAATAATGATTATCATTTGTGTCTACACAAAACAACATATATACAGTACTGATTTTAGGGGGTAACAAGCGCTCGCACATAAAAGAAATAGAGCTCGAGCTGTTTGTGGATATAGAGGCTGCATCCGATAACACCCCGACCTTTTGGGGATAGCGGATACTGCGGCGACTGGGCTACAACGATAAAGATTTTGCAGATGATCCAGTTGTTTTTAAAAGGCAAGGATGATGGAACTATTGTATTTCTAGTCTAATGCAGAGTGTCCTGAACTCAATCAAACATAGCTGTGCGAAGCAAAACCACCGTAGTTCCATTAACAATATGGTGAAAGCTGCATCGTAAATTTTTTATTTTTTATTTTTGGATAATGTATAATGTTTTTTTGAAGTAAAACTGCTTTAGGCGCGACTAGAGGGTAACTCAGAAATTTTTTCTGACGGAAGTAACGCTCGAAATAGTTTCCGCTATTCAAAATATTTAGTTCTCCTAAAATCCTAATAATACTAAAATCTCCAACTTCATGTGATGAAATGTAGAAACTCCGTAGATGTCAGGTTGGCATCTTAGTTCTGGTGATATTTCTCAGTCACGTGACTACAATATGAGGAACGCTATTGGTTGGTTATAGGAGTAGTACAACAGGTTTCAAATTAAAAATATTTATGTCAAATGAAAAATTAAAATAAATCAAAAAAATCAAAATAATAAAACAGTTAAATAAAATGGAGTCCCATGAACAATTTACTCTTTCACCAATACATACAAATGAAACAAAAAATGAAGAAGCTGATAATGATTTGACTTGTAAAAAACGTAAGTGTTCATTTTATTTATCGTTAACCTACATTTTTGAAGTAAAACTTCTTTAGGCGCGACTTGGGGATAACTCAGATTTTTTTTTCTGACGGAAGTAACGCTCGAAATAGTTTCCGCTATTTAAAATATTTAGTTCCACTAAATTCCTAATAATACTAAAATTTCCAACTTCATGTGACGAAATGTAGAAACTCCGTAGATGTAAGGTTGGTATCTTAATTCTGGTGATATTTCTCAGTCATGTGACTACAACATCAGGAAAGCTATTGGTTGATTGTAGGAATAGGAGAATAAGTTTGAATTTTGGGTAGATTGACATGGGCTGATTTAACCTTTAATTTAAGTTTTTATTCTCAATTAATTTAATTAATGAGTGAATATTCTTCAAAAGGTGGGAGAGGTATTAACGACTTTTATATAGAATATAAAATAGTTTAATCGTTTCAGTGATATGTGTCATCAACGTCAAAAAGTTTTACTTCAATCGCGCGTAACGACACAATTTTTTTTGTATACAAATTGTTTTGTATACTTGTGCATTTAACTTTCTTTAAGAATTTGAGAAAATGAATTTCGAAAAGGAATGGCCTGGTTACAGGAATCAAAAAAGAAAAATTGCAAAAGCAGAATGTAATAAAAAATCAGCCAATGCTTTATTTAAATATATTAAAAAAACAGATGCAAGTAATAATACGTAAAAGAGTGTTGTTATTAAAAATGATATGGAAGTTCACGACAAAGGTGGCAGTCTGTCGAAAAATTATGTATATAGAAAATAACTGCATATCACATGAGGAAGAATGTGCCAAGGAAGGAAGTGGATTGCCCTATCCAATTATTAGAGAACCAGAGGAGATAAAGCCTACTGACAAAATAAGAATTACTATTACAGAAGCCGGATCAAAGCAAGTCACAAATTCGTATTATCCACGTGACTCTAGTAGACACAGATGTAACGAACGATTCATACTATTTTCGAAGAATGGAGAATGGAAAAACTCAGTCAAGACCGTTGTTAGAGTATTTTGTTTCATCAGGTGCCGTTAACTGTCTTTGTTGCAAATTAAATAAAATTTAAATAAAACAACTGTAGATGAGCATAACTTGGAGCTCTATTGAGGGGTTCATACGATTCACGGTTTAAGTATGATCATGGTAATTTTTTAAAGGTAATCTAATTATTCGGATAATGTGATCCTATTATGGACAAAGCACATAAAGAGACGTTTGAAAAAAGAATACTAAGCTCACTATCTGAGTAAAAATATTCAGAACGAAATCATAGCCTTGTTGGGTCAAGCCATCATCAACATTTTTAAGAATCCGTTCTTAAGTAAAAATACTGTTCTATTATGTTGGACGACACTCCAAACATAACACAAACGAAACAGATATCATTATAAACTCAAGAATTGTTGTTAGGAAATTCCCCTGCTTCGACCGTACAGTCGGTACATGGGAAACATCATCTCAACCTAAAGAACATTACAGACGGTACTTCCGAGAGAAAAAGTGAGCAAATTCAAATTTTCTGAAATTATTTATACCCAAAATAAGTATCGTATTCTAAGTAATGTAACAGCCCCAAATCTACCATACACTAAGTCATATAATGAATTTGTAGCACTACTGAAGCCTCACATTTATCCATCATCAAAGCAGCACAGATTTTCAATCCGTATGCAACATTAGGGGGAAGAAATTTCTACTTATATTGCCTAGTTGAGGCGACTGACCATTAATTGCAATTTCAAATGAAACGAGTTAATAGATCCCACAATTTCAACACATTTACAATCTCAATTCATTGAAGGAATTCGAGACCATGAAAGTTAGCGTTGTCCATGCGAAGTAATAGAACAACAGAACAAATAAACTACGTGAATAAGGTGAAAACCAATAAATCAGAATTGAAAAGAAATAAAAAGAAGGAAGTACTCGCTCAACCAAACTCTAAACTGAAATCCCTGTGGGTAAAGTGTTTTCGTTGTGGAGCGCAAAAGCACAACACAAATACTTGTTTCGCCATCAAAAGAAAATATACCGCAGCTGAGGAAAGAATGGCATTTGTCCTCAGTTTGTCTAAAGTCAAAACAAACGAGACAGACAACGTCTATACAGGTCGACAGAAATAATCAACTAGAGAACGACAACGAAAATGGGGATGAATCCGAATTATACACGATGAATGTTGTAAATGCCAAATGTAATCACTATCGTGATGACAAAATCATGTTAAAAGTACGAACTGATTGTGTCGAAACACAAACAGTTAGATACAGGCGATGCCAAAAAAAAAGCATCTTTAACAATAATTACAAAGTAATTTTGTTTGTACGATTCGCAAAGAATTATTTGTCAATGTTGTAGACTACAGACTCTAGTTAACAACACGGTCGTTTAAATGTTAAAAATTCCACGATCGTACAGTAAACGTCTCAAAATACTTGTCAGATATGCCTTTAGTACGTTAAGGTGACATAGATTAAAATTGAGGGAATGTATGGTACTTTTTTTCTCTAAGGTTATATTACAGCGATAAAATTATATTGTTGTGTAAAAGTTGTATTTGTGGTTATTAGTAGGTGACAAGGTTTATGGAAGTAATGTAACCTTAGAGAAAAATGAATGTAATTTTTTTTACAAAATAAAGTTCTTCAGTAGGCATCACTAACCTGAATAGACGTCTCTCTAACACTGGATATGTAAATGCAATAAAACTACTACGATGGTAGAATACATCGTCTGACAAGACCAATCAATTTGAACTGAAACAATTTGAAAATGATTTGGCTTAATATTCGTAATCAAAATATGTGTGTGTATGTCTATTTATACCTCATGGTAATCTATATAGGTGATAAATCACTTGACACATATGCCATCACTTGATTTGCTGTTCTAGCCTATAATTAATTTAATTTAATTTTTATGTAATTAATTATTTAAGTAATTATTTGTACCCTTAGATCAATCAGTGAGATCACATCTTTTGATATAGTTCGTTTGTACATTATTTCTTCATTTGTAGTCCCTTTATCTGTATCATTTACCAAGAAAAACTCTAAAACAAAACAACAACTTGTTTATTGGTTGTAATGGAGACGAAATCATATGTAACTGAATTTTGAAGAATTTTTGTTTGGTAAAATGGCATTATGAATGTCCTTTACGTTTTATGATACTCGTGCTATTCATATTAAAGTGTAAAGAACATTCGTGATAAGAAAATTATTCGACATAATATGTGTAATTGCAAGTTTTGTTTTTATAAAAATCTACTTGAAATATCCACAATGTCGATCCTGAAATATGTATTGCGAAATGATAAAGTCTTCAATTTTTTATATAAATGATGATGCATTTGAAGCGTTTCATGAAAGACATAAACAAACCCATACCCGAATCAAAGACTAAAATGCAAAATAATTACCTGTGTTTTTCCCTTCTTCTTTTCCATGTTACGCCATTTTCAAAAACACCATGGAAAATGCTTTGAAAATGCAAGTTTATTAAGGAGACGAACAGCTTGGCCGCAGTAGAATTGGAAAATAGTTTATTTTATGATTTTTCATTTTGTGTTGTCATGACAATGCTAAGCAATGCCTCCTTATAAAAGACAGTTTGAATTTATATGATGATGAATATTTGAAAAATTCATAAGTTAGAAAAAATAATGCAGCTTGTGGTGCACCACCAATAAGCTGTGGACCAATACCTTTAAATAAACGTTTAGAGCCACCAGCTTCTTGAAAACCCCGCACAGATTGCATACGTGTTTTTAATGTATCTAATGGAAATAAGACAACATCGACAAAAACATTCAACTGACTGTCGGCAAGAAAAGTACGCCACCGTCCCACTATTATCATCAGTGTGATAATTTCACGCCGCCAAGTTCCACAAATACTGTTGTTTTTATGAAATAGATAGACAACTGTAGCGACAAACATTTGACATCTTTGTCTTATTTAAGGAGATTTTAGAGACCTTCAACTGTGACACATAGCGCTTTTCGATAGGTCAGACAAAGATTGAAATATTTCCAATAAAATTACAATACTATTCAGATTATTATTTTTGTTTAAGACGTTTAAGTAGTATACCATATCAACTGTTGAAACAGATAGCACTGCTAAGAGTTTGCAATACTTTCAACAATTACAAGTACAACAAAATAAATTATTTAGACTAATTACGCAAAGTAACCGTTATAGTCGAATCGCGGAAATGCATCGACAAACAGGCTTACTAACATTTAAAGAACACCTCCAAGAAATTTGTTACAAACAGTACAATAACAATTTTCAAGAACAGCCAACTCACGGATTCAATTCTGAAAAGAAGAAGATATAAAGAATTTAAGAAAGATTGTATGCCATTTGAAAGATTAGAGTTTTATAATCAAATACCATAATCTACTGATTAATCTTAAACAAATTGAATAAGTGACAGTCTTTCATTGTCACAAATCAAATCCAAACCTACACCAATTAACAAGAAGTTAAAAACTAAGCCGCAGGGCAAGCAGTCTTCAACCTAGTCACTGAGGTCAAGTTAGGTTTCTATTTCCATCAGTTTTCCTATCATTATTGAAAAACAGAAAATGAACGCAAGTACAACACAAATTACTCTAAAATAAAATATATCTGTAAAACTAAATTTAAGTGTATGTTAAAACTTTCTTTTACGGAAACACTTATGTCTGTTATTTTTATGTTTCATAACATGTTTCCTCTTTTGTTTGATTTTATGCTTCATATTAATTTCTTAAAGAATGTAATAAACATCTGTTAACTGAATATTTAATTAATAAAGCTGTTTGAAATTGAATTGAAATTGTTTGCAATACATTGCAGAAGTCCCGAGTTCAAATATTGTTCTCAACAACAATACTTTTTTCTTTTTTTTAACGCTTTTTATCAATAATAATCATTATGAAATGTAAATGCCCTTTAGGTATCGATATTAAAATAATACCAAGAGCGTACAAAACAAAATTTACAGTATAAAAAACAATTGGATTTCTTGCTGAACTTCATTAAAGTTATGATATCACATATGTGTTGCTTCAGTTATTCTAAATTTATCATCCTATCATTTGGAAAACCATAAATTTTATTTTTTGCTTGGCCCCGTTATTATATTATTTTTTGTATTCTTCATAACAGCAAGGAAAGAATTTTTTAAGTTTAGATAGTCAAAACAGATCAAGCTTCATATTACTCCGAAGTTCTTATCAATACGATTGAAAAGAAATATCGGTTTGTTCATTTTTTGTGTAATTTTCAGTCTTTTGTACATGCAGTCTTGTATTATATAAGATATTATTTAATCTGAAAATGATGGTTTTTTTTACAAAATTATCGAAACTATCTAATCAATCCGAAACGTGATAAAATCGGTGCAGCTGTGGTTTTTACGATTCTACTCATTTTAGAATTATTCTCAATAATGTATGTAAATATTGAAGTTAATCACCATTCTTAAGTAGTGAGAATTTTGGTTAATTTCGATCATTTATTAATGATTTTAATAATTTATTCGATGTTGATAATGAACAATTTTTCCAGTCAACAATCATGGTTAGAATTATTGAATAGTTTACGGATAATTGATGAATATTTGAACGATAAGAATTATAAAGGTGATTTGCCGTTTGGTAAAAAGTCAATAAAACTATTAATTTACATGATATTAACATTCAGTGTGAACATTTGTGTGTATACTATATTATTTCGTGGCAGGATCGCAACATGGAAATTATGGAAATTATAATGATTTATCTATTAGATAATTATAAATTAAAATTCATATATTTACGTAAAATAATTGAAAATCAAAATTTTCAATCAACTATTCGAATCAAATTAATTACAAAACTTTAACGAAAAGTATTATTTATTTTAATAAAATATTTGGATGGTTTATTTTATTTGTAGCTGATTATATTTTTTTGATATTGTTGAAATTCTTAAGCTCCATCGTAGAAGATTTAGTTAAAAGTACCTATGATAACGATATTAAAATCATATCAGCTATAACTAATTTATTAGTGTTAACAATCAATTTGGTTAGAACTGTACCAACAAAAAAAAAGAATATTTCACACCCCTTATTCATTAATTTTCTTTTCAGTTACCCGTTGTTGTGTTTATAATTAAATGTGATTTTGTTGCAAATGGTTATGAAAATTTCTACAGCAGTCTTCAGACTTTTCTGTTACATTCAATAAGAATTGAAGAAAGTGAAGAATATATGAAATTAGCAAACTATTTGGTGAAAAATCCTGTAAGGATAAGCCCGAGTTGAAAAATTAGTACGTTTTTAGGTCTCAAAAGTGAATTTTGGTCTCATTTTGCTCTCATTCGACTGT
Organism: Meloe dianella; assembly: GCA_028455855.1. Lineage (NCBI taxonomy): Eukaryota > Metazoa > Arthropoda > Insecta > Coleoptera > Meloidae > Meloe > Meloe dianella. Next base: position 445,225 of record JAPTHL010000040.1, on the reverse strand, counting down.
TATTTTTTGAGTAAGTCTCATTTAGACCTCAGGCATTTGGAATAAGAAGATAAGTCTCATTTAGTCCTCAATCTCAATATTATTATAAGAGAACTAAAAGGAAACATAAGCTGTAAGTGCAAATGTAAACTATTGTAATAGGACAATAGACGTCGTAAATGAGGGACTAGGGCCTGAGTGTCTGCCAGACGAGTGTCTGGGATATCAAAGATTTGGAAAACCCCCTAAGCTTCATTGGAGGACATTGCTGTAAAATAATTTCAACGGAACGTTCCTTTCCAAAGACAATTTAGGCCACATATCTAGTTATCTGACAGTCTTTTCTTTTTAAATAGAGTTTTATTAACAGCAATATAGATACTAAAGAAAATATTAAGTTAAGCACAGCTAACAAGTGTCAAAGAAATTAAAACCAGTTCTTCTTGGGCTTTATTGTTCAGTGCGTCGCATATTTGTTCCTTACATATATTTACACTTCTTTTATTAAAAATGTCGGGAAAATATTCACTTGTATTTTGGGTTAAATCGAAACAGTTACAAACAATTAAATCTACATGTATACTCGTTCATTCGCGATATGAAATTCCTCGACGCGAAAGCTTTAAGAGTAATTGGTAAGTGAACATAGATATTAAATTAATTCAAGTATCGATAATTATTCAAAAAGGGACTCCATCTCGGATTCCCCGATCTTTAAGTATGAAAATTTAATATATTTTGAATTAGTTTTTCATTGTTGAAGTCTATGTCCGATCAATAAGAATTGAAAAAAGTTCTAATAAAGAATATTTTCGTTTTATTATTTAAATTAAAATTTCACAAAATGCATTTTTTTTAATCCATAAAAATCCGTAAATGATGGACAACAAGAACAAGATGATGGACGACAAGAACAAAATATACAACAACAACTAAGTGATATAAAACAACAGAACAAAAATCAACAACTGAGAGATGGACAACAAGTAAACAAACATCCGCAACAACCACCGAATCAACAGCAATAAAACGGGCAAGATCAACCATATGAACAAAACCAACACTATCAATACTGACAGCATCAACAACAACACTATTATCAAAATTATCAACATCAATACGGATATCAACAACAATACGAACAGCAACAACATTACCAACATTCGATGCGCATCGGAAATATCGATGGTTTTTGCTCATTTTACACAACATCCTAATCAATATAATAATTCCAATCATACTCAGCACCAATACGATAACAATGCCGAAAAAAACTGTGAAAATGAGGGAAAAATGACATTATTCAACCTTTAATTTGGTTGTCAATAAATCAGTGTATGACACTTTTAAAAAATACATATAATAGCTTTTAAATTTTAGTTATTTTGTATTTAAATCTAGGCAGAGCACTATCTTTTCATATAATTCTTTGGCCGGCAAGTATTGTGTATCTTGTTCCTAAACAGACATTGTTTTAGATAAGTCTCATTTTGGTCTCATTCTAGAATTCGGTTGTACTTCAGATAAGTCTCATTTTGGTCTCAATCCTGAATATTTCGAACCAAATGAGACTTTTTCAGCTATGTGTTTTAAATAGTGAGTTCTAACTTGAGACAAACCCCATAACTGCTTTTTGAGACCTAAAAACGGACTAATTTTTCGACTCGGGGCGGTATTCAGGGTAGATTTCATTTTGTACTTACTCTAAAAATTCTGTATAAAAGATAAACCTCAGTTTGTCTTCATTCTAGAATTCGATTGTACTTTAGATAAGTCTCATTATGGTCTCAATAATGAATATTTCGAACTAAAATGAGACTCATCCGGCTATGAGTTTCAAATAGTGAGTTCTAACTTGAGACACACCTTAAAATTGCTCTTTGAGACCTAAAAACGAACTAATTTTTCGACTCGGGACATCTGCTAATTTTCTTATTATCAGTGGAAGTTTATTATTCACTATGTCAACAACAATCATAACTTATTTTATTGTTATTCTGCAATTTCTACTTCAATCTACTACAAATGAAAATCACTGTATATAATTGAAAAAAAGATGTTCTATTAGTATGTAAGTCACGGGTTGCACTACTAGCACCCCTTGTTTGCATGCACATATAACATAATTATGCTTCAATTAGTGACAAGAGCGAGAACTTAAACTATCTAGTATCCATCATTTGTTTTATTGTAATTTATTTAATTAACAAAAAGATAGCAGGAACGATTAGAGTGAGAGAGAACGATGGAGAGTGAGAGAAAGAGAGAGAGAGTGGAAGGGAGATCCAATAAAGCACTAGATAGATACCAATATTAGCTACTTATAAGTAGTAGTATTGGTATAATGTAGTCAATTTCACAATGGGGGAGAAATTTTAAAATAATTAAGACGGATTTTAATTTTCAATGAGTGCTGCACTTAACTGATTGTGAGTGGCACAGACAATACGATAATTGGTAACATGTCTGTCTGGCATGCTCATGATCCGTATTCGACTCCTCACCGTTGAGTTGTAACTTTTTTCCGATTATTTATTTATTGAATATGAACTTTTTTATGTATCTTTTCATAACATCATTTGTTGATGTTTTTGTTGTTACCATTACCATCGATATTATTTGGTATTATGATTTTAATAATTTGTTTATTCATTTATATTGATTCAACAATTCCAATACAACGCACTTAGACGTAATAAATTAATTCATTATCGATTGTTAATATAAAAATATAACACAACTGACTACTTTCCTTATTAATTTCTGATCAGTTACTTGTGTAACTTCAACATAAAAATAGTGATCATAATGAGTTATTTATTATCAAAGAAAGATATTTGTTGCATGTCTATTGCATATAAAATTGGAAATTTCCTATCAATTATCCCTTCGTATAATTTTGAAAAGCAACAAATTTCACGTTCGAAACGTGATAAAATTTGGTCCCTTACAATATTAATTATTTTAATAACACAGTGGGTTCAATTGCACCCCAGCAATATAATAAGCAGTTCGATTGGGGAGAAGTTACTAATATTTCAAGAATTTTCATCACATTTACTAACTGCATGTATAATAATTTTACCAAATTTCTTTGTAACACAATCATGGCTAATTATGACAAATAATTTACAACAAATTGATAAATATCTTGTTAATCTAAATCAAAAGGAGAAGAACTTTTTGAAAAACATCAATTTTCATTTATTTACGATTATAATTCTATTTTTAACATTTTTTATTTATACATTTATATCTATTCTCGATTATTCTGATGTAGAAATGACACGTCAATATTTAACCCACTTAATTGAATTTATGTTTGAAATATTTACTGATTTCGTTATCATCAATTTTATAACGATGTTTAAATCACGTTATCACGATTTGAGATGTTTTCTACAAAATAATTTGAACGAAATTGAATTCATGTTAACTACCAGAAAAACTGAAAGAATTTCAAATCTATTAGGCCAATCCATAAATTGTTTCAATCAAGTTTGTGGATGGCCAATTCTCTTAATAATTGTCAAAACCATTTACTCAATTTTACTGGAATTATTCTCAATTTATGGTCATCTCAATAAGGGAAGTTCACGTTTTGATGAAAAGACAAAACTGCAATTGATTATATTCTGGACGGCTTTACTTGTAAGAATTGTATGTATAATAACAGTTTTTTTTTATTATTATTTTAATGTGTATATTTGTATATTTCATTTTTATAATTTCAGGTGGCATTAATTTATATTGTAATTCAAACTGATTCACTCAATGTAGAGAGTGACAAACTTGGATTAAAATGTTACACAATTCGTATTAATTATTATAAAGAAGTTCATCGAAATGAGCTTTTACTATTGGCAAAATCTATCAAACAATTTCATTGTCGAATAAGTACAGCAAACTTTTTGATTATTGAAAAGAAAACATTAATTGAAATTTTAACAGTAATAGTCACATATTTCATTGTAATAATACAATCACAAGAGTAACTCTGTTTTAATTGGGTGTTGATTGATTGTCATTTATGTCACTGTTATTTAAATAAAACTGTCTGTATCGTGTGTGCACAGTATCATTGTGTTGCGACCGGTGGGAATCAACTTTTAGATGATTTCTAACAATAGTAGGCATGTGTGAAGATTTTCAAACATTGATAATAGATTCTAATATAAAATTTCGAAGGAGAGTGATGTCACTAACCTACACGGTGACAGACCTTTCACATTATCCGATTTCGACTTTCGATCGGACGACGAATATCCGGGTAGCGGAAGACCGGACAAGTAAACACTTTAACATTGTTCTCCATTTTATCCACAGTTTTTCGCAGTCGCAAATAAATAGTATGCTGTTATAATGAATCGTGAACAAAGCATTGGGTTGTGAACATACATATAATCGTCGCCGTGTTTTTGAGCATCCTCTCAATAAAAGGAGAGAGGAAGTGGTATTATTTATTCAAGGATCTACGGAAAGATGAAAATAAATATTTCAACTATTTCCTAATGCCAAGTGCCTCTTTTGATGAATTACATGAAAAAATCAAGCATACCCTTCGGCACCACAACACAATTTAGTATTTGTATACAACCAGATGAGATGCTCGACATTAAGATAAATAAATATATCCTGTATACAGCAACCGTGTTTTACTCCCAAAAAGCGTAAACTTGTAAGCTTTATACTCTTTTGTTCTTATGTTCCGTCAAAACAGCTTTGTAATAAATTTACATGATTCTCAATAATTGAACATGACGTGTACATGTATTAGACTCCTATGAGATAAGCTACCTTTATTGAACAATATCAGATTATTTTTATTACCAATGTACAACAAAATGTACCAAAATCGATACTTTCCACAACTGATGATTCTGCTGAATTCGCGGACTTGCTATGACTCTGCTGCTTTTATGGAGAAGTGAAGTCATTGCAATAACATGCAACAGAAGGTGATTTTTGACTCTTGAATGTTAGTGTAAGAAGGGGGCTCGTTAGGTATGGGTATTTGAGTGAAAGATGAAGAGGCTTGTCCACCAATGTTTAACTATTGATGGTGAAAAGGAGACCGATTAGCGGTGTTAAACAATTGTTGAGAATGAGGATGTGGTGAAGTTGGCGGGTGTAATAAAAGTGGTTAAAGTTGAGTGGAAATTGGTGATGAGAATAGTAATGTAAGAAATGAGGACGTGGATGAGGATTGTTATTATTGTTGGTATTTTCAATTACTTTTAAGACTCCCATTTGAAATTCCAAGAACTCTTGATCGTCGTATTTTCAAAATCTCCCGCGCATCAAAGGCCATTAGACGTGGTGGAACTGCCTTTACATTATTTTTACAGCGGCCGAACACAACCAATACTTTCGTCTGTTTATTATTGTTTTGATTTTCGCTCTCGTTTTCAACACAGTATTTAAGACTAAACAGGGATAAAGAAGTCACAACCAGAGAGAGACTCTGCAACGACCTTCTCCATTCAAGTCAGCATTTGCACACATAGAATATAAATTTTTTGGGTAAAAAGTGAAACTGTACATAGAAGCACTTCAGCATTACTTCATTCATTATTTATTATCCTTGATGTCGAAAATGGTCTACAAAAGGGCCAAACTGATATGCACTTTTGAATTGCTATGCTGATTATATACAATAAGGACCCGATTCATGTTCAGAGACACGTTACGCGTATGAATGTCAACATGGTTTTGCAAACATACTCATAGTTTTTGAGTTTTGAAAATAAAAATTATCTATTGTACACCACAAAATTCGGAAAATGTTTATTTAAATTGTCAAGTCGGTTGATTATTTATTCATTCTTTATCATATAAATTGTTGACAATAGTGTAACTGTTCCTATGAACAAACGCCGATAATGAGATTGTCGTTTTCCTAACATTTTCAAAACAAAAACTCTCAAATACTATAAGCACATTTACAAAACCAAGTTGGTCGTCATACGTAATCTATGTCTCTGAATACGAATCTGAGGATTATTGAATATGGTCACTATACAAATTCAAAAGTCAATATCAGTTTGGCCCTTTTGCAGACTTTTTCGATTTAGAGTGCCTGAAATAAGTTATATTTATCAGCATTTAATTAAAGACCTCTTCAGTTTTTTATCACTTTTGCTATAATGGCAATTTGGCAATACTGATTGGCTGCATGAATATCTGTAACTTATCTTTCATTTATCCTTAATTTTTTATTTAACTTTAATTACTCAAGTTCTAATTTTAAGTATAATGTATAATGTTTTCCAGTTTCTCTCTAATATTAAAGTTATATCAAAAAATATATTTAATTGTCGTTCTGCAGTCTGTAAAAATTAAAACAATCTGCTAGATTAAATTAGATTAGATTAGAATATAGGGGTCGATTGAACTACTACCGCAGTTGATCTATTGTTCTTAATATAATGACCGTAATAATAATAAGAAGATGAAGAAAAAGAAGAAGAAGAAGAGGTAAGATCAGAATAGTTAGATAATAGGGTAAATTAAATTAAATCAAATCAGTGTTAGATTATTGTAAATTTTTATGTATATTTATATATAATCTGGAAACCTTAATGTACCCGAAGGTGTGAAAGATAATAGATATTTAACAAAATATAAAAAATAGTTCATTGTTTATCCTCTTCAAATTTTCAGCAATTACTTGTATGTATGTTCCTTATAGACTCCGAAACGGCTGCACCGATTTCAACGAAATTTTCAGGCAATCTTTAGATTGACCCAGCGGGTAATCCTGTAAGGTTTGGTGGCGATCGGAGCATTTTTTATTAAACTGCCAGTGACAGTTTTTTTACTACTGACATGCTATTGTTTTTTACATTGAAGTATTTAAGGTCAGTTATAATGCCATGGATCTATCCGTGTACCCGCTAGAGAAACGAGTAGAAGAAAATGAAATTCAGGATGAATCATAATTATTATTGCGGTGGTTTCATTCTTATATTTAATGTATTTTTTATTATGTATTTCAAATTAATATAATCTTTAAATTAAGCCCGGCGAAGCGGGCCGGGTTTGATAGTATGAATATAAATGAATATGAATATTTTGAACATATGACATCACTTTTTCACTAGAATATATGAGACGTTGATTCTCATCATACTCTTTAATAGATACTAAAGTATGAGCAGGAGTAATATCATCTGACAATAAATCTATTTTGCAATTATCGCATTCTGGCACGAAAATCTTTTTCAACCCAAAACCACAAACATAAGAAAAAGCAGGCTGTTCTTCCAAAAGTATTCTATTAACATCAGAAAAATGAATATCAAGATTGTAATCATTAATATTTATATCATCATTATTCGACAAATATTCATTTTTTAAAAATGAACATAAATTATCAATTTGACGACAGTTATCATCTTCGCAGTTCCCTGAACTAGAAGTCTTCGATAAATTATTGATAACAACAGTTTTTAAAGCAGCAACAAATTGATGAGGGGTAGGGTTGGTGTTGTTATAACCATGTTGTCGAATAATTAGAATAGATTTTCTAATGGATCCTGATTGAATGATCTTGTGCATAAGAAACTGAAACCATCTTGATCTTTCAAAAAGGCCCACAAATTAATCATTGCCTTTATAGTTCTTTGCCAGCCTCCAATAAAAGAAAAACTACTTGTACAATCTTTACCAGATTGCAAATCAATCAGTTTCCAATTTAGTATTTCTTCAAGCATTTTTGACCAAAATTCTAAATGTGGGGGCCTTCTTTTGAAACTGAACGATATTTTTTCCATTAGTAAGAAATGAAGTCGAATTAAAAGAGTCAAATAAACCATCAATATTTTCAAATAATTCGGCAGTAAAAATTGCACTAACCAGTAATGAGTCTGTTAATGACCAATAAGTTTCAATTGCAGCGGCAGCAGAAAGACTTAACTGTTGGGTTGCGATACTGACTTTCATCTTTATGTAAGTATCGGTCATATTGAAACACTCTTGTTTTAATTTAGGTAAATAACTAAATTTACGATTTGTATCATGTTCAAACACTTTTTTTACATGTGAGAAGTATGCTTCCTTATAATCAGCAAAAACTATTTTATTGAGTAGAAGGGCATTACGTGTATTTTTTAATAAATGCGGGACTTCATATAGTGTAAAGATCTTTTGTCATTAATGGTAAATAATATGGCAACGAGCCGGGATGATTAACACCACAAAGTTGGTTTATTGCTGCTTGATTTGTTGAAGCTTGAGCACATACTGTTGCTACGGCAGTAAGAGCGATACTTTAAAGTTGTTTAATGACATCCACCACCAATAATTTTAAATTTTGTGTTTCAATTGTATTGCTTGTAAAATAATAAGCAAGGACTTGTTTCCATGAAGATCTAATACCACGAACCATGAAAACTAACGCATGGTTTGCTAATGAGTTCTTTCACCTCAGCAAACCCAAATCTACGTATCCATATATTTTTTGTTGCATTGTTTGATAATAGAAATCACCATTTAACGACATTTCATCATACATCAAGACACAAAATCTGTCCCTGCCATCTAATTTTCCTACTTCGAGTTCTAAACGGTCCAGAACACTTCTACTGATATTAGACAAAATACATCTAAGGATTCCAGTCGATGGTAAAAAAAATAGGTTTGTAGATAACGGTATAACTTTGGAGTTCTTTTATATAACGGCAATGCAAAAGCTTTCTCTCCGACAGTATTACGTCGACCTACAGACTTTTTATAAAGATTTCTAAATTGTGATGATATAAAGTTTTGGGAAATTTCATTCAAGTTAGTTTCCATTAAATCGAACGAGCCTTTTAAAATCAGTTACAGTTTGCAAATTTTTTCTTAACTGTGATACCTTCTTACACATGTTTGAGTGGATATTATACATTTTTAATTTTTGAGGAGATAAATCATTTCTACGCACACCAATATTTTTAACAGACCAATTTTTTGATGACACGAAGAAACTTTTGAATTAGAAATTAAATCACTCCTGGGAACATTATTTTGATCTCCAAGAAAATCATCAATAATTGTATTTTGAGGAGCCATTAAATCATCTGTACTATTACACGGGCTTGAATCACCAATTGTAAAAGGAACAGCATTATGGCAAAGCAAATGTTGTGTACTGTTTAGGAAATATTCTTTATTAAAATGATCTTGACAAATACGAAAATTTGTTGTCTTCTCATCATCACCTATTTTACATACTGTTCTCCAAATTTTGTTACGACCAGGATCTTGTGGAAATTTATAAAAATGTTTATTGGTATGAGAACAGTTTGTAATGTTGGTAAAATATATATTATTACACTTAGGATATCTACAACAATATTTGTAAGTGTCAACTACCACCAAAGAAGCCATTTGAAATGATCAAAAAGTTGCTAAATATGCGTAATATTTAAGTTAGAATAAAGTATATAATATGTAAATAATTAATTTACAGAAATTTTATTTTAACACAATAAATTATCGGAGATTATAACTGTTCAAATTATATTCAAAAAGTATTGATCTTTATTATTTAGCATATAAATACACAAATGCCAGAAAATCCCATGGAAATCAATTGAATTACGCGCTTTCCCCTAATATGTCAATTTATTCAAATTATATTGGCTATCGTGATATGACAGTTTGACAAAATTTCTCCTCGTCTCGGGTGGGTGACGTCATCAAGTTCGCACGATGTTCCTATATAAGATTCCACCCCCTGCGGTTGTTATGCGCAAGTGGTACCAACAAGTCAACATAAAATTTCATTGACATGAAGATTATTTTTTTATAGTTCACCTTGAAACTTGATTTAAACAAAATTAAAAACAAATTAAACTGTACGATTAGTAGACAATGCAATTACTTAGAATAACTGTCATCAATTAATTCTTATTTATCGTACTTTTTATTTAGGTTTGGCAATCTATATATATATATATATATATATATATATATATATATATATATATATATATATACAGGGTCGGCCCGTCCAAGTAGAAACATAGGAGAAAATAGAAGAAATGAAACAGAAATATGATGTGCATGTGTTAAAAAGAGATATAGGAAAGGTGGGTGGTTAAGTAGTAAATACTCATTGCAAAAATATCCACCCTCGCCATCTGCACCAGACCCCTTTTGTAATAACCACTTCTCTTTCTACTAAGAAAACTATCGGATCTAGAATTTTACGTCTAGCAATTTGGAGAATTAAAATTAAAAATGCGTTGCTGATGGAAACCGAATTTAAAGAGATTTTTGCTATTGTTATCAATTGAACGAATTATTAAACAATAAAAATTTTTTGGTAATTTGTTTGTTTTCAATTAACTGTCGATCTTAACAAACAGTGCAGATACACATTTTTTATGGTACTATGCAAGAGCATTAAAAAAAAACAAAAGTTTAAGTTTAATCGATGTTTACATTTATTTTCAATTACGATTAATTTTAAATTCACCAAATGTCTCAAAACCAGGACAATGTTGTTGTTCCGTCTCTCTCTTACTCATTGAGTTGTAATGTTTCTACTTCAAAAAGACGTAAAATTTTAGGCCAGGTCTTTTCTTAGTAGTGGCTATTACAAAAGGGGTCTGCTGCAGATGGTGAGGGTGGATATTTTTGCAAAGAGTATTTACTACTTAACCACCCACCTTTCCTATATCTCTTTTTAACACATGCACATCATATTTCTGTTTCATTTCTTCTATTTTCTCCTATGTTTCTACTTGGACGGGCCGATCCTGTATATATATTAGAGTGGTCGTTAAAAATTAAATTTTTTCCGACGCCCAAAAAAAATGATCTGTTTGATGAAAAAATACGGGTAAATTTTTCTTTTTGTTTTTAAACAAAAAGAACACGTGCCGCAAGCCAATTTAAATTCATTTTTTAATAAAATGGTAGTTTTCTTCAAATATCTCTTTGAATATTCAGATTTGAGAAAAAGTCATTAGCACTTTTTTGTAGGCAATTTAATCATCTACAAAAAAAATTTCTTAAATTTTTCCATTAATTTCATAGTTATGGAGATATTCTTAATAATAAACTCATAAACTCTATTTAGTGAACAATTTAAGACCAACAAACCTAATTTTTTTATGATAAATTCTAGATATAATTGATTAAATAATTGTAAATTTTACTTAAACTACGAAATCGTTCATGTTTTCGGAAAAATCTGTTGGTCTTAAATTGTTCACTATAAAGAGTTTATGAGTTTATTATTGAGAATATCTCCATATATATGAACTTAACGGAAAAATTGAAAAGGACTTTTTTGTACCTGATTGAATTGCCTACAAAAATAGTCCTAATGACGTTTTCTCAAATCTGAATATTCAAAGAGATATTTGAACAAAACTACCATTTTATCAAAAAATGAATTTAAATTGGCTTGCGGCACGTGTTCTTTTTGTTTAAAACCAAAAAGAAAAATTTACCCGTATTTTTTCATCAAAAAGATCGTTTTTTTTGGGCGTCGGAAAAATTTTAATTTTTAACGACCACTCTAATATATATATATATTGGCTATATATATATATATATATATATATATATATATATATAACCTACGATTTTTTTTTCAACTTAGATCGAGTCCAAAGCACTCCAACGTCGCATTTATAAACTAATGTGTTCCAATTAAATGTTCGCACAATACAGCATCATGTGGCACTATGCGCTGGTAGTTGGAAAACACCCGTTATTCATTCAACGCCACAACTATGGAGGGTAGAGATAAGGAGGACCATCTTATATGGTGGATATGTGTCCAGTTGTAAGCAGCAAATTACGACTCAAAAATCCACCGCAATAGCGCTAGCGTAGCAAGAGGAAATGATATGAACCAAAGAGTATAAGATAGAGGAGAAACAGACATATAATTGTAAGCGACATCTGGATTCTCAGTTTCCTAACTATTAAGCATAACGGCCTTTTCGGGGGCGACGAGGAAGGGGGATTTTTGAAATTTGATACGTGCGTTTGGATGAGTAACCGTTGACTTGGATTTGTTAAATTAACAAAAATTGGTTCGTTGTTTTGTAAAAGGTTGCACAGAAGGACACAAAAAAAAAGATAAAAATCATTCGTTCTTCAGTGAACCAAAAAATGTAATGATGTAAGTACATTGAAGTACAGAAAAAATAAAGACATTTGGAGAAACATTTGATTTAAAATTCTAATATTAGGATAATTTTTGGTGTAAATTATATAATAATTAATAAAACACTAATGTTTGTGTAGTAGCATTATTAAAAAACAGCGATCGTTACAAAAATATTATTTAATTGGTTTTTCATTCCCTGATTAAAAAAAAGTATTGAGATATTATTATTTTTATTCTAAACATGTAAAATATTATTATTTAGAAGTTATTATTATAGAGAAAATCATAAAAATTACCAATTTTTTTTAAACTTATTAATTTTTAACAAAAAATTGACTAGTTTTTTTCTTTAATTTATTTTACTTAGATTAGCTTTTAAATTGAATTTTCGCGCCGATTTCAGGTCTTCGAAGGTGCCCTACTCACGAGAGGCGCTGAAACTCGTATACTACAATTTTACATTAGCTCTTATGGGCTGTTTCCCCTCTATCCTATACTCTTTGATATGAACCTTGTTTTCCAATTATTCTACCAGTGTATAATGCGACTTAGTGCCGCATGATGCCGTATTATGCGAACGTTTAATTGGAACACATTAGTTTATAAATGCAACGTAAGAGTGCATTGGACTCGATTTAAGTTGGAAAAAAAATCGTAGGTTTGGCAATCTAATACATATGCAAACAAAAAGTACGATAAATAAGAATTAATTGATGACAGTTATTCTAAATAATTACATTGTCTACTAATCGTACAGTTTAATTTGTTCTGCTGAGCATTATGCCGCATAATGCGCTCTTTTGTCGTAATTGGAAAACGCCCGAATTTAGCAGTTGTAAACAGAGTGAAGTGTGCTGGGTTGAAAAATGAAGTATTTCTTTCCTTTTTTTAATTTCCTATCTTACTCTAATAATTCATGGCGCTGTTTTTACAATCTTTCCACTTGCTACTGTGGCGCCACCTTAATTTGCGCCTTTTGGTGGACACTTTTCACTGATCTCTATATATATAAGTTATATTACTGGATTATCGACCTGCATGTGATTTTGATGATTAGTTAGAATTATTATAGATTGTAACTTCCTGTAATAATTAACCATCAGCATTTTCCTTCTTATGTAAAATTATTATTTGAAATGAAAAATACATTCAGTCTGTAATTATCAATCAATCTCTAAATTCCTTTTTTTAAATTAAATAAAATTTTTAAAAAAGTATTTGCATTAAAATTATATTTAATTGGCGCAGTCGGTAGGATAGCCAAACAAATATTAGTGTATATAATATTTGGATCGATCATCGATTTATTAAAATAATCGTTCCAGTCAAGCGAACTAAGTAACTTGGCGAGAAAACAATGAAACAATTCTCGAAGTCAAATCCTAGGGGTTGGAGTGACGAATGGAACTCATCATAATTTTACTGTAAGTACACATGTCATTTAGAGGTTCAAAAGATCACTATCGTAGTGACGACTCAAATAATTCAGATTCAGAATTAAGTTCAAAAAATTCAAAAAAAAAATCCAATTTTAGTAGAACCGACTTCACCGGTTAAAAATATCGAAAATATATTAAATCAAACTGTTAATTTAGTTCCTTCTAAATAAGAACCAAACTTATTTTCAAACATGGCACAATTAAAACAAGAATATTTAAACATGATCCCAGAATTTAACGGTCAACAAGAATTGTTACCGCGATTTATTGATATTTGCGAAAAATTACTAAATACGTTTTATAATACTAAAGATGCAGCAGACTTCCAGAATGAATATCTGATGTCTAGTATCTACACAAAAATAACGGGAAAAGCCGCACTAAATATTGCTTCTTACCACATTCAAAATTGGGCGGAGTTAAAAACCGCGTTATTAAATTCTTATTCAGATAAACGTGATTGTGTCACATTATCCATAGAAATGACTGAATTAAAACAAGGAAATGAGACACCGTTCGAATTTTATAATCGAATACAACATTTATTAAATTTACAAATTTCATATGTAAAAATGAATAACGACGCTAATGAAGCAACAATGTTAACAACTTATTTCCGAAAGTATGCATTAAGAATATTATTACGAGGGTTAAAAGACCCAATTGGCTCTCTCATGCGGACGAAAAACCCAGATGATTTGAATATAGCACTTAATATGCTAACTAATGATTTTCAATTAGAAGTGACACAACAAACGTTATCTAGAAACAAATTTAATAATCAAAGACCAAATTTTACAAAAAATCCCATTAACTATCCACAGCTACAATTAACAAACTTTCCTCACAATTCACCACAATCTATGTCTAAGCCCAATACAGGAAATAATAATCAATATAGAAATTATCAACCTGTTAATACTTCTTCTAGAAATACAAATGTTTTCAAATCAAATCCGAACCAAAAATTTCCAAAGCCTGTTCCAATGAGTACCTCTACCAGGAATACTTGGAGTAACCACCAAAATATTATACCTCGTAACACCCACAATTTTCAACAAAGTCGAAATCCCAATTTTATATCCGAAGAGCTGTTTAACATAGACGAACAACCCTTAGATGATTGCCCCGAAGGAATTCAAGAAGTAGATTCTTTCGAAGAAAACGAAGAAAATCATTTTTTAGAACACGAAGCCTCGGAACTGATAGACTCCCAAGATTAGAATCAATGAATTTAACAAAAGATGCTAGTGAATTACCGTATATCGTATTTCCCGAAAACAACTTAAAACTTTTAATCGATACCGATAGTTCCAAATCATTTGTAAAACCAAGAATTGCTGAAAAACATTTTATAAAAGACATTATAAAAGATCGTTTCAAAATTTCAACGGCACACGGGACTTCAATTGAACAATTTAGTACAATTATCCCTTCATCAAAATTGTTTAATCTAAAAAATAATATTCCATTAAAATTTCATATTTTTGATTTTCACAACTACTTTGATTTTTTACTTGCAGTTGACAATTTAAAAATTTTAAACGCCTCTATAGATCTAACTAATAATCTATTAATTACTCCAAATAGTAAAATAAAAATACAATTTCATAAACTTGCACCAAGTACAAATAATATTATCATTGAACCAAGATCAGAACGAGTGATTGAACTTAATATAAAAGACATTAAAAATGGGGAAATAATAATACCATATACAAAAATTAACGGTGTAGAAATACCAGAATGTATAACAAATGTGCACAATAATAAAGCTATCTGCACTATTTTAAATTCTTCAGAATCACAGAAATCTTTTAATTTATCTCAACCTATAGCAGTATCGAATCTTGATGAATACGAAACTACTAACATTCAACCCAATCTCAACTCGCTAAATGCAGTCAATCATAAATTAGATCTTAAACAAATTCGAACTGATCATATGAACCAAGAAGAGAAAGACGCAATTTTAAAATTAATCTCCCAATATTCTGATATATTTCATTTAGAAAACAATCACTTGACGTTTACTAGTCAAATAAAACATCATATAAAAACTACAGATGAACTCCCAGTATATACAAAAACGTATCGATATCCTGAAATTCATAAAAAGGAAGTCCAACAACAGATACAGAACATGTTAGATCAAAAAGTCATTCGACCGTCTCACTCCCCTTGGTCATCACCCATTTGGGTCGTGCCAAAAAAACTGGGCGCCCCTGGTAAAAGGAAATAGCGAATTGTAATTGATTATCGCAAACTAAATGAAAAGACAATTGGAGATCGCTATCCTTTACCTAATATTACCGATTTATTAGATAAATTAGGTCGTTGTCAATATTTCTCTACACTCGATTTGGCCTCAGGGTTTCATCAAATCGAGATGGCAGAAGAAGATATTCCCAAAACCGTGTTCAACACCGAAAACGGACATTATGAATTTTTGAGAATGCCATTCGGGCTCAGAAATGCACCCGCAACCTTTCAACGCGTAATGGACAATATACTTAGGGGAATACAAAATGAAAAATGCCTTGTTTATCTAGACGACATAATAATTTTTAGTACTAGTTTGCAAGAACATATCAGCCGTTTAAAAGAAGTATTTGAGCGTCTCCGGAAATCAAATTTCAAAATACAGTTGGATAAATCTGAATTTTTACGCAAGGAAGTCAGTTACCTTGGACATATTGTAACTCCAGATGGTGTAAAACCAAATCCGTACAAAATTAAAGCGATCAAAAACTATCCGATACCAAAAAATGCAAAACAAATAAAAGGATTTTTAGGTTTACTAGGTTATTACAGAAAATTTATTAAAGATTTTGGGAAATTGGCAAAACCTTTGACTAAATGTTTAAAAAAGGACTCTGAAATTTATTATAAAAATCCAGACTATGTTCAGTGTTTTGAATTGTGTAAAAATCTATTAACGAACGAACCCATTTTACAATATCCGGACTTTCTCAACCATTTATCGTAACAACAGACGCAAGTAACTTTGCGATAGGAGCTGTCCTATCCCAAGGCAAAATAGGTTCTGACCTACCAGTAAGTTATGCCAGTAGAACCTTAAATCAATCCGAAATTAATTACTCTACTATCGAAAAAGAATTATTAGCAATAGTTCGGGCAGTTAAATACTTCAGACCTTACATTTTTATTCGAAAATTCAAAATTGTTACCGATCATAAACCACTCCAGTAGCTATTTTCATTAAAAGAACCTAATTCAAAATTAATCAGGTGGAGACTCAAACTCGAAGAATATGATTATGAAATTGTTTATAAAAAAGGGAAATTTAATAAAAATGCCGACGCACTGTCACGAGTAGAATTAAATACTAACGAGACACAAGGAATATTTTCCTATATGGAACAATTCAATAAAAATCTTGAAAATCAGACACATGAGGAAAATTCGAGTGAAGCCCAGTCATTAATAGTAGAAACAGATGACAAGGACCGCGAAAACATTGAAGATGATGAAACGGTACATTCGAATCAAGCAGAAAATCCGATAGTAAATATCCCTATCGTCGCAACCAAAAATCATCATTTTGTATAAAACAAAACAAAGAATTTTACTTCAGCTTTCAAAAAACAATATTGAAAATGACATAATAGATTTCATTAAAAATTACACTGTACCTAATGTTAAATATTATTTGTATTTCGAAGATCCCTTATATGAAACATTCTGTACAATTCTGCAACAATATTTCAAAAATTCTCAAACGAAATTTATAAAATGCACTAAGAAATTAATTGATGTAGTCGACGAAGAAGAAATAATTACAATAATTCGATTCAAAGAAAATCAATTCAGACTTGCATTAATAACTGTGAAACATGCCTAATAACAAAATATGACAGAGTACCCTTAAAATTACCGTTAAACATAACTCCTACAGCCGTACGATCTTTCCAAATCTTACACATAGATAGTATCACATTAGAAAAAACTAAATTTTTGACGATAGTAGATTCCTTTTCCAAATACGCACAAGCCTACAAACTAAATTCTTCTCAAGCCATTGAAATAGTTAATAGTCTAATAAAATTCTTCTCACATCATTGTGTCCCAGAACAAATAATATCTGACAATGGACCAGAGTTTAAAAATTCATTATTAAAAGAATTACTTCAAGTACACAAAGTAAAAATACATTTTATCAGTTCTCAACATCCCGAATCCAATGGAACTATTGAACGTTTCCATTCTACATTAATAGAACATATTCGATTATTAAATAATCAAGATGAATATAAAAATGATCCAATAGAAATAAAAATCTGCTATGCTATATTGGCTTATAACAATTCAATACACTCTGTAACTAAATTAAAACCCTATGAAATTGTAACAG
The DNA here is from genome assembly GCA_028455855.1 of Meloe dianella. Taxonomy (NCBI): domain Eukaryota; kingdom Metazoa; phylum Arthropoda; class Insecta; order Coleoptera; family Meloidae; genus Meloe; species Meloe dianella. Next base: position 427,317 of record JAPTHL010000040.1, on the reverse strand, counting down.
GTCACTTAAAAACTGAATCTCCATTTAATCTAGAAATAGACAAACAATTATTAAACAACTATATCTCGAATCATATAGACAAAATAAAATTGTTATACAAAAATATTAATAAAAAAATTCAGCAAAATAAACAAATCGTTGTAGAGAAACTTAATGCAGATAAAGAACAGTTACCTACAATTCCAAAAGAAGTTTTTGTCAAAAATAAACAAAAGCAAAGTAAAACGAAAAACAAATTTAACAAAGAAATTCTAATAAAAATAGATCCTAAACTGAAAACAGCAAAAAATTTCCCCTACACATCCAAATACCACCCATAATATCCACCTTTACAATATAAAGAGACCAAGAAATAAAACTTATAAATTAAAAAAGCATATTTCAGGTTCCTCGCAGCAGGGCAAGGAATAGAAATAAAGAATTTCACACATAATTTAGGTACCCTTTCAATCAACTTAGGACCTGCAAATTACAGCAAACGGAACATACTTTCATTCACTATTATGGCCTAAAACCACTATTTGACGAATATGATAATTTAAATAATCAATATAACCATCTCAAGTTAAGTTTATTAAATAACTCGGTTTACCTATAATAGAACTTGATAATTACGAAAAGGCTGTTAACTTCATTCAATTAAAAATTAACGAAAAAATCAATAATATCAAACTACAAACACATGGGAGGTCGAAAAGAGGGTTAATTAATGGATTAGGTACAATAATTAAAACATTCACGGGTAATCTAGATGCTCAAGATGAAATGCGAATTAACAGAATTTTGTCACATATGCATGAAAACAAACGAAATATCCAAAATCAATTAAAAATGCAATATTCAATAAATCACCAAATCGTTCAAAAATTTAATGAAACAATCCAAGATGTTCAACACAATGAATTACGTTTAAAATCCAGAATATTTGAACTCAACGAAATGTTAAAAACGGAAGCTAAACATCAAGATGTTCTATTCGCAAAAGATCTTTATAATCAATTATTGATACTCTATAATTCAATACTATACGTCTTAGAAGAAATAGAAAATTCAATAGCATTTTGTAAATTAAACACGTTGCACCCTAGTATTATAAAACCTAATGATTTACATTGAGAACTTCAAAAAATTTCTTTGTATTATGGAAATAGATTGCCATTTGAAGATAAGTTTGATAATATTTTAGATTACGCTAGTAATTTTTTTGAAATATTTGGAAATATATTGTTTATAAATTTAGTTGGACTACTTTAGAATCTTTTCGAAAGAAGTCACTCTCACTTCTAATATATTGTCATTAATAGGTGTAAAAGAATGGTTAATTCGAGTGTCCTTAATTGTTTTTACAACATCGAATCGTTTTTTTTCTTTTTCTTTTGATGTTTCTGAAAACGATTCTAAAGTAGTTCAACTAAATTTATAAACAATATATTTCCAAATATTTCAAAAAAATTACTAGCGTAATATTTTCGTATACTTCATATTTATATTATGATGCGACATACTATATAATAAATTTAAGTTAAAGTCAATAAAATCATTGCTATTTAACTGTAATATTATTATTATTATTATTATTACTTATTTCTTTATTTTTTTATTTCTTTTATTACTTATATTATGCTCTGAAATGATAAACATTAATGAATTGCATGATTAGTTCAACGCAATTTTCGAGATATTTGAAAATTTATAACTCAGATTTAAGATGAGAACCATTGTTGAAATTTTCGGGGCTCATTGTGGACATAAATGACTAACTTTCCTAAAAATTTGAAGGAAATTGAAGTTCCGAGAAAAAAGTTCCAGCCATCTAAAAATAGCAATTTTCGAAAAATCGCTCGGCTTTGAACTGCCGTATATTAACGAAATCAAAACAACTAATAGCAAATAGGGCAGAAATCACAAGAATGCACCTCCACAAACACTATCAGGTGTTAGGGAACCCTATATTTTGGAAACTGTAGATTTGAGAGCATTTTGAAAACAGGTAAACTTTTACTAATGTGGTGGATGAGCTGGAAGCTTCCAGCTGAGCCGAAAATGAGTTTATCGCTAATGTATATTTTTTTCTTAAAAGTAGAGGGCTCACGGAGAAGAATGTCGTTTGAACGGAGTCTCTAAGTTATTTAGAAGCTGAGATACAATTTTTTGAAAATGATTGAAAAATCGACTTTTTTCAAATTTCAAAAAATTCTCCAGCGGCCGGATTTGATCAAATAGGGCTCAAATTTTCAGGATTGTCTTCTTTCCTGATGTACTTTCAAGGAAAAAATCAGCATCAAAATCGCTGACATGAGTGCGCACACTTTCGTCGAAAAGTAATGGATCTGCCCATATGTATATATAACCTACGATTTTTTTTTCCAACTTAGATCGAGTCCAAAGCACTCCAACGTCGCATTTGTAAACTAATGTGTTCCAATTAAATATTCGCACAATACAGCATCATGTGGCACTATGCGCTGGTACACGAAGTATTATAGATACCAGGAGTCCGAACGTAATGTTAAAATAATGGCTTAAATTTGGGGTCCAGATTATTTGCCGGTAGGGCCCGCTACTTTTGAAGGCGTACTCGTTTGAATTATTACGCGGCAAGTGTTCTTGCTATTTACAACGGTGATAATATCGGAATGATTAAGATACAGCCTGCAAAGTTAACAATATTAATAATACTGAAATTAGACACAAGATAGGTTGTAGATTAGCATGTAAGTATAACAATTGTATGTTTGATACCTGCCTCATAATGAAGATGGAAGCGGCGCCCCACCTCTAAAGTACCTACTTTCTTTTGTCAGATCTCTAGTATCAGTACGTCCTGAATACTTGCGCAGCCAGTGGCAGAAAACAGAACTATGATCTGGGTCTGTTTTTGGCACTGATCTCTATATATATGGATAGCGGATCCTTATGGGAAAAATTAAACAAAATAGGTCAAAATCAGCGCCTCACACTAGTGGTGGAAGAACTAAATTGAATAAAGAACGCATGTGAAAAGAGACAAAGACATAAATTCTGACAATTTACTGTCAACAAATCATACGCCACATTTTAGTTACTCTCTCACTCACGAGTGGCGCTGAAGATTCCGGTATTGGCGTTAATGGCGGACTACAGTATAAGCTATCCATATACAGGGTGTTTCACCTAAAAGAACCCCCCCTCGGCATTTCTTTGTTTACCAAAATAATCGAATACGGTTTTCATAACCCTAAATGGGGTCACCTAATGTACAATTCTGCAATAAAGAGATTTACCTAGCCACCCTCTAAGTATGCCAAACTAAAATCAAAGCTTGAAATTTTCATTCAATGGAAATAAAAACTATCTAGAAAGCATGTCGTCGAGTCACTACATTAGTACAAGAAAAATCGTTTCTTAATCTTTGTTAGTTTGGAAGAAAAATGCCATAGAAAAATTCACTTTACAGAGGTTTATTAAATCAGTGTTTTAAACACAACGGTATCAATAACAATAGCAATGAATGCAATGTCAGTATTAACAGTATTAACACAGTTTATTCCATTTTAAAGTTGAAAAGAGCTCATTATTGATTTTTGGATTTCCAAATTTACCTCAATGTCAGTATCTTATTAGATCATTTCACGTTAGCTATTTAATTATTTAATCATGCAGTAGCATCACCTGATAGAAAAACAATAAATTTTCTATCAATATTCGATTTTAGTAAATTAAAAATGTAATCAAAATTAATTACGTCAATCTTCTTTGTTCATTTCCAAGTAATAATCTGTTTTTTTCTGCTTATGTATCGTCCGCATTTCTTGACAAATGTTGTAAACCATAGTATACGAATAGAATCCTTTTAAAACAGATCATCGGATATTATCACCTTAGTGATTTTATTATAGTGAAATTTTATTTTGTACTGATAGTGTTGAAATCCGATGATCTGTTTTGAATAGATACCTTTTGTTTACTACTATTTACTACGTATCTTATGGAATGCTGACGGTAACATAAGCAGTTTTATCACACTAGGTCAGTGCAATTACAAGAAAACACAGATGATTTCTAAGAAATGAACAAAAAACATCGTCGTAATTAATATTGATTACCTTTTTAAATTATTAAAAGCGAATATTAATAGACAATTTATTGTTTTTCTATCAGGTGGTGGTACTGCATGATTAAATAATTAAATAGTTAAGGTAAAATTATCTAATACGATACTGACATTGAGGTAAATTTGGAAATTCAAAAATCAATAATGAGCCCATTTTCATTTTAAGATGGAGTACACCATAGTCATAAAATAAACTGTGGTAATACTGACATTACATTCATTGCTATTGTTATTGATACCATTGTGTTTTAAACACTGATTTCATAAACCTCTGTAAAGTGAATTTTTCTTTGGCATTTTTCTTCCAAACTAACAAAGATTAAGAAACGATTTTTCTTGTACTAATGTAGTGTCTCGACGACATGCTTTCTAGATAGTTTTTATTTCCATTGAATGAAAATTTCAAGCTTTGATTTTAGTTTGGCGTACTTAGAGGGTGGCTAGGTAAATCTGTTTATTGCTGAATTGTACATTAGGTGACCCCATTTAGGGTTATTAAAACCGTATTTGATTATTTTGGTAAACAACGAAATGCCGAGGGGGGGGTCCTTTTAGGTGAAACACCCTGTATATAGAGATCAGTGGTTTTTGGTGTACATAAATTTCAGAAAAAGCCTATACCGTTCGGACTCCTGGTATCTATACTTCGTGCGCTGGTAGTTGGAAAACACCCGTTATTCATTCAACGCCACAACATAGACGATAACGATGTTATTGGTGAACGCAGTCCTACCGTCGCCTGTCAATATTTTCATCTTGTAGTAGTGACATCTCTTGACAAACGCTTCAAGCCATCAATACACAGCCTGTTTCTCATTTAACACTGAATTGAAAACTGTAAATATATAAGCATGTAGAGTCTAAAGCACTTTTGAAATCAACAAAAACTGAATTATTACAAATAATTTTCATTGTTTATGTGTAACTTTCACTGATCTCTGTATATAGAGATTTGTTGTCTAATGGTTGCCTAATAACAGTTATATCGTTATCTGTATTATCGACTCGTCATATCTTATAATTTGACAGTTGTTTATTTATAAATTGCATTAATTAAACATAATAATTAGTTAAAATTTAATAAATATTAATTATAATAATATCAATAATATAAGTTATGAATAATTATTAGAATTAATATATATGTAAACAATGAGTAAACATATGTATTCAACAGCAAATTTAACTGATAAGGAATTGAAAGAACAAGGTAACCGTTTGTTCAATTTACGAAAATATGAAGAAGCAATTAATTGTTATACAAAAGCTATTGTAAGTAAATTAGCAAAAAAAATATTAAAGAAACTATTTTAATAGAACAAACCATAACGGAATGTGTTTTCATTGGTTTTAGATAAAGAATCCAGATGTTCCACAATATTTTACAAATCGTGCATTATGTTTCTTAAAATTATTAAAATGGGAACAGGCATGCACGGATTGTCGACGTGCGTTAGATATGGATTCAAATTTAGTTAAAGGACATTTCTTTCTAGGACAAGCATTATTAGAAATGGAAAACTATGATGAATCTATTAAACATTTAATGAGAGGTTAGATATTTAATTTGGTGATAGAAATGAAATAATTATTAAAAAATAAATATAAACAAAATGATTTGCAGCTTCCGATTTAGGTAAAGAACAAAAATTGAATTTCGGTGATGATATAGCTGCACAATTACGTTTAGCACGTAAGAAACGTTTCACAATACAAGAAGAGAAACGTATAGCACAAGAAATTGATTTATTAACATATTTAACGAAATTAATTAATAAAGATCAAAATGAACAAATTAAAAATGTTGAAAATCATATAGAAATCAATGATGATACTAAAATGGAGAAAATTTATGAAATTACCGAAAAATGTGTAAGTTTTTTTATATAAATGCTAATGATATCTTCTACAATTTCCTCTCTAATTATCGCTTCAATATTTTCTAGGATTCTTATCTAAATGAATTGAACAGTTTATTTGTAAAAGTTGATGAAAAAAGACGGGTAAGTTCTATTAACAAAAATAATTTAACTGTTTGAAAAAAATAAAAACTTATAGAAACGTGAAGTTCCTGATTACTTATGCGGAAAAATTAGTTTTGAAATTCTACAAGAACCCGTAATTACACCTAGTGGTATTACTTATGATAAAAAAGACCTAGAGGAGCATCTTCAGGTAATTCTTATCATTATTCTTATCACAATAAAATAGTTATTTTTGTATTAATTGAAAAAAAACAAAAAACAGAGAGTTGGCCATTTCGATCCAGTAACAAGAGTTAAATTAACACAAGATCAATTAATACCGAACTTTGCAATGAAAGAGGTTGTTGATGCATTTTTAACTGAAAATGAATGGGCATTGGATTATTAAAAAAAAAACTACTCTACGTTTGTATATAAATTTGATGATTGTTGAATTTATCAAAGTTTCTCTCTTCAATATCAAATAAAAATCTTCATTATTTATTTTAATTATTTTTATTGATTTTTAACGTGTAAATATTGTTTTAAAAAAAGACGTCGATTATCTTTGGTAGAAAATTGCAGGTAAGATTATTGGCTTACTTCATCATTAGTATCAATCAATCAATGACATACGTTCCATTTCACATGGCCTGCTAATTCTACTATCCTACTAATTATTGATAACTAATAATAATAATAATAATAGAACATTTAAACATCAATAATACTGTCGTGTTTCTTATTATCTTGAGCATTTCCTTTTAATTTCTCTTGCATCTGATTCAACATCTCTTGCATGCGTCTTATCTACAATTAATAAATGCATAAAAATCAATTAATTTAATAATTAATTAGAAATATTTATAATTACTTCTTCATCTTTTTGTAATAATAAACGATCAGTTTCTGAACAATTATCGTTATCACCATATATTGGTACTGAATCACGTTTTAATTTACCACGTTCACGTGCATGTTGTGATATTTGTGATATACATTGTGCACGGAAATTCTCATAATGTACATCTTCTGTAACATCTTTTAAATCTTGCATATGTGTCGATATTAACATTGTACGTAATTTAATGAAATCACTATGTTTCGGATTTTCAACTATAAATTTTTATTATGATTATTATTATTATTAAAGATTAAATAATAATTATTATAATTACCATCAACTACACCCCATGGATATTGACGTCCACGCACCTTTTTACCTGCAATTTCCAAAAGCGTATTACTACCAACAACAGCAAATGGGACGCTGGCTTTTAATTCGCGATCTTGTTGTTTGAACTCTTCATCTTCATCACTGTCACATTCAGGGAATTCGTACATCTGTTTTTATTAAGAAAAAGAAACAATATTTATTGATTGATCATATTGAGAGGGGTTTTAATGTTTTTGACTAACTTGTATACCATGTTCGTGTATATCTTTGAGTATATTTTGTTTCAATTTGGCAATTTCTTGTTGTGTCAAAGCATCAGCTTTAGCAATAACAACAACAATATTAACTTTACGGTGTAAACGTTTCATCAATTCTAAATCCATTTGTCTTAAACTATGCCCATATGGTGGTATAAAATACAAACAACAATGTACACGATTATCTTGTATATTACGACGATTCAAACCACTTTCGTCGGTGAAATACTTTTGAAATTGTTCATCAATATAATTTATACAACATTTCCAACTGTCTTCACAATTAATTGAATCACCAAAACCAGGTGTATCAATAATTGTTAAACGTACTTTAACACCTTGCTCTTCAATTTCCATTGTTTTCTTTTCAATTTGTGTTGTACGTTTTATACGTTCATTAACATCAAGCAATTTACGATTTTTATATAAATCATCCAAAAATAAACTATTTATTAATGTTGATTTACCTAAACCGCTCTCACCAACTACCATTAATGTAAAATCAAATCCACGTTTCACTGATTTACGATGTACCTGTTCTGGTAATGTTGCAAAACCGATGTAATCACGATCACCCTTATCTACAACAACAATAATAATAATAACACCAACAACAAACAATTAACAACAATATTTTGGAACAATCAACGACTTACGTTTAGCCATTATTTTTTATATGTAACCCTCTATCAATTTGTAATTAAAACAAACAAGACCGAAATAAATCAAATATTTACTTTAATACTTCACACACACAAACGCACGCACGTTATAGTTGTTCTTATCGAACAAATAAAACGAAAACTACGTGCCTAATTGTAAAAATTTAGATTTATAAATTACAACAATTTTCGTATGTTTATTTTTGTCATCGTATTTAGTTAAAAAGGAAGTGCCTACACACAACACAATGATGAATATAAAATGAAAATTAATCTAACGGCTCTTCTATTATTCCAATTATGGAATAAATTATATAACAATTTTACTCTAATTACCTGACATTTTCCGGCACTTCCTGTATATTTTTCCCACAATTTACTCCATTATTTTCAAATATTTATTGTTTTACAATAATAACGGGGTAAAGTTGTTGTTGTTGTTATTGTTCGACTGGTAGTTTAACACAAACAATAATAGTAATAATAATGATAGGGTATTGTTGAGAATGGCCGTGGATCAATAGTTTAGCAACCCTCCTATTTTCGAAAATCGTCAACCTTTACTGGAGTTTGCGTACATTTACGTCTCTATTATTCAATTTTTTTCTACCCACCCACCTTTTCTACAATTTTATTTAGAAATATTGAAAATAACGAAAAAATTATTAATTTATGTAATGTTTCAGAATTATTCTACACAACATTATTATGAAAACAATTTAGATCACCCGTTAATATTTCGATTTGAAATAGACGATTTATAATCGAAATAGAATAGACGCCGGCGTCTGTGATAACAATAGCGACGCTAGGCGTCGTTCAGTAGTAGTAAAACTGTCTTCCTTTGTTTTCATTCGAGAATTTTTCAGAAATTTCGATTATATTTTTTTCTGTTGATTAATTGATTTGTTTTATTCTTTTTTTTGTCAAATATTTTTGAATATTTCTCAATTATTTTTGTAATTATGGAAAATGTTCAACTACCACTGGAATAAAGATGGTACGCATCAATAAAACATGTATTACATCTATAAAAGTGATTGAATTTATTTCGAAAATGTTTTGTATTACTTGAATATTTGTAATTAATAATTAATTATTCGATTACATTTCATTAATTTGAATAATTTGTAGGTTTTAATATTGTTTTGTTAATAATAATTTTTGTTGAATTTCGACCAAAACGAAAGAGAAATGCACAAATTTGCAAATTGAAAAATGCAAAACTAATAAACAAATGCATTTTTGGATAGATAAACGTAGTCAAGGATGTGGTTTTAATGGAAGGCATCTGGTACCTCCTTCATTATCTGGTTTGTTCGATCTTCTCAAATTTAACGATTTCAATTAATTTCCTTTGTTCATTAAAGGGTACGGACGTAATCACAGATTTTTACGTGCTGGTAGCAGCAGCAGTAGTAGTAGTTGTAGTAATAGTAATAACGGGTGTACATTCTATTTGAAACCGATGGTAACTCCTGTACATCGTTTTCAATCAATTGAAAGCGTTGCCAATAACAGTTTAAGACATGCTGCTAGACTTCAAACAACAACAACTAGACCATCATTTGGCAACAACAAGTATGATTTGTTTCTTCTTTCCTTCTATCATCTTTATAACAATAATAATGAATTTCAGTGTGAATCCAAATACTATTCGATCATTAGAGATGATAACAGCTACAAATAATAATAATTCACAAATACCTAATGGTGTACAAAATTCGGATACAGAAACACAAACATCTAAAGTTAAATGTAGTGTTTGGCTATTTTTTGTAATATTAACATTTTTTTTAGCAGGTGCCAAATATTATTTCCATGGGGTAATTCTCTTATTATTATTATTATTATTATCGTTAATTATTTACTAAATTATTGATTTTTAATAGGTCAACATAGGTATTGAAGCGTTTGCATTTTGTTCATTGATTGTTATAATCCTTGTTGTTGGTGGTTTAGTATCATTATATGAAATTGTAAAACGTGCACCATATTCATCAACATCAGCACCATCAACACCTTTACCATCATTAGCAAATGAACAATTAGAGAATTCGGATCAACAAATAGAAAATCATCCAAATCAGCATCGTCATCCACATCGTTATCATCAACAAGTGCCAATATTGTCCAATAATAATAATAATGATGATATTGATGGTTTATCTGAAACAACAACACAACAATTACCACCACCACCCTACCATATTGCCATAATGCTCCCATCTGCACGAATTATTGAAACAAATCAAACAATAAGGGACTCATCGCCGCCACCATCGTATGAAAAAGCAGTCACTTAAACTATTCCATATCTGTCTATGTCTATAGTATTTCTACTTATAAAAATGCTGTGAATTATCGAATTAATCTATAATTAATTAATTCAAATAGATATTTATTAAATTTACATTCCAGTTGATAATGTTTGGAAAATATCGGAATATTTACGAATAAATAAACGGACAATCATTTCAATTCTTCCGTTCAAAAAATAAAAACTGAACAAACATTTAAAAATAACCCGATATTTTTCAATATAAATACTGTACGAGCACAAAAGAGTAAAAACAGAAGAAAGAAAAACATTAAATATGTATTTGTAATCTTATCTAGCTCGCACAGAAAGTGTTTGATATTTAACTTTCTCTTTATCATATTATAGGTACATATATATATATATATATATATATATATATATATATATATATATATATCTATATATATATATATATATATATATATATATATATATATATATATATATATATTTACAATCATAATAACTTTGTATTTTTGTAATTTAATGTGTAAAAGGCTTGTCCAATTATATAGCAAGTCTAATCTTTTATCTCTTTGTAACAATAATAAATATCCTATAATAATAATAATAAATCGTTAAATTCATGTTTGTAATTATTAATTTAATTTGCTTTCGTTAAAATAAACTTAATAAAATTGGAAATTTTGTTATTATTTGAGTTGAGTTATCGCTTGACACAATTGTGTCAAGTGATGCGGGGTAGAAAAGAAAGAAATAACTATGGGGTAAAACAAATATTTAGTGAGTAAAATATATATTTCTCAAATATAGAAATCAAATACATACAACTTAAATTAACTTTGTTGCAAACTACTTTTTTTGTAATTTAAGATTTACTCTAAAAATGTTTACAATTAGCTTGATAATTAGAGACTGACTTTATATTCCTATTCTACAATAAAATTACAAAAGGTTGAAAGCGAATGCTGATTAATAATTATAAAAGAAATAAATGAAATATTAAAAGATCATGCATGCTTAGTTATAATAGAAATGTATAAAATATCAGTTAATATAACTCCTACCCATTAGAATGAAGCTTATGCAGGAAGTTGATTTCCTCTTCTTGAGCTTAGTTTCGGATTGTCCAATTGTACCTCATTTGGATTTTTGTTTCTCTCTGTTTTAAATCCTTTCCGCAGGATACATAATATTGCACTAATTATTTCAAGATATGGAATATGAGTCCAAACACTTGGTAAATGAAATTGATATGGTTCATTCCATATTGGTGTAGGTACATTTGGAATCAATTCTTTCAAATCAAAGCCGATCGCAGACTGATGCAGCAAAAACGTTGTTAGTGAAAACGGTTTTGGTCGAATTTATAAACTCAACGCACACTGATCGGACAAAAACGTTGTTATGCCGAACATTTTGTTTTGTCTCGCAACGTTTCCATACAAAATATTTTGTTTTACAACATTTTGTTCGTTCTCAACGCACATTGATAAAATATGTGGGTGACGACTGCAGATTTTTGTAACAATAAGGAAATTGTGTGTTTTTAGATGGAGAAAATTGTAATCGACATTCCTAATTTCCATGAACGTCCAAATACATAAAAACCAGTATGAAAAACAAATAGGTATGGCTTTCCTTGGAAACAGTAGATTTTCCTGAAATTTATCATAAAAATTTATTTCTTTTGTTAAATTTTCAAATTATTTAGTGTTGTTGACGTATAATCACTAGAGATCGGACCTATAAACCCGCAATTACTTAGCGTGCGGATGTCGTGCGTACAATGATTATTCAGCAATAGATGCGTAACACTAGCTAGAATGTTAATTAAGGAATTATATGTAAAAGACTCAATTAGACTTACAACTTGTTCCCTACGTGCCTATTCTCAACTAATTTTCAAGCTTTTTATCGGTGAAACTCTAAAAGAAGGATAAACAAATAATTGAAATTTTCTCTAAAGTGCCGTAAGCCCCGGAAAACATTCATATGCTTTTAAGTGTAGGACGACAACATGGACATTTCTGTTTTTCTTTATACCTGCTTTTAACAAATTTATTCATTTACAATCACCTTATAATAAGAGAATTCTATCCCAATCGTCCGCCTGAGTTTACGATGTGATTAAGCGAGATCATATCGATAGTACGAGTGGCTGATTGCATGATCACTATTTCAACAGAATAGTCTCTATATTCGTTGAGAAATCGGCCTGTTTGTGTGTGCCGGTCACTTCTATTGAAGTACACTACAGTGACGTCACGGCTTCCGCTAGGCAGTGGCGGCCCGGTCGACCCATTTGAAATGACAAAAATAAGTCTGTTATCGAAAAATGAAGTAATTCTTTTTCAAGATTTATCTTTTCTATTCACAGAATAATGCAGTTTTGTCCTTATTTCAATCAAATTAATTTATTCAAACTATCACGAACTTCAGTGCATCAAATACAGTCCGGCAGGCAGGGTATTTCAAGACGGTAGGATTCGTCACCTCGGTGTGAGTCCGGCTTTTCCGGCTAGCCCACCCAAATAATCGGCATTGTATTGTGAGTAACGCCAATAATTAATTATCTAAATAACAATATTTTTAATGAAATTGATAACTGGAGTATCATCAAATTTTTTTATTAATCTAATGAAGAGGTTATTATTTCTAAGACAATAATGATGGTATATCTATATACAATAGTATATTGTGTGGCAAGGGATGAAACAAGACGATTTCTGACGAGGGCGAGAGTTGACTGCCCGAGCCAAGCGAGGGCTGTCATCGCCCTGGTCAGAAATCGTCTTGTTTCATCCCGCGCCACACATACTATTTTTCATATCACATGCATAGAAACAGCGAGTTTTGATCTCTGTTTTGACCGTCGAAACACGACAATTTCCGACCAATGCGACTGTCAGTCAGAAACAACGTTGTTTCTGTACTAGGGAAGAAACCACGTTGTTTCTCCCCTAGGGAAGAAATAGAATTTCAGAATTAATTTTTAGGTTAACTTTATAAAAAAATGTTAAATTAACAAAAACTGTTAAAATGTTAAATTAACTATATTAAAATGTTCTTTGATTATCTGATTTCTGAATTATTTATTAATTTATTATTTATTTATTTATTTATTTATTTATTATTTATGTCTTTATTTTAAGTCTGTCAGAATAGCATAAAAACAAATGAAATCATAATCGTCTGACAGCTGTCAAATCGTTATCAAAGATTTTAATTAATTAAAAATAAAATGAGTACCCCAAAACATCTTATGTGATATGAAAAATAGTATGTGTGGCGCGGGATGAAACGCCGATTTCTGACCAGGGCGATGACAGCCCTCGCTTCGCTCCGCTTCGCTCGGGCAGTCAACTCTCGCCCTAGTCAGAAATCGTCTTGTTTCATCCCTTGCCACACAATATACTATTTCATATCACATGCATAGAAACAGCGAGTTTTGATCTCTGTTTTGACCGTCGAAACACGACAATTTCCGACCAATGCGACTGTCAGTCAGAAACAACGTTGTTTCTGTACTAGGGCAGAAACCACGTTGTTTCTCCCCTAGGGAAGAAATAGAATTTCAGAATTAATTTTTAGGTTAACTTTATAAAAAAATGTTAAATTAACAAAAAAATGTTAAAATGTTAAATTAACTATATTAAAATGTTCTTTGATTATCTGATTTCTGAATTATTTATTAATTTATTATTTATTTATTTATTTATTTATTTATTTATTTATTATTTATGTCTTTATTTTAAGTCTGTTAGAATAGCATAAAAACAAATGAAATCATAATCGTCTGACAGCTGTCAAATCGTTATCAAAGATTTTAATTAATTAAAAATAAAATGAGTACCCCAAAACATCTTATGTGATATGAAAAAAAAATTACATGTAATAAATGTAATTTCTATATACATAATAAATTATTATAAAGCTTACTAGATAGACAACAATGACAGAATTTTTTATTTTTGTTATTTGCTAAGCATTAATTAAAAACCAGAACAAAATTAACATTTATTCTACAATTACACATGTCTCTAACAGAGAAACTCGAGCGCTGGTCCGACCAGCCGGATTAAGCTCTCTCTCTCTCTTACAGCGCGACGAAAAGAGCACAAAAAAGGTTTCTTGAAACCACTATAAAGAAGTAAAAAGTTCTCCCATCATACTTTCCATATCGAAAAATGACAATTTTGTTCCAATTTCCCTTTATAAAATACTGTCATTATTAATTATAAATGCAGAAAATTTAGAAAAAAAATTGGTTTTCTGTAAAGTCGGTTTACGGACGATAGTTTTACGTGATAACGTCATAAAGAAACATTGATGAAAAATTGCATACTTTTATGAATTGAATTGAATTATTATCACTGAATTATCATTATTTTGTATAATACAACGAAGGAGTTAATTGAAAATTACAATTTTTTCGATAAATTAATTAGCTCTGACGTCACGCGAGAAGAGATAAATGTGTCACAAGCCGACGCTTGGGCCGATCGTGCCTCTCTATCGCTTGTTCCGCGCTCTCGGTTGCACGCTCAGGCTCAGGCGGAATGTGACACTTTTTCGAGCGTGCAGCCGGTGTTCATCGATTTATAAGACGTTATCACGTCAAAACAGAATGCCAATATTATAAAATTGATTATCTGACAATTTCACATGCAATCTTTGTGCAATCTGCACTAATGTTATTGTCATTGTTTTGACTACATGTTTGGGAGAAATGTTGACTGAGATTTTTTAATTTGATTACTGTATACTACTGTTTGGCTGCCCATTTTCTTGAGTTATATTTTGCATTGGAAAACAGTTAAATATTAGTGATATTTCTTGCGTTATTTGTTATTTTGAGATTAGAGTTTGCCATTTAGTATCTTGTAGGATGTCTAATCATTTAGAATTACGGGCAGCTTTGGTCAGTGAAATTTCATTTTAAATGTTAACGTCGAATCATTGTCATATGACGATAAATTATTTTTGAAAATTTTGAAAAGGCTCTGTCCCCCGTTTAATCTAATCCAGACTTCATCGCAACGTAACAGATCTTTTGTTCATATTTGATATGCAAAATGCGAATGGTTGTCTGCCAATTATGAGGAAAAAAAAACTTTTTTATTGGCCTTGTGTTTTATTCCGTGAGGATCGTAAATGCCCTTGGAATAATTGCGATTTCGATAGTCTAAAAGAATTTCAATATTAAAATTTCGTTTGGGAAGCAGTTAAATATACAAAGAACTATCAACCATAGGCATGGCGAAGCAATTCTTAAATATAATAGTACAATTACGGACAATAGAAAGATAATGGAGAGATTTATTGATATGGTGATTTATTTAAGTCTACAGGAACTGGCGTTCCGTGGACATGATGAAACAAGTAACTCTCTAAATCAGAGTAACTATAAGGAATTAGCTATGTTTCTGCAGAAATATGATCCACATTACGAACATTTTCTGGATGAACCTTCCCGTATTTAGTGGTTTATCAAAAACTATCCAAAATGATCTAATATTTTGCATTTCTAAAGTTGCCAGTGAAAAAATTGAAAATGAATTAATGGCTACTCTTTGTTTCTCATAGGAAGTAGATGGAACTATTGATATAAGTTCTGCTCAGTAATCAGTTGTAGTAAGATACCACAGTCAAGTAATTGAACGTTTTATGGGTTTCTTTGACGTATCAAGTGGGCAAATAGCTGAAAATTTGTTCACCTTATTAACATCATTTTTTGAAAAATGTAATATTTCTCATAATCTAGTTGGTCAAACTTACGATGGAGCTTCTGTTATGACAGGAGCATTAAACGGTTTACAGGCAAAAGTAAAAACCGTAGCACCACCAGCCTTATTTACACATTGTTAAGCTCATAAATTAAATTTAGTTTTACAACATGCTGCGTGTAAAATTCGGGAATGCCGAATTTTTTTCACTCTAACAGGATTTTCGGCATGTTTTTCAAATTCAGCAAAACAAACCCATGTTTTGAATAAGCATGGTACACAGAGATTACTCGATGGTTCAGATACACGGATGTTCCTAAAAGAGTTTGGTCAGAATATAATACTGTGGAATTTTAATAGTGGACTAACAAACGTCATTTTAGCAAACCGGGAACAGCTGGTAGCTGTTTATGACGGAATTTTATCAAGTGATGAATTTATAGCAGATAATAATTCCATACGGGACGCAGAAGGTTTTAAGAAAATATTGAATTCAATTTCAATTTTCTATTTTTACTTAAAATCTTTAACGTAGTATTTGATCACACCAATAAAATCCAATCGTTCAAAGTAAATTAACAGACATTTCTTTTTGTAAACAACGTATTAAAAATCTAAATTTGAGAAAACTTATGACGATATAGTTGAAGTTGTAGATGCTCCCACTAAAAGACGTCGAACTAATTCTGGAGAAGATAATAAGATTCATTATAAGCAATTATATTATGAAATTTTCGATATTGTTATTAATCAGCAAACTGATAGATTTGGTGGATTGGAGCAATTGGCTTTTTTTAATTTGTTAGATAAACAAAAATTTGGTGAATATAGTAAAAGTTTTCCGAAAATTATGTTTGAAAACTTCTTCAGTAGATCAAATTTAGAAAACGAGCTCACAGTATTATATTCTGACCAAACTCTTTTAGAAACATCAGTTAGTTTAGCAGACACATTAAAATTATTGTTTGAAAATTCTTTAGAAAAAGATCTACCAGAAACTTATAAATTAATTTGTCTAATTTTGTCATTACCATCTACTTCAGTTTCGGTTGAAAGAAGTTTTTCGGTACTTAAACGAATAAAAACATATGTAAGAAATTCGACGTGTCAGGAGCGATTAAGTAGCGTTGCATTAATATCAATTGAACGAGGTCTTATTAAAACGTTACAAGAAAATCAAGATTTTTATAACAATCTAATAAATAAATTTGAAATCATGAAGAGTCGAAGAATCGACTTAATATATATAAAAACTTGTAAACATTAGATAGATGCTATTATTATATAATATTATTATGGTTGTTATTATTATTATTATTATTGCTATTATTATTATTATTATTATTATTATTATTATTATTATTATTATATTTATTATTATTACAATTTGTTAATACTTCCACTGGCCGATCCAACTTCTAAGGGCACGAGCCGCCAGTGCCTCTAGGAATCAGAAATCCGAACTCAAGTTATTATGCAATATATTATACCCAATATTTATGTATATCTAACATATTGAACCAGATAAGGAAATCTGAATATTGACAAAATACGTATTATTATTGTTGTTTTAATTAATCAGCAATCATTTATTAGATAAGCTCTAAGACGAATTTTTACTTTAATGCAATCTAATTACTGATATTATTGATAAGATATTTTTGCTATTTATAAGATGATTGCCAAATAAAAATACTTTTAGTATAGTTAATTTTGCTTAAATAAAAGAAATAGTCATTAAGTAAGTATAAAGTTGTTTAAAAAAGTCTTTCCTGTAAGTTCAATTTTTTAAGATTTCATATAAAAATTAGGTATTATATAATACATTACTATGATCTATAAATTATTACTTTTTTTCTAAATTACAAATGTTACCTTTATTCATTATAATTTAATGACATTTTTAACTGTTTGTAAAACACAACTCAATTAACCATTAGATTGTGAACAAAGAACTATATTTTCAAATAAAATAAAATACCATACTTAGTATAAAACAACGAAAGTAAACTTGAATCCAGTTTCAGATAATGAAAATAATATGGAGCGTTCACATTCAGAAACTACACTTAAATCCTTATCTTTAGATGGTTTTAAATGTCATTGTTCAAAGTATTTCAAACCACCAATTTCCCTCTGTGTACAAGGACATAGTCTCTGTGTGGATTGTAAAGATCGATACCCCAAATGTTCAATTTGTAATTTCTCGTACATTCCCGACGGCAAAAATCACCATCTAGAAAAATTAATAACAGAGTATGTAGCTTATCGTTGTATATACAAACAGCAAGGATGCAAATTTGTAGGAAGAATTTTTGAAATGGATACACATCATAAACAATGTGATTTTAAGCTTCTAAATTGTCCTTTATGTACATGTGAAATAACGAGGAAGTCGTTTTTGGTACATGTGAGAAATGTTCATTCTCAAAGAATCTGGAAAGATATAGATGAACTCTGTTATAATATAAAGAATAATAATATTTCTAAGATCATATTCTTTGGTGATAGAAAGTTTATCATTAATATATGTAAGCCAAAAATACCGGAGTGGATAAAACAGTTTGTAATCGTTGAGATTAATGAATTTCCAGAACTTAATGAAACTGAACAATTAAACTGTTGTATCGATTTCATTGACCAATCGGGGAGAAGAAAAAATTAACAGCTACTGCATCATTGATAAAAAAAGGCATAAGGTTGTTATTTGATTTAGATCAACTGAAATCCTTCACGAAAGACGGTATTAATCTAATTTTTAAAATTAATTTACATAAAATTTAGTTCACTGAAAATCAAAGTATGTATAATAAAAAATTATAGTACTTATAAAAATATAAAGATCCTCAATTATTTTTGATGAGTTTTTTTACCTTTAATTAATCAAAATTGTTTTTATTTTCTTTTACACCAATGAAAATGGAGCATTATATCTAATAGTTCGGCAAGTACATAATTTTCAAACAAAACAAGTTAATTTAGGCAGCACTTTTTCCTCCTGTTATAATATTCAAAATAGGTCGCTGTGTTGATCCATTTTGAATATTATCATGGTGTCTAGCATTGTCAGCCCTAACACAAGATGTGGCCATTCCACCACCGATAGAAATAGAAAAAGACGATATGGACGAAAATCTAAATTTTTTTAAACAAAATTGGGAAAATTATTGCGTCACTACAGGCATGAATGGAAGTCTACAGACGAAACGAAAAAGGTCAGCATTTTGTTATCATTTATAGATGCAACTGCCTTGAAAAAAATACAATAGTTTCGAGTTAACAGAAACAAACAAATCTAGCGCAGCAACAGTACTTGATTAAAACCAAGGTCAGTAGCGAAAGAAACATAAATATAGGCAGATTAAATTTCTTTTCTTGTTCGCAATTTCACGAAGAAAAATTCGATGATATTTCCTTCGATTACGAAATTTAGCTAATTTATCTAGATTTGGTAATCTGGAGGATGAAATGATTACGTATAAGATTGTTACGGCTTCTAGATACGCAAACCTAAAAAATAAA
Organism: Meloe dianella; assembly: GCA_028455855.1. Classification (NCBI taxonomy): domain Eukaryota; kingdom Metazoa; phylum Arthropoda; class Insecta; order Coleoptera; family Meloidae; genus Meloe; species Meloe dianella. The sequence goes on along the minus strand of JAPTHL010000040.1, from coordinate 407,629 downwards.
ATGATATCAATGAGTGACATCGATCTACAAAAAGCCACAGATTTATGCCGAATGGAAGAAATCGCAATTCGTCATTCGACAATGGTATCAGACAGTTCGTCCGTGAAGAAAATTAAATTTGAGAAAAAAGATATTGTAAATTCTGCGGTGTTAAACATATATTCAAAAAGGGGCAATGCAAATCCTGGGGACACAAATGTGAGATTCGTCAGGGTAAGAATCATTTTGGAAAAGTTTGTAAGAGAAATAACGTTGATAAGAGAAATAAATCATGTTATAAATCTAAGAAAATTAAAGAAATAAATAAAACCTCAAGAAGTGAATCAGAAAGTAGCACGAGTTCCTCTGAAGATAATGATAAATACGAAAGTATGAAAGTCATTGATAAATCACAAAATTCAAATGGTGTGCAAGCTGAAGTCAACTTCAAAATTGATGGTAAATGGAAAAAAGTTTTATGTGAAATCGATACTGGTGCTTAATTATGCGTAATGGGTTACAACACATGTAACAAATTTTTTAAAGTTAAACCACCACTTCTACAATCTTCATTTAAACTTAAGAATTATTATAAAACTGAGATCAAGGTCTGATAACTAAAAATTGATTGTAAAAGAAATGGACGAAAATATTTATAAAATTTTTACTGAAATAGAGAATATAGATTTAACGAAAGATTTAAATATGAAAGAAGAAAGAATTGAAATGATAAAAGAAGAAACATCTAAAGGCAGAGTGTTACAAAAGCTCATATCATATATTATAGAAGGTTGGCCAAAATATTATGGTAAAGTAAATGATGATGTTAAAATATACTATAAGTTAAAAAACGAGCTAACGACACAAAATGGTATTGTATTTAGAAACACTCAAATAATAATTCCACAGTCCTTGAGAGAAACCATGGTGAACAAAGTACGTCAGCCATAATGGGATTGCAGCTACATTGAGATTAGCGAGAGATTACATATTCTGGCCTGGGATGTCGTCTGATATAAAAGATAAAGTAAAAAATTGTTCCATTTGTTTAAAACATCAGTCATCACAGCAACGATTGCCGATGCAATCTCATATCATTCCAGAATATCCTTTTCAGATAATATGAATGGATGTGTTTTTTCGTCATTACAATGGTAAACAACGTAAACTTCTAATCACTGTAGATCACTACTCCGATTTTTTCGAAATACACTTGTTGAATGATTTGTCTGCAATGGAAGTGTTGTAAACGAAACTTCAGTAGATTCGGTATTCCTCAAGTAGTATGTACGGATAATGGTACAAACTTTCTAAATAAAGAGGTGACAGAATTTTCAAAAAAAAATGGGATTTCAAGCATGTAACATCGTCGTCGCATCACCCACAGGGTAATGGAAAAGCATAATCAGTTGTAAAAATAGCGAAACGTTTATTGGTCAAGTCACAAGAAGCTATAATGAAGATTTTTGGTACTCTTTACTACATTGGCGTAATATCGCAAATTATATAGATTTAAGTTCAGCACAACGTCTCCTATTAAGATCAACGAGAAATGGTATCTAATATGGAGATTCTCAAGAATAAACCAGTTGAAAATGTGCAAGAGAAAATTGAAACACAACGAAGAAGAAATAAAAAATATTATCGTAAAAATTCAAGAAATTTACCAGAATTAAAAGTGGGAGAGGCAGTACGAGTTCAATTAGATCCTGAGGTATCCAAATTATGGTTTAAAGGTATAATTACAAAACAGTTAAAGATAGATCCTACATTGTAAATGTAAGAGAAGCGTCATACCGAAGAAATAGGGTGAATATTAAACCATATGAATTAGAAGAATTAATGGATTCTAAGACGAAACTAGTTGAAGAAAATAATAACATCAACACTTCGAAACCAGTTGAAGAAAATAATAATATCAACACTTCGAATGACTTTATTAAATCTAACGAAGATATTGTAATTGAAGAGAATTCAAATTTAGATAAGAAGAATGAAAGTTTGACACACAAACAGAAGACTAATATGAAAGTTACTCCGCAGTTGCCTATAAACGAAATAATTATAACTGATGATACACAAGAAGTCAGAAGATCCAAACGTAATTGTAAATTACCGAGTAAATTCAAAGATTATAATCCTTCCCTCAAAAAATTAAACAATTTCTTTAAAGGAAAGGGGCTGTTATAATATTCAAGAGGTCGCTGTGTCGATCCATCTTGAATATTATCATGTTAGCATTGTTCTTTATGACTCAGTCTAGAGTAGTTGTAGTTGTTAATTGTTCATTATTTACTTATTTCAACTTATTAAACATATCATTGTTGTTCAGAAAGTGATGTTTATTTATGAATATATAAAGATCATAACACCTCCCATAGCACTATGTCCGTCAAAATAGGTTCTATGAAGAGGGATTGGGTGTCATCGATGTATATGACGAAAAAACATATTTCTTTTTCACAAATGTTCAGTTGCCCTTCAACCTATAACATAATTAGCTTGATTCTAGAAATTATCACAGTACAATGTACCTGGAAGTAATATATTGTGGTATCTTCTTTCATTTTGTAGAGAGCTGTTTCGTAATTTTTTATGGCATGGTTCTTGCATTCTATTTTGGTGAATTTATAACCATAAGGTATACTTTCTCTAACGTTCTTAAAAACATTTGAATCGCCATCAGCTATAAATTTTAAATATTTTAGAGTGTGCATTTTTATGCTATTCTTCAACTCTTCCACAATAATATCTTCTTCTATGGATCCAGAAGATCCATTCCTGTTTTTATAACAATTTTGTTTTTGGTTTCTTCGTTTCTATTGTTTGTTCGTGCACACATACATCAGTATTTGTGTATTTGCCGATTATAAGAGCCTATAAATTTGGAATTTGAAACGTCATTGTTATTATGTCCGTAGGTTCTGTGACTCCAACCTCCATCCAAAGATACCGTTGGTCGATTGATTTCCATATTCGTCCTGCTTTCTCTATTAAGAACCAAAAACTATTTTTCCACATCTGTCATAAATTGATTTTAATTTTGCAAAAAAATTGTAGGACATGCATGGAGTCTCTCTTGCACCTAATAGCTCATTCAGGCAGCTATATGTGCTTCCAGAAGCCAAGGTACCCCAAGTAGTACCAACTGACTTCCTTTTCGGATCTTCAGTCATTCTTGATACTTCATAATCACAAAAATCGCATTTAATCCAAACACATAGTATGTCAATGCGCAGCATTGGCACGCATAAGACTATCCAACTTGGAGAGTGTAACTTTTTTCACCTGCTGAAATAAGGAAAAAATCTCCCACAGAAATAATCAATTTCGCAAGAAAGATATCTTTTCTGGAATACCAATAGACAAAGGGTTAAGAACAATAGATCAACTGTGGTCGCAGTTCAGGAAAGCTAGCTAATAAGGCCAATCGACCCCTATAATGTAATCTAATCTAATTGAGGTTCGGATAATCGACGCCCCATAAAAATTAATTAATTCTCCATCATAAACAAGAAAAGAAGATAGGGCCGCTCAAATAGTAACACTGGCAACAATGTAGATCTTACTACATACTATAGTGTGTACTGGTTATCACTGGTTACCGTTCAAAACTTCAACCTGTAGCACGTGTATTTTGAGGTTATCTCTTAGATATTAAGAACACTTTTTAATTAAAATTAAATGAATGAAAAAAATGTTGGAAGAACCAACATTAGTAAATTTAATAACTAGCAATTTCGCTAAACCACCAAAACTTCAAAATCCTGTAAGTTTAACGAATTTATTTACGATTTAAAAAAAGTTTGAAATTATGTTTTCCATCTTTTTTTAGGTATTACAACAATTAGGACAACCACATATATCAAGTTTTAATTATATGACAAATTATGGTTTGAAACAAGCAATCAAAAATCTAACACCGATTGAATTTCAAGTAAATGATAATCGTTTAAAATTCCATGTAATTGACATTGATTTATTAAATCCACAAGTACCACAAGGGTATGTTGGTGTAAAAAATGCAAAAATCTATCCAACAGAATGTCGACAACGTGCCGCAACATATAAAGGACGTTTAATTATAAAAATACAATGGTTTGTTAATGATGTTCAACAGCAAAATTTCGAGAAAGATATGGGACAAATACCAATAATGATTAAAGTAAATTATTCGAATTACCTATTAAATTTTTAATTTTATCAAAACTAATTAATCATAATTATAGTCGAATAGATGTAATTTGGAAAATTTATCACCAGATGAATTAATTCAACATAAAGAACATGAACAAGAATGGGGTGGTTATTTTGTAATAAAAGGTCATGAACGTTTAGTACGTATGTTATTACAAATTAGACGTAATTATCCAATAGCTATAAAACGGGCAACATGGAAACAGAAGGGAAATCTATTTTCAGAATATGGTGTTTCTATACGTTGTGCCAAAGAAGATCAAACAAGTTGTGTAAGTACCACTATTTCTTCTCTTTATTTGGAAGTTTTAGTTAATTTAATTGAATTTTAGACGAATATTTTACATTTTGTTACTGATGGTAGTGTGAAATTAATGTTCGGCTATAAGAAAGTCCCATATTATGTGCCATTAGCATTAATATTAAAATGTTTATGTGATTATCGTGATTCTTATATTTATAAAAAATTAATAAATGGTTATGAAGATAATTCATATTATAGCGAATCAATAAAGGCGATGTTATTGAATTTGTTTAATGAAAATTTAAAAACACATGAAGATTGTTGTAATTATTTAGGGAAAATGTTTCGTATAAAATTCAATGAATTGCCAGAATGGAAAACTGATAAAGAAATTTGTGATTATTTATTAGAAAATTGTATATTATTACATTTAAAAACTAATGAAGATAAATTCAATTTATTTGTAATAATGGCACAGAAATTATTTTTATTAATTGATGATAAAATTAAAATCGAAGGTGGTGATTCTGTTATGATGCAAGAATTATTATTGGGTGGTCATTTGTATTTGCAAACAATAAAAGAACGTATCCAATTATGGTTGTTACGTTTAAAACAATTAATGTTGAAGAAATTTAGTAATCAACAACAACAACAATTCAATTTAAATGAAATTTTATTATTAGCAAGACGTTGTGGACAATTAGAAAGTGGTTTAGATAATTTCTTTGCAACTGGTAATTTAGCAAGTCCAAGTGGTCTAAATCTAATGCAAACAAGTGGTTTAACAATTGTATGTGAAAATATCAATCGTATGCGTTATATGTCGCATTTCCGTTCTGTACATCGTGGTAGTTTCTTTCAAGAGATGCGTACAACTGAAGTACGTCAATTACTACCAGATGCATGGGGTTTTATATGTCCTGTACATACACCAGATGGTGCACCATGTGGCTTATTAAATCATTTAACAATGGATTGCATTATAACTGATTATATAGAAGAACAACGATTAGTAAAAAATATCCCACAAGTTCTAGCTAATTTAGGAATGATTGATAAAAATGATATTTTTATTAATTATCAAACCAGTTATATTTGTTTATTGGATGGTTGTTTAATGGGTTATATTCCTGATAATTTAATCGATGATTTAATATGGAAATTACGCGAATATAAAATTGATAATAAGATTATACCGAATATTTTAGAGATTGTTTGGATTCAAAAGAAGAAATATAAAGCACAAATACCTGGATTATATTTATTTACAGGTCCAGCACGGATGATGAGGCCTGTACTGAATTTGAAATTGAAAAAAATCGAATTTATCGGTACATTTGAACAAGTCTATTTAGATATTTGTATAAATTTAAATGAATATTACGAAAATACAACAACACATATGGAATTAAATAAAACAGCATTCTTATCGAATTTAGCTAAATTAATACCAATGCCAGATTGCAATCAATCACCACGTAATATGTACCAATGTCAAATGGGTAAACAAACAATGGGTACACCATGTCACACGTATAATCTACAATCAGAAACGAAATTGTATCGTTTACAAACACCATCAAGTCCATTATTTCGGCCAGTACATTACGATAATATAAATTTAGATGAATTTGCAATGGGTACAAATGCAATTGTTGCTGTTATCAGTTATACAGGTTACGATATGGAAGATGCTATGATTATTAATAAAGCAGCACATGATCGTGGTTTTGCACATGGTTCAATTTATAAATCTGAATTTATCGAATTAGAACATCAAGATTCATATTTCCATCGTGATCCTGATGATCCTGAATTAATGAAATATTTAGATACAGATGGTTTACCATTTATTTCTAGACAAATCGCTATTAATGAACCTTATTATTGTTATTATAATACAGATGAGGGACATTATATTGTTAAATATTTTAATGGTAAAGAAGATTGTATTATTGATAATATTCGTTTATGTGGTACATTTGATGCAAACCAATCGAAATGTGTTTGTATCACATTTAGAATACAACGTAATCCGAATGTTGGTGATAAATTTGCTAGTAGGGCTGGTCAAAAAGGTATCTGTTCACAATTGTGGCAACAAGAAGATTTACCATTCACTGAAACCGGTTTAGTGCCAGATATTGTTTTCAATCCACATGGTTTCCCTAGTCGTATGACAATTGCTATGATGATTGAATTGATGGCTGGTAAATCAGCTGCATTACATGGCTTAGTACATGATGCTACACCATTCAAATTCAATGAAAACGATACAGCAATTCATTATTTTGGACGGTGTCTAGAAGCTGGCGGTTATAATTATTATGGTACAGAAACAATGTATTCAGGTATTGATGGTCGACAAATGACCGTTGATATATTCTTTGGTGTTGTGCATTATCAACGTTTACGGCATATGGTATCAGATAAATGGCAAGTCCGTTCAACTGGACCAATTGATATTTTAACACGACAACCATTGAAAGGTCGACGACGTGGTGGTGGTGTACGATTTGGTGAAATGGAACGGGATTCATTGATTAGTCATGGTGCATCATTTCTATTACAAGATCGATTATTCCACTGTTCCGATAAAGTTACTGTAATTTCTTTTTTCTTTTTAATATTTCAACAAACAAAATTGTATCAAATATTGTTTTAGGCATTCATTTGTACGTCTTGTAAAACATTACTTGGACCGATGACCCTGGTAACACGTGTCGCTGATAAACCACAATTAACATCATATAAAGAGCATTGTCGTTTATGTGGACATGGACAGAATGTTGAAGAGATCCAAATACCGTATATTTTCAAATTTTTCGTAACACAATTAGCTTCAGTTAATATTAATGTAAAAATCACTTGTGAACGTATATGAATTTTGTGGAATATAAGAAAATTATTGTTATTATAAAAAGAACAAATTGTTTAAATTTAAATAATTTGATTTTATTTTTAATTTAAAATTAAAACATAAATTTCTCTTCAGTCACAATTATTACAAAAAATATGAAATTCCTATTAAGAAGAAATATCAACAATTTTTTATAGAATTCTCCAAAAACACAATTTTTTTCTAAAAATTTGAAGGAAAAATAAAAACAAAAAAATATTGTAATTTCCCCGATACAATCAAAGAGAAGGACAAATAATAATAATAATAATAATAATAAACGAAAATGCACAAATTTTCGGCTTTAATATAAAACAACCCAATTGTGTGCAAATTTTGTTTTAAATAATAATAAGAATAATAATGATATCAAATAAATATTAAGTGATGTATTGTTTATTTTTAAGACAAAAGCAAAAAGCAACCTCCTCTTTTAGAATTCGGGGAAATTTTTAAATTGTATAATGTCGTCATGAATTGGCACTTAATTTCTCCAATTTGGTGGCCAATTCATGTGAATCTCTATCATCCTCATCATCATCAGTCTTTGTTGTTGACTGTTGCGATTGTTGTTGTTGATGGTTTAAAGAACATTCACCTTGCCAACGTGCTTTACTACTAGCATGACTCTATATTTATTAAACAATGTTTCAAATAAATTCATTATAAAATAGTAAAATAATGAAATTTACCATTGATAAGTCGCGTTTCCACATAGCACCACATGTACCATCACATTCAATACATGGACGTTCTAATGCATAACCACCACATTCTGAACAATCCAACGAGACATGTTTATCGTTCCAAGAAACACCACATGTAAAACATGTTGTCATTTGTAAACGTAATTCTTCAATTGTTAAAACATGATCATGTTGATTGATTGTATTGTAATGATGATGATGATGATGATGTAGATATGGTGGTATTGGACTTGAACTCCAACTTGATGTTGGTGTTGATGTTATATCTTCAAGACTATGACTTAATGTTGTTAAAGAACTGAAACAACAACAATAAGATTTAAAAATAATTTTAGAAAATTCCGTAAAAAATATTTATATATATAAATAATATAATATAGTAAATACGTATTGCCACATGATCTTGTTTATTTATTCCTTAACTATGAGAGATTATAATCCCATTGACTACACAAACAAAAATTGACGCAAAATGACAAAATCTTTAAATAAACATTTTTTCGTTATTTTTAGAAAATTACAATAAAAAAAACTAAAAATGGAAAATTACCTGTGACTGGAGTGAATTTCAACTGGATGTACACTAGCAATCGACATATTTCTTCTTACTGTAAATAGAATTAAAAAAATATATATCAATTGAAATGACAAACAAAAAAAAAATCATGACAGAGACTAAATGGAATTAGAGATAAAAATATGCCATAAACATCCATCCACTCATTTAGTGTAGGAATTACCGTAAATTATCACAACATTAACAAGTGAATTTTCATCAAACATTCCAAAAAATTTTCTCAAAAATAAAATAAATTTCTCATTGTTAAAAACTAGAGAAAGTTAGTAGAGTTTATCGACCCTAATAATTGCTTCTTTTTTTGTTGTTGGGATTTCTGTAATGTCTGGATGGAGGGATAGAGTGACGCCATCGCGACGCCACAATTATTATAATTAAACACGGATAATATTGTGAAATCAACAAACACAACAACCTAGAAAGAAAATAATACAGACATATTGCAAATAAAAATAACCTATTTACCTATTAAATTAATGCATCTATTATCAATAATTTTTGCAAATTTTGATAAACAACAAATACACGAGTTTATAAACAATAACAATAATAAAATTGCAACATTTTATAAACCGGAATTAAACAAAACAAGGTGAAAGAAATAATAATAAAAAAATATATACAAAAAACTATATAGAAGGCTAATAATGAACAAAAATCAATCAATTATTAAACAAATGAATCATTAATTGTAATAATTAATACACGGGATTTTTAGAAAAAGATAGACAGATACAGTAAAAAAAAGTGGAAATCACTGAATAATTATGGATTTTACATGTGGAGATACTTTAATACACGTGCTTTTTTTTTCTTTAAATTTTCCAATTATTTTTTATTACTCATATTTTCTAATCATTCATAGCCAGTGTGATTTGTACATGGAAATTGAATACATAGCCTACTATGATTACAACTCGAATCTCTTTTATGCGTGTAAAATGGGTCAATCAATAACAAATCGTAATAATAATAATAATAATAATAATAATAATAATAATTAATAATAATGAGGATGATAATGTTAATAATAATAGGAGAAATTTTATGAATGACGCATTTATCATATTGAAAAAAAATAAAATAAAGGGATTATTTTTAGAATTTAATTGAAAATCGATGCCTATTTATTATCAATAATAACAACAGTTTACTAGATTATTATTATAATTATTGTTATTAATTAGAATTATTGATATAAAATCTGGAATTTATGGATAAAATATAGAATAATTCGACCTTCTTTCTGGAATGTTAAAAATAAAACTATTTATCGTACACCCAACACACACATTCAGTAGTTATATATTCTATACTACATAATATTAGATAAAAAATAACAACGAATTTCGGGTATTTCTAATAATTAATTAATAGAAAAACTAGAGAAAAAAAAACCGTAAGTGTACTAATCACAATTCTGCGAAGCCACCAATAATCAAGTTACCTATGTAATATAATCAGAAACAATTGACCGTTACCTAACAAAATACGTCAAAAAGACATACGTCCTAGATATTTTATAAATTGAGAAAGTTTTCAATAAATAATAATAATAATGAAATAATTTCGAAATTATTGATTAAAAAAATAATAATAAAACGACATTAATGTTGACTTACAAATTTTTCGATGAAATTCCTGATAAATAATAATTGATTAACAATGAAAAGATCCACTAATATTTTCTTAATTAATTACAAAATTAATTTCATAGAATAACGTGATTCTTTTGATTAATAAATGTAATTATACGGGGTGAAAAAAAATGACAATTTGAAAATACGACCACACGCACCTTAACAGTGATTCTTATAAACTGAACTTCCCCGACCTCGTCTGTACATTCATATAATTAGAACGTCATCAATTTCAATGACGTCATGGAATTGTGGGGGCGCTCGAATATCGCCACCACCACCAACACTACTACTACGTTAATGCAACAACAAACATGGATCGAAGGTGGCATTTGCAACATTTGCCCGCCTTTTTTTCAAAAAAAAAGTAACAATAATTATAATTGAAATAATAAAATTATCACGTTCTAAATAAGTGATTTGGAATTTTTGCAGTTTTTTTTCTAATATTTGGACTGACCTAAGTCAAGGTTATTTATAATAATAATAATAAAATCAAATAATAGAAATATGTAGAGTGAAGGGGGAAACACAAGATTAACAATAATTAACATACGATAACTTTAAATAACAATTGTTAATTATTTTTAGAATATCTAGGTGACTTGAGGTGCCATTTACCGTTTTTTTTTTGTTAGATAGTTACATATTGTATAGGCTTATTTTTATCCTATGTGTATACCCCACTAGAAAAGTTACAATTTGTTTTCTTTCTAAAGATTGTTTGTTAAATTACATTCTTAATTACCACAAATTCAATGAGGAAATATACGATATTAACCTTTACCACATTTGATAATTATCTTAATCTTAAATGATATTTAATGAATTGAGAAATCAAGTAGTCTTACAAAAAAAAAATTGTTAAGGTGGCAACAGTTGAAATGTAAATTAAAATTAGAAAGAGACAATAAATCTATTAACCAATCGTATTGAATTTCTAACCAATCACATTTTGTCAAGTCGTATCTGTTATCTCTATCTATACTTGTTGTATGTTTTATGGTCACTAGATTTTACAACCCTATAAATGATAAGAAATATTAATCGTTTACCTGTTGTGAAAATAATTGGTACATTTGTCAATGTATTGCCAATAAAATCTGGATCATCTGGATCAAATAGAATCGTCTCCTCTTCATATTCAGTAAAACCTTCCAATTTTGTGTTACTATGTACACGTAACATAATTTCGTTCAATTATTCTGTAATGACACATGAATTCAGTTAGAAGAAATAAGAAACAATTGATGAAATCACAATCAGTTATTACGAAAAATCAACATTTCTAGAAATAGTTGGCCAGAATAAACAAATGACATAAGTGTATTTAGATGGAGTAAAATTGTAGGAGTCTCATTATTGCATTTGTTCATATTTCGTTTATATTATAAATCAAGCTGGCCTAGAACTTGATTGTTTTTTTTCTCCTACACCTCTATCCCCCTCCCGTAACAAACCAGTCAAAATTAAAATGTAATAATAATAATAATATGGTAATCAAGTATGTTTTGAAAACAACTGCATATTTCCGGTATTTGTCAAGAGAATTGAAATAATTATAATAAAAAACCAAAAAAAAACAGTGGCGTAACATTTACCCGATTTGTTGAAAGGTTAAAATTTTATAACCTTTGTATTTTTATTAATTACAACAATAGTAATAAGTAATTATCGGATTTTCTTTGTAGGATCAAAAAACCGACTGTTTTCCGTTAATCATGTACTAATCCTAATCATATTTGACAAAACTTAATTAAATGATTCAAGACTTTCTCAAAGATTTCACCAATATTTCTAACCCAAATCTACTTTATTATTAGCACTAATATTATTATTATTATTATTATTATCGTTATTAATAAGACAAATATTCAGGAGAAACCTATATCATCAAAGTCACCCTTGATTATTACTGTGTTTGCCAATTGTTTATCGGTGTTATCAAGGTTGAAGGTTAATTCCTTTCGAATGTGCATAAATAACAGAAAAAATATGGAAATTTATGATTTTTTTTAAATGAAAATAACTTCTTTCTATGCTTGCGCAAATACAACTATCCGGAACCGGATCTAGTTAACTAGTAAAGAAAAAAAAACAACAGAAAACATAACCTCAATTCATTAATTCAATAATTAATTGAAATTATCGTTTTTAGGTGAATTATTTAAAAGAATAATCAACTTACAATTTATTATTCAAATGAGATTTCGTTAAATTTATTTTGTTGAATCTAAAATGTGTATAAAAATGAAAAAACAAAATGCCAAATGCACTCGTTTCTATCAATGTGACATTCAGTTGTTTGTTATTAGATGCAATGCAATCTTGATTTCTAGTATTGTTGATGATAACCCCTCTCACTTATCAATAATTTTGATTATATGCAGCAATATGCAGTAACACACGAATCAATCACACTGAAATAAGCAACAGCAGCAGCAAGCAACAGCCTTTATGTATTAACTTTTATTTCTGTTTGTGTATATAGACCAATGTATGTGTCTAGAGGAGAAATGCCATTCAGGTCGAAGACTTCATAGAACGGTTTCGGCCGGTTTTATTTGATGCTTGTCGGTGGGGAAAAAACTATGTCCAAGTGGAGGGGTTAAGCAGTAGAGGATAGAATGAATGGAATTCGCATTAAACTTCCACAATTAACGATAATACAAAAAGAGAAAGAAAACACCCTTATTACAATATATGAACTTTGACCCAATTTTAATTACTGTTGTACAGTATTTCAAAAAATATTCAAAATGCTTATCTAAATTACACAATTTTTTCTTAAGAAAAACTTAATGATCCTAACAAACAATTCATAATAAAATAAACTATATTCCAATGTTACATGTAATCTGTAACTGTCTTTAAAATTCTAGTGGAATTATGAACAAACCTTCAATTCAACTTTGATAGAACTAGCGACATCTATGAAATTATTGTATAAGTAGGTTATACGGAACAAGAAAAGATTCTGTAAAGAATGGTTTATTCCCAAACATCATTTTCAACAAATATTTGTTTTTTATGTTGTTTCGGCGTTTTTAGATATTTCTCATCATCTTGAGATGTTGATGTTGTTGTTGAGTCATTCTTCAATTTTTTATTGATTGATTTCGCCTCATTTTCAATTAACCGTTTTCTTTTCATTGGTGTTTCAGTAATTCGCATGACTTTCATTAATTCATCTTGTCGATGTTTATACGAGGTAATACTGTAAGTATCATTATGTGATAATTTATTTAAGATCATATTAGAATATTCTTTTTTATATAAAGCAATATAAGCTGATGTATCATTCAACCATGCCACATAAACATTCCCAAATGGACTAAATAATTCAATTATGTTTGTTAATTTCCATTCATTAGGGAATGTTAAATAGAAAACATGGTCACGTGATGGATTTGCTATAAACAAATATTTAAATAAAATTTATAATAGAAATAATAAACAATTTAAATACTAACGATCATCACCACCTAAATGTATAAATTGATTGTCACGTAAAATTGATAAATAAATACGATTTTCATATTTGTTAATTAGATTGAAATCAATAAAGATTTCATTAATTGTTAATTTCTTTTGCATACCTAAATAATACCATAACGATATGAAACATAAACCAGTTATATAAGCATCATAACCAGCTTCATGTTCTTTATTATCACCAATTTGATAATTATTACTTTCTACTTTAGGTAATTTGAATGGTTCTTTCTGTATTGTATCTAGTAAATCTTTTAATATTGTTGATGTTATCAAATCTTTAAAAACGCCAGAATTTGCTAGGAATTTGGTATCTAAAACACTATATTTTTATTTAAAAAAAAGAACGATAATACTTAAAGTAATATACTTTGGTAATAATGAATGGAGGCAATCCTTAAATTCGCTATAATCTTGTGGTAAAGGTGTTAGAAATTTATCAACAATATGTAAAATATCTAAACATAAATTATGACCGACTACCAATTTTCGCTGAAATCATACCATGATCAATCAGTTTTCTTTTTAAATCAAATTAATTAAACAAAATACCGAATCGATTATTAATCGTAAGGCTTTCGTGAATCCTATTGAATTTTCAAACAATTTCAATTCATCATTAATTAAATGATTTTCAATACGTTCCAATTCTTGTTTATTTCTAAATTTTGTCACCATAACACATCTGTCATTGCCATTCAGTTTTTTAGTTTGAAAATATAGACAATTACTATATTTCTGATGACCTATTTGGAAAATTAGACGTCGTAAAAATGCATTACATTTAGGTAAATCTAATTCATCAATTGCGTCATTCTTTACAAATTCTTCCAATGTTTGTCTAAAAAAAAACATTTACGAAAATCGTTAATTTCTCAAATGAAATTTTTACGTAATATCGTCCATAAAAGGTTTAGACTCATCTGGTATCGGAATCGTTTCTTTAGTAGTTTTTGTTTGATTCTGTTGTAGTTGTTGCTTTTTCTTCTCCAAATTCTCCCGATATGTTGTCTCTTCTACTATATTCAAATATGGAATTCCTACAATTTGGCCGATGTTATTCTCATTAATTGCTGGCACTTTATTCAATAATTTACCAAATCTGAACAGTTTATTAAAATCAAAACCTTGTTGTGTTAGGAAGTTAATACTCGATGTTTGACACAAAAACCGTTGATCCGGTATATTATTATTGATAGGCCTTCGAAATATATAAAAATTATACGTTTTCACATCGAAACTATCTTGTGTATCATTATATTTAAATATGCTTAAGCCGAATTGTAATACCAGGAAGTCACGGCAATTTTTGTAAATTTTCTCATAATATTGTTGAATTGTATCAAACGGATTGATTTCCGATGCTACATTTAAACCACTAAATTCACAATCAATCGATAAAAATGTTGCATTTTTAATCGTTTCTTCAATTTCCGGTAGAATTTGTTCGAAATCTAAAACGAAAACAAGAACATAACCTCCAATTTTATTGTATAATATAAGAAATAAACTGACTTTCATTGGTTATTTCCATAATAACACTATAAATAATAACAATTTTTATGTTTGCGAATATATTTTCAATTAATAAATCTAAAAAAATTATTATCGGTGAACATAACCTTGAATTCTGTCAAAAACAATAGCGCCTCGCGGCAGGTTAAATTGAGTCCCCCAAAAGAATGGGATAGGTGCACTGATCTCTATATATATGGATAGCGGATCCTTATGGGAAAAATTAAACAAAATAGGTCAAAATCAGCGCCCCACACGAGTGGTGGAAGAACTACATTGAATAAAGAACGCATGTGAAAAGCGACAAAGACATATAGATTCTGACAATTTACTGTCAACAAATTATAAGCTACATTTTAGTTACTCTCTCACTCACGAGTGGCGCTGAAGATTCCGCTATTGGAGTTAATGGCGGACTACAGTATCAGCTATCCATATCTATGGAGATCAGTGGATAGGTGATACAGACATCATTATTGCGCAAGCCCAACGTTAGAATTTTCCTTGAACTGATATTTTTTGTTTACATTTAGAATCATCTAACAGATTCAGTTATTTTTAAAAATGATTGTCTTAGATTTCATAGAAAAATATATTACATTTGAGCAGCTACCCTCTTGATACTTTTTGGTTTAAATAATTATCGAACCTCTAACATTTATTTTTCAAATTGCTTTGTTAACTTTTAAACGTAAATGCGTAAATGTAAAAAGACGCCTGTTTTCGGAAATGAAAATATCATTTTTCAAAGAATAATTCTATCGCTTGACTATGGCTGCGCAATAATGATGCTCCCTTTCCCGCTTATCATTTCTGGGAGGCGCGATCAGGACTGTCGCGAGACGCTCCTGTCAAAAATGTAGGTATCCGCCATTTTGTTAATGAATAATAGCGGGATATTTAAAAGATGATAATAATTACGAATTTATTTAATTAAAAATTATTATTTTTCCATTTTCTTTACAATTAAAATAACAGATAATATCAACTAAATATACAAATTACTATTTATAAATTTATCTACATAAATATAGGCACATTATCGCGAATATACAATCGTATTTTTTTTTGTTTTTTATTATAATTTTTATAAATGTGCTAGAATTTCCATTTCCGTTGATATATTTGTTGTATTATTAATATTATTATTGATATTATGTGAAGTTCCACTAACTGTAAGTATCACTGGATTCTGATCATTAGTTTGAACAATTGTAACCAAATTTTTACTACTACTATTATTATTATTATTATGGTTATT
This sequence comes from Meloe dianella, assembly GCA_028455855.1. Lineage (NCBI taxonomy): Eukaryota > Metazoa > Arthropoda > Insecta > Coleoptera > Meloidae > Meloe > Meloe dianella. Next base: position 391,112 of record JAPTHL010000040.1, on the reverse strand, counting down.
ACTATTATTATTATCAGTGGTGGTAGTACTATTATTATTGATAAGCATCATTTGTAAATCATTAACAGGTTCTAATTTCAATGAATCTATAGTTATATTATCTAATACAAGATCGCCACTTATATTTGTTTGATGATTATTATTATCGATAATATTAACAATATTTATTGAATTATTACTATCATGATCTGATATAGATTGTTCACGGCTATGTTGTTGATTGAAAATTGTTGTATTTGGACGGCTAAGACTATTTTGTGAACGATAAGACGGTGGGAAACTGTATTCAGATAATGTTGTTGTTTCACCACCACCACCACCACAACGACGACTCGATAAAGGAGCCCTGAAATACAATTTTTTTCATTAAAATATTAAAATTTTTACAAAGTCAAATACCTTAAAAGACTTCCCGTATGACTACGATAAGTAGGCGGTGGTGATATTGTATTTTGTTGCTGTTGTTGTTGATGATGATAATGTTGTTGTTGTTGTTGTTGTAATTGTTGATTATTATTGCTATTTCGATCTAATAATAACAGTCTTAAACGGTATTCTTGCATTGATGCTTGATAACTAGGTGGTGGTGGTCGATATTGAAATTCAGGATACATCATAGCTGCATATGGATGATGTGGACGTCCATAAGTTGGTGGTAATCTTGGTATAAATCTTCTTATATTATTATTACCACCATTATTATTACAATTATTATGATTATTACTGATTGTTGCATTATTAATAACACCATTACATAAATCCATTGATTCCATTGAATTACTTAAACCCAACATTGATCGACATGTTGATGAGTTATGGGATGTTAAACGCCATGCTATACCACTAACAGTTACCAAGACAATTCCTACACCTGTAATAAGATTGTTGATGTATATAAAAATCAATTTCGATCATCCATTGTCTAAACAGGCTAATTAGAACTATGAAGATTGTAGTCATAATGACAGGAAATCTATTAAAGTTAAATGTTTATCGAAGGAGCTTATCTCTTGTTGTAATGATATTGCTTTTGACCGAAAACAAACAATAATTTCTATTTAGATTTCTCTAATTTTCTCTTTAAAATACCAAAAAGAAAAAGAAATACAAACCAATCATCAATAGAGATACAGTTAAATGATCTCTACCAGCTGGTCGCATAGCACCTAATGCTGTACCAATTAATACACAACAGATCGCAATTAGTGCAATAACAGCAATGAACCATCTCAATGAACCCGGCTTCCATAATATTAAACCACAACATCCTTTTGGTGTTACTGATTGTGGTCCATCTGTATATCTATTTCTACTAGAACAGAAATAATAAAAGCTAAAATCAATAATTTTATGTACAGTTATGTTAGATTAGGGATTCTATTTCATTTTCACTGACACTAATAAGACGATATGGCCAGTTAGGTGCGGTTAATGGGCTGTCATGGGGCTTACACACCACCACTACAACAATAGCTAACCATTTCCCAGTTGTAAAATATACAGTAGCGGTGGTGGAGTTTTATGTTTTTACTCCCTTACCATTCAGATGAGGTACTACTGGACTCTTGGGATTCATATAAATGTAAATTGTGTGTTCGAATAGAATTTGAGACAAGTACGAATAGAGAGAAATTCGGAATTTTATTAATTAAACAAAACAAAACAAAAAAACAACAACACAATTTATATCAAATTTTCCCCAAATTAATAACAGAACAAAGAAAAAAGTTTATTGAACACGAAAAACAATGATAAAAAATTACAATAATCAAACATGTAGATTTAACGAACCGGAACGGTTGGAATTTTTGTTAAATTTTTCAAAAAAAAAAACCAAAACACCAAACTGTATAACGATATTTTAATGTTGTTCTGGGTAGTAAATTTAGGACGTTAACAAATTTTTATTACATTTGAAAGTTAAGTGGAAATCAAGTTCTTCAAACCGGGTGATTAAAAGAAAATAAAACAAAAGAGCATCGTCGTTTTCTCGTTGTTGTTATTATCATTGCTGTAGTGGCGGAGATCGGAGTTTTTTTGTAAGAGTCTGAGATAAATCCATCCCTCACCCACCACATTAAGAAGATTAATAAATACTTCAAATAGATTAAAATAGAAGTATAAAACCAACAACTACATACACAAAAGAGAGAGAGAAAGATATTTGCTATTCGTTGTAAAGGTGACTAACTGACAATAGACCAACTATAGATTCAAATCGAAGTTCAACAAAATTCTTATCACTTTCCCCGTTGTTGTTGTTGTTGTTTTTTTCCTCTTGTTTATTTGTAATTTAAAACAAAATATTACGTTCCACTGACACAGAAATCGATTTTTAATCAATAATAAATAAATAATTTCTAATTGAAAGTTGGAAATTACCATAAACGAGCGACTCTACAATCATTTGAGGATTTATACTGAAGTGATTGTGGTGTTTGGGTAACCTTGCAGGTTTTTCTTGTTTTTCTTTTTTGTTTTTAAATAATATAAAAGTGTAGGTGTCTTGTATACGATAGAAACAATGTGAAAGTATACTTAAAATTATGATGTTAGAACAAGAGGATGAGGATGATGATAGAGCGAAGAATAATGATTGAAAGAGGGACAAGTTAAAGTTTGATAAAATGTGGAACACTGAATAGAGTGTGTATGTGTGTGTGTTTTTTTAAAAAGATTTGTGACCGCTTGACCTAACATCTTATAAAATAACAATAAAAACTACGAAATTTTGTTATTATTGTTATTAAAACAAACATAACAAACAAAATTGTAGTTTCTCTCTTTTGTTATTTATAGAGACTTTTCTTTAAACAAATTAAATAGAAATTTCTTCAACTAAAATAAATTTAATTCGATTGTCCTCCAATCTTTCGATAATGTTGTGTTAAACTACATAAATAACGGATTTAAAAGATTGTTGTAAATTAAATAGTCGACGGATTGGAACGAGGTCTTAAAACAAACATAGAATAGATTAGAGCAAAAGAGGTTGCCGAGGAAGATTTACTCTCTTCTACATATCTCTTTTAAAAACTTTTGCAAATACTACTATAGAGGAAAATCACAATGGCAATTCTATAGGTTAGAACGAGATAGATTTATAACAGTTGTACTATTTTAGTTTTAACTGTACATTAAACTAGTGTCTTGTAATTCACCATTAGAATCGTTAAATCCATTTTATATCTAATTTTCACTTGAATTAATTGGGTAAAAAAACGATTTAATTTCGTTTTTGAAATGAATTGATCAGAATCATTGATTCTTTACAATTCGTATATTTCCAAGTAATTAACTAAAATAATAATTGAAAATTGATGACGATAATAAAACAATGGGATAAAGACAAATCAATTGAGGTTTAACTACAATTTCATCCCCACAACTGTTCAATTCAAGTTTTAGTTGCAATTATGTGAATACAGTAATCGTGGAAGAACATAGAGAAAAATACGTGGCCTGAATTTCTATATAATCTTTCACTAACGTTTTTCAACACCATTTTACACCCGCTCCCCCAAACACACTCACCCACACACACACGAGAATCCAGGATAGTGAAACGTTTTAGATGAATAGAACTCCTCTAAATACCCACGAAAAAAAAAGAAGAAAAAGATCGACATTTCCAGTACAGTACACAAGAATCAACAATTGGAACAAATTCACCCTGCTTAAAAAGAGGAGCTTCACCCCATAATTTTGCATATTTGCGGTTATCTTTAAAGGAAACGTTTAGAAATTCGATCGAATCGATACAAATTCACATAGGAAAACAGTGATTCGCTTTTAAGTCTTATTGCTGGTTGTTCTCTTCTTCTTTTTCTCCAACAACAACAAAATAAAAAAGGGATCAAAAGAGAATTTTTTAGTATATCTACGCTCACTCTATTACAGTCTCAACTTAAATAAATACCAATTTCAAATTATCTAAAAAGGAGAATGATAGGAATTTTGTAAATAATAGACAGAAATAAAAGATAAAAGGGCAGAGACCTATTTGAATTTTTCATTCAAGATCTTTTGATGTGTTTTTTTTTGATATCCTGTCCCAGTTTAAAAAAAGGGCAACTTTAGCTCCATATATTTTAAACTAATGGTTTTAATGTCATTCAAAGAGTGGAAAAAAGAAATTTCCACAACATCTACGCTTGATCAGTTTCCTAAGTCGAAGAGATCAAAGACACATCAAATTTAGCGGTTTTATTAATCAAATAAATAAATAAAAAAACTAAATAATAAGTAGAAACATAAACAAACCAACAAAACACACCTTGGGCTATTCTACATATCCTGCTCTAATTTCAATTTTTTTTTTGTTTAAAACCTCAAGGTTTACTGTAAAACAAAACAAACAAAAAACCTTGATTTTTTTGGTACAATTATTAATTTTTTTTAGTAAATTTGATGATGTGTGGAATTTAGAGCAGGTCAAGCGAAACAGACAGAGTATAAACATTTCAGTCGCCACTACTACGAACACAACCCCTTAAAAACCTTACAATTTAACTGATGATGAGAAATTTGCTTCTCCAACAAAATCAACGTTAACAAACATTATTCTATTGAATCTCTGTGTATATCACGTATAAAAAGTAGTATTTGCAACTTTAACCAATGAGAATGCGGTATTTTTAGCGATTTTTAAAGTATTCCGAATTCTGATTGGTTCAACGTTTCGAATGAGTAATATATGTATACATATAATTTTTGTGGTAGCTATTCACAAACAACTGGAAAGCGACATATGAATTGTTGAAAAATATAAACAAAAAACCGCAAATTCTTTTCACTTATTATTTATGGAATTAAATTATGGTTTCGATTAAATTTATTAGAAAGTCGATTGAATTTTCATTGAATAGATATCATTAAAAAAAAAACAACCAAAACAAACAAACAGTTTTATTTATTTTAATAAAAGATTTTTTTTATAAAAATAGAACTTTCTATAGTTGGTAATTTGAATTAATCCGAGAAAGCGTCCGATTTAATTACAACAGATACTTACACAACAATAATAAAATAAAGCAATAATTAGCTAATTTGAGTCAAATTATTATCATGAAAACGTAAATGAATGAATTAATTAAAAAGGGTAAAATTTTTATTAAATCTTCAATAATTCTATCGATTTCTCTCAACAAGAATTTCCTTGAACTTTATGAATTTTTTTTCTACGTTAATTTCTGTTGTTTCTCTAATGTCGTTTTTTTTTGTTGCTTTAATAAAAGGCGAAAGTGAATGTTGGTTGCTAGTTGAAATTCGATATTAACGTAATAGATTTCTTCTTTTATTATTATAATCATACAAATTCAACTTGACTTGTACGACAATTTAGGAATTTCTATATCAAGTTGGTATTACTAATTTAGTGATATTCCCACATTACAAATGTCAAATTATGTTAATTAGATCTTAATATTCTAAATTAGCCTAGGTTAAGTTAAATTTGGTTGGTTATAATGTTGAATTCTCTATATTTTATACCCTTCAAGAATTTAACAAGGGTAATTTTCGGGTTTAAACCATTATAAATTCATTCTACTTTAATTAGTTTTTACTTCAATCTCCCAACAGTAATTGTATAAAATATTTAAGATGTCATTTCAATGTTGATTCTAGATAGATTTTCCCTTCTCAATAATAATAATACAATATCTAGAGATTGTAAAAGTGATGCGATTAATATTTGATTAACAAAGGGAGAGCTTTGTTTCCGCATCGAAGCCATTTACGAAATTAAATTTTTATTAATTTTATCAAATATTTGAAATATTGTTGTTATGTTGGAATATTTTTATTTTATTTTTGTGAGAGAGCGAGATAGAGAGTTTTTTTTGTTTTCTGTACGAACCGACCCTTTTCTTCATTCTATTGCTGGGAACAGCCACAAGATCATAAATCACACACCCTCCCTTGAACATCCTTTTTCTCTCTCTTTCTATCTATCTATCTATTCATGTACGTATGTCAATAAAGACTAATATCGAATTAAATTTGTTACAAAATTGATCCGTAAAATATATTTGTGTTGTATGTGTTTGTAGTGTGTATAGTTATGTACATGAAAATATAAACAGATGCGTCTGTTGTCCAGGTAGAAACTTTACGGATCCCCCATTCCTATAGTCTCTTTGTTTATTTCTATCTCTGTCTTATACCATTTACTACATGTAGAAATGATCAAAAGAACTGAAGATTAGAAAAGAGAAAGCTAGATTTAATCTTAAATATGATAGATTCGCTTTTGAAAATGTCCCACTAAAAAGAGATAAACAACAATAAAGAAAAGACGACCAGATATATATATATATATATATATATATATATATATATAGGGGTAGTTTCATGTCTATTCAACCACCAATCTTTAGAAATTCTACGGAAGATCCGTTAGAATTTTCAAAAATTCAATCTTAAAAAAGTCAAAACAGGATATACAATAACTGTTAATTGTGTTTTTTAGTTTGTTTTTCGCCAGTCTGAGGTCGATCAAAATTTTTGATCACCTCTTATCACAAACGTGAGCAATGGGAATTGTTGAATGAATCTTGTTATGCATAGTGTTAGATAGATAGAAAACCAGTTAATTAAACATGCACCCAAAAAAAATCAATCAAAATAAAAATCAATGACCTGTTATTGTTTTTTTTTCTTGATAAAATTGGATTAGAAAGGTTGAAAATCTAGTACATATAGGCACTCCCACACTTTTAGTATATATAACAAAAGATCTATTCTTATTATGATTAGTATTATTATTATTACGAAAATGCTGATGGGAAAATTCTTAGTTTACCTTCGAAAACCATTTGTTGGAAATGGGAAACGAAATCCACGTGGTGGTTGTGATGATGATGGTGGTGGTGCTGGAACACTAGTACACTGCACTAACTGTGGTAATTGTCCAGCTGTTACCATTTGTGGGGGTGGAAATGCGATTAAACCATTTGGTGGTACTGTTGTTGTAATAACACTACTACTATTTGGCACTACTGTTTGTAAAACACCACCATTTGGTGGTAATAATTGTGGTAAAATCACAGCATTTGGCACTACAGGTGGCGGTGGCGGTGGTACTCGAGGTAATGGAGTATACGGTGGTGGCATATGGCTGTTCAACAAATCCGGCAATCGACTTTGTTGTGGTTGTTGATTTTGATTAGATTCCCTTTGGTCATTATTATCAGATGTATGTCTGTGGTTATTTAATCGTTTCAAATGCCGACGTTCACGTCTTTCTTTTCGGCGTTGTTCACGTGAATTCGTTGTTGTTGATGATGATGTTGTTGGTATTGTTGTAAAATCATCAGTTTGAGCTTCTGTTGATGTAAAGGTTCTAGTTGTTGTTGTTACTGTAACTTGACTTGTAGTAGTAATAGTACTATTATTATTATTGATGGTAGTACCATCTAATGGCATGATATGCACATTCGATACATTATTACCATTATCTAATGTTAATGTATTTAAACATTGTATTGTTGGGACTGCATCAACAACATTTACAGGTACTGCTCGATAAAAATTCACATTAACATTACTAATATTATTATTATTATTATTTTGGAAATCGTTTGTTTTTGGTACTGATGCACTTCGTGAATGTATTATTGTTGATTGTGTTGGTACTACTGTAGATGGTTCTGAACTATTTCTTGAATGGTACAATAAATTCGTTGTAGTACTATTGCCAACATTAGAAATCACTGGTAAACCAACAACATTCACTGAACTTAAACCAGATGATGATGAATTTTGTTGTTGTTGTTGGTAATAATCAAAGCCATCTTGATTTGTTGTTGTAATATTTAAAATATTTGTACCATTATCATTTTTAATTGTTGTATTTGGTATTTCCAATTGCATATTTTTAAATAAAACATCACCAATAATATTAACACATTCACTATTATTTACAATACCTGTTGTTGTTGATGTTGTACGTCTTCTTAGTTTATTAGAATTAGACTGAATAGTCATCAACCTACTTGTACAAGCAACAACTGGTAGATGATCACATGACTTGTATCGGCTATTCAATTGGTTATCAACTTTCAGGTTATTGTTCATTACCATCAACATTTCATTATTATTATTATTATTATTATTATTATTATTATTATCATTATTATTATTATTATTATTATTATTATTATTATTATTATTACAGCAACAAAGATTTAGGCCGGTATGGTTGTTGTTGATTTCTCTTCTTTCTTTTCTTCATCATCATCATCATCATCATCTTTGTCTTCATTATTTCTAGCAAGGTCGTTCAAAACAGTACTATCACTACTACTACTACTACTATTACAAGAACAATTACAACAATTCTTCTTATTATTATTATTTTGGTACTCATATGGTTGCCATAATAAGGAATTTAATGCCTCATCAACGTCCTGATGGAAGGAATTTCTTGTAGGAATCCTCTTTGTTGTTGATGATGATGATGATTCTTTATTTTGTTGGACCATAAAATCCTTTTCCAATAAATTATCCACCGTTGCCATTGTTTTCTCATTTTCTTTTTAATCATCTAGAAAGCAAAGAAAAGAACAATTGAAAATTTTCTATAATCTTACATAATTGTTATTACGATTTTTTAATTATAAAATTTAAACACGTTATCAATGTTGATGTAATTGTATTTATATAAATTAAATATTTACAAAACCTTGTATTGTATTTATTTTGTACAAGAACATGTCGTTGATTATTTCATAAATTATTTGAAAATCGTGACAAATTTTTTGAAAATTTCACCGTATTTCGATAGATAACCAACATTACAACGAACTATTACGTAATTAATTAACTAAACAAACAAATAATAATTAATATGTGCAAATATTTAATCTAGTTGTCTATGGTGGGTGGGCCTTGAATTCAAATTGGTTGTTGTAGTAATTACGATGACGTCAACGCGGATAATTATGTAATGAAAATAAACGCATATTATAGCAGTAGAGTATGATTGATTCTGAACTAATCAAAGATTTACGTTGTCTAACATGGCCTAAATTTTAATCATTAATTTCAACCGGATAGACTTATCATTCATTAATGATAATATGTTTATGATGGTCTTGTTTACGCCTTCTTTTTCCTGTATATTCAGTGCTTATTTACAAATACAACAACCATATAAGGTGGTGAAATATGAAAAACTGATTATTAGAGAGGGTAGGGTGTGTTGTTTTTATCTATTGTCTTGTAGCTTCAGCCGTATCAGATCCTAAGGGAATAAGTTGAAAGTGGCAGAAAGACGGGTATGACACGATTTCCTTCCCCTTTATTTCTAGATACCTCATCATTTATTCTATCTATCTTTCTCTATCCCATCCCTTATATATTTTGATATTCTTTATAGTAGCATATACCATTTTCCTTCCATCATCCCCTTCAATTCCAATCTTTACTATTGTAATGTTATATCGAATAGTTTAGAGGGGACTGATAATTTGGAATCGCATTGCAGTTATGAATAAAATTACATTTAGGACATGGAGGGGTGTATTTTAATGCACTTTAAATCTATCTTTCTCTCTAAAGTAAAGGGATGAACTGAAATTACAACATTTATCTCAACTTAAAAGTTTTACTTTAAACCTAAATCAACGAAAAGTTGCAAGTTGTTGAAGGGAAAGAGAGAGAGAAGAGTTGATGTGTTGGTGATGGTGAGGTGGGGCCCTTTCATTCAATCTGACCTTCTAGTGGTTCACCAGTTAATTTGGTACACCTGTGTCGGAAGTTTACAATGACTGTAGGAAATATGTAGACAATGTTGGCAACATTAGACGACATTAATGATATACTGTTATCATAAATTTGAATAATATTCAATATCAATATGGAGCAGAGATGGTTGGGAAATTAATTAAATTTTTTGTTGTTTTGTTGTTTCACTAGTGATAACAGGGTGGGTGAATCTCCTCTCTATATCACTCTAATATTTAGCTGGAATATTACAGTTTTCATCAAAATTATTTGTTTAATATCCCTGGTTTTGATTGATGTTAGACCGGTTAAAACAGGGTAGGTGGTGGATGTTTCGTTTACACCGGTTGCCAAGTTCAGTTTACGTCAGATAAACAACGTTGTCAGTTATCTATTTACATCTTGAATGTCTCCCTGTCTCTCTCCAACAACCTATCTATTTCGCCATGTTATTTTTTTCTTACCTACTGTTATCTTCAGGGTGGATAAACATTTCAGGAAAATGTACACAGCATTAGTTTGGATCAACAGTAGCCTTAGAGAAACGATCAATTTTCCGTCAAAATACAGTTAATAGTGTCGAAAATTGGAAAAAAGTTAATATATAAGATATATAGAAGAAATAAGATGAATTTTGGTTGTGATTCTCTCGTATATATACAATTCTCGACACAGAAATAGGAACATAGGAAACGAGATCGGGCCAATAGGCGACACGTTCCCTAAAAATTTCACCAGTGGACTTAGATCTTTGTATAAACATCACGCCCACTTTCATTCAAAAATCTCTCTGACCCATATTTTGTAGTTGTATTTCTATGAAATACACAAATACACAAATTTGTAAATATTTGTTATTTTTGTCGTGACCATGGCGATTTTTCAAAACCAGACTATGGAACATGGGATTTTAATGTATCAGACAAAGAGCGGACTATCCACAGCTGTGGAACATTTCAATCGTACTTTTTCAATTTTATTCGGTCCAATGATTTTTAAATTCTATCAACAGCAGGTACTCTAACTCTAATTTGTAATAAATGAAATAGAAACAGAATTCTATAAAATTAATTAAACATCAGATGAGTGAAGCAATATGATCCACAATGGAATATCCTGTTTACAGTCAAATTTTTCGCTTTTTATCACATTGGGCTACAATCTTTAGATTCTTCCGCAAACGTTATTATTGTTGGTTTTAAATATTTTATTAACTATAAAAACAGAGTTTTAAAAAAGTTATTTAAACAACGGGTACGTAAAGCGATATGGCCAGTACTTGGAAATTATTGAAGGGTGTTTACAAAGAGAAATTCCAATGAAATTGTAGAAATTGAATATTGGTAGTTTGAATTACAAGGAGAAATCGCTATGCACTTTTGACAATGGGGCATTTTAACAATTATTATAAAATTTAGTACGATAACAGCAAAAACAGATGTTACCCAATTGTGGTAGGTATAAAATTGAAAAAGTACGATTGAAATGTTCCACAGCTGTGGATAGTCCGCTCTTTGTCTGATACATTAAAATCCCATGTTCCATAGTCTGGTTTTGAAAAATCGCCATGGTCACGACAAAGATAACAAATATTTACAAATTTGTGTATTTGTGTATTCAATGAAATACAACTACAAAATATGGGTCAGAGATTTTTGAATGAAAGTGGGCGTGATGTTTATACAAAGATCTAAGGGTGGGTGGTGTCCACTGGTGAAATTTTTAGAGAACTGGTCGCCTATTGGCCCGATCTTGTTTCCTATGTTCCTATTTCTGTGTCGAGATCTGTATATATGATTTTCAGGTTTCAGGCGATTGTGGAGTCTCGTAAAGCATTTAAAGACATAAAAGTGTCATCACGACATAAAAGCGCTATTTTTCATCAACACACCAAGTCCCACTACTGCGTATAACCACCATCAGAATACGGCACAAAGAAAACTTTATTCATAAAAATAGTTTTATTATCCCACATCACCACTACGATACGATTATTATTATTTAAATAAATTTCGATAATAACCAACACCTAAAATTGTAATCCACCGTCTATCATAAATTGATTGTATAGTAGCCAAATCAAATAAGATCGAGGTATTATATAGTTGTGTAATTTATTAAATGCCAACAATTCGAGATTTGTCAAATTTGTAAATTAATCGCCAAACAAAACGTCCCTAAAACTACAAACTTGGTAGAAGTTGTTTTGGTGGAATAACGGAGTAAGGGTGGGTATAAGTGTGTAAATCACTTCAACAAACATTAACACAAACAACTATAACAAAACAATCGATCGTTGCGGTTTTAATTCACTAATTACCTACATTAGTGGAAACACCCCCAAATTAATTTCAATTTGCTATTTTTTTATATCGTTAACGAAACCTATAGAGACGATTTAGTGTTTTCGTTTTATTATATCCTCTTCAGCAACAACAACAACAAACAACAACAGGGACTACAACTACCCCTTGGAATGTACAGATTAGTTGATGTGTGTTTGTCGACAAGTTCGTTTGATAACATGGCATCTGTCTCTGACTTTTTACAGGGTAGCAAATGATATTGTTGATTCTATCTTCGTCTATCTTTCTATATTGGGATAAATGTGTGTGTGTGTGTGTGTTAAAACGATTTACTTTTCCGTCTATTTTCCCTTGTCGCGTTCGAAAAACACAATCATCCCTCACCATTTCCATGTCATCCCACATGACAAAAGAGAATGTTACTAATATTGACTTTCAAATGATTTTTTTTTTAATTTAAGAAATGATTCCAAACTATAAATAAGTATTGACCGCAACACGCTACCCTTCCATTTCCAACCCCTTGTTATTATCGTACGCATCTGGAGGCAAAAATATTTGCAAGCGACGCTATAAATTTCGAAAACTAATTGAATTCTGTTTATACGAATTTTTCAAATTAGTTTCAGTAATTGTTAATGGTGGTGGAAAATTAAAAAATTACACAGGAAATATTTTGAAACAGTCCAACCATTTACGATTTCTTTGATAATTACTGATAGAGGATAAAGAGAACGCCCTATTTAAATCGAAAGGGTTGGAATTCCAGTAAAACAGTAATTGTGGATTAATATGTGTAGTAGTGCAGTAGTATTGCTATTACTACTGCCATCGTATGGTTGGAATTGTATAAAATGCAATTTAATTATAATTGCACACATTTGTAGATAATAAAAGAAAAATATTTCCCTCCATTTTCGACAGTGCATTTCCTCGCACGCTTTTTGTTTTTCTAATGCTTTTCCAATATCTCTCGAGAGGTAGATTTACATTTGATGTTCATTGACAAGAGGTCAAACTTGTAAAACTTCCTCATAACATTTCTATCCTTTTCTAACTTACATTTTATATATATCTAGATACATAAAGTCTTTCTACTAACGATTTTCCAACCAGATACCTCAATCATCTTGATAGGATATGGATGAGAAGGTTGAAAAATAGAATCAATTTATATCAAGGGATGACATTTTACCGCTGTACAATGCTATTTGATTTTACGTTATCGTAATTAGAATAAAGGGTGATGGAAAAGGCAGGTTTAAATATTTTAAAATTCCACACACAAAACAAGTGTAATTCATTAAAAATGAAATTTTCCACTCACGTCACGGGAATTTCATTTTAATAATAATAATAATAATAATAACATCAACAAATACCCAACCTTTGACAAGGGAGAACAAAGAGATCAAGTTACGATAATGATGAGGTGGGATGGATATATAGACGAGTTGATAGCGTAAACGCTACTACCCACCCTTAAATGTTGTTTGTTGTTTAATAAAGTACACTTCAAGTTCTCTTCCTGTTTAGCTTCAGGTGTTTGTTATCGTCTTTTTCCTGCTAACATTGATGACTTTGTTTCTATAGAATTTGCTATAATGATGATACTAAACAGAGATAGATAGATATTATAATGTAATTTAGATGACATTAGATTACCTTAAATACCGGAAGTACAGAAATAATATAAAAAGATAGGCGTATGATTTTTAAACAATATAACGAAAATATTTTCAATAACATCAACTAAAATGTTGATGAAAACTATCAAAGTTGTTAATATTATCATTATTAAAGCTGTTATTAGTGAATGTTTGAATTTTGTTGAAAATGACCGACAGGTAAGTCATCGAGTCAATTTGGGATTACTACATTTTCTCTGCCTCTCGATTAATAGAATGGTTCTTTGCAATTGCAATTGTCTGACGGTTGGATTCAAGGTGAATGTCAACTAACAAGAGATAAATCTATGCCTTATTATTCGTATGAAGGTATACCTTACGCAAAACCACCTGTTGGAGCTTTAAGATTTCAAGTAATTATTCCACCATTTAATTAATGAGTTGTAATTATTTTATTTTTTTGGTGCGTTTTCGTTAATTTTAGTCACCTCAACCATCTGATAAATGGGAAGGTGTACTAGATGCTAATGGTAATGTACCGATATGTATGCAAATCCCATCAAAATCTGACCAATTAAATGAATCTGAAGATTGTCTCTATATTAACGTCTACACACCATTAGTATTTCACTTAATTAATTTATTAATTAACTAATTAAAAAGGTGGAATTATTGTAGAGTCCAGATGATGTTCAGGATGATCCGTCAATCAATCTTCTTCCGGTGATGGTCTGGATTTATGGCGGTGGCTTCATATTTGGCCAAGCTACACGTTCTTACTACATGCCTGATTATCTTTTAGAACAACATGTGATCGTTGTACATTTCAATTATCGTTTAAATATCTTTGGTTTTTTGAGTACAGGTGATATGGCATCACCTGGTAATTACGGTTTGAAAGATCAACAATTCGCTTTAGATTGGATACAGAAAAATATAGAAAAATTCGGTGGTAATCCAAAGAGAGTTACAATTTTTGGTGAAAGTGCTGGTAGTGTTTCAGTACAATTACAATTATTATCAATGAAGAATCAAGATCGTATCCACCAAGCTATATCAGAAAGTGGCAGTATTTTATGTCAATGGGCATTACAAACGAATCCAAGAGTGATTGCATATGAAATTGCCGCTTTACTTGGCATAATACCATGGAACACATTTGATTTGATTGAACAATTACGTAATTTACCAACACAACAATTAATGAATGCTGCAATCAAAGTTGCAATAATGGTAAAAACTTGTTTTTATTTACAATATCAAACATTCTTTTAATCAAAAAAAAAATTCGTTTATTTTTGTTTCGACAATTTAAAGAACACAATAAATATAGTTAATGGTTTACCATATGGACCAACAATTGAACCAAATCATCCAGATGCTTTCTTATCAGAATTACCATATACTCTATTAGAAAATGGTCGATTTCTTAAAATTCCTCATATTATCGGTTTTAATTCTGAAGAATCAGCAGTAGCACAACCTGGTCTAGAATTAATCGAACCTTTATTAAAATTAATTGATACAGATCCTAGAATTTTAGTACCATCAAGTATAAATATTGATAATAATCAAAAACGTGTTGTTGGTAATCAAATTAAACAATTTTATTTTGATAATGATAAATCTAAACCACGTCAATATATTGAAGTAAGTATGAATTGATTTATTTTGATCATCTCATTATTAAATTTTAATATTTTTATTAGTACATAAGCGATGTTTATTTTTATCGGCCGATATTAAAAAGTGCAAAATTTTTTGCCAAATACACACCAACATATTTATATCGTTTCTCATATGAAGGCTATTATTTAGGACGTAAATCATTTAATTTTAATCAACGACAAAAAATTTCCGGTGTCATGCACACAGAAGAGATTTGGTATATATTTGGACGTTATGATTTAAAACAAATTAATCAAACTGATCAATTGATAAGAGAATTAATGGTAAAATTATGGTCAAATTTTGCAAAATATCAACAACCAATTTTATTAAAACAAACAGTATTCCAATGGCCATCTATTAATAATATTGATAAACTTATTTATCTTGATATAAATGATCCATTATCATTAAATTATAATCAACGTGATAATGCAATGAAATTTTGGGATATGATTTATCGAAAATATGGACAATCACCATTTATAACATACTAATAAATTAATAATTTTAGGTATCTTTCATTTTAATTTGTAGAGAGAGTTGGTAGAATTGTTTTTAATTGAATTTTCTATTGTTGTAATTAATGGTAATATGTTGAAGTAATACGTTACAACTATCATTGTGTGTCGTATAATTTCGTAATTTAAAAGGGAATCATTAAGAAAAAAAAGTATTTTCTTTTTGTTGTTTTTAAGACGCAAACCAACATCCTACTCCATTAACTAAAATTGAGGGGAGGATTTGTTATTTTATTATTATTAATAATGATTATTAGAGACAACAAAAAAAAACACACACATACACACAAATCAATACTTTCTAACAGAACTATTATAATGGTCACGTTTATTAAAATCTCCACCACCACGGCCACCCTGTGAATAATTTGGTGGTTTATTTGATTGTGTACCATAATCTTGTCGTTGGTATTGATTTGATGATTGAAATCCACCAGTGTTACCGCTACTACCACCTGGACCTGCTGAACCACTTGTACCACCTCCACTACCGCCTGGCGGCATCCTCCAAACTTCTTGATGGAATGCTGATGGCCATAGATTACGTGGTGGTGCTGGTGCTGCTGGTTTCGGTGCTAATACCATACCACTATCATTCATATCATAATGACGACGATCTTTATCCATATTACTGCTGCTACCAAAACCACTACTACTAGTTAATGGTGAACGTTTTCTTGATAGTTTCGGTGGTGACGGTGGTGTTCTTGTACGTTCATCCATATATTTTGATGGTTTATCATCTTCACGGAAACGTTTAGATGATGATGTTGATGAATAAACACCACCACCGCCACCTCCATATGGTGATGTTGGTCGATTATGATGACGATCACGTTCTAAACTATTACGTGATGAATGATGATGATGATGGTGGTGATGCGGCGGTGGTTCTTGATCTTCATCAAATTTACGTTTCAAATATTCACGTAATTTCTTCACTTCTTCTAATTCTTTCTTTATTAATGAACGATCCAATTCTAAACGATTACGATCTGTACGCATATTCTTTTCATAAATTTCACGTTCACGTTCAAATTTTCTACGTTCATCTTTTAATTTTTGTTCTGTTTCTTGTAATTCTTTACCTAATACACGTGATTTATTTTGTTCTAAACGGCGTTGGCGTTGTTCATCATTTAAAAAACGTTTTAAACGTATCGTTTCACGTTTTAAATAATCAATTTCACGGCGTAATTTCTCTTCATTACGTTTTAATTGTTTAATTTCATCATCTTTCTTTGCACTGCTACTTCTAGTTGATGACTTTTCCGACGATTTCTTCTCATCTGATGCTTTTACACGTTCTTTCTCTTTCTTTTTATCATCTTTTGTTGTTGTTGTTGTGGAAGTAGCAGTAGACGATGATGTTGTAGTTGATTGCTTTATGGTTGTTTTTCGATCACTTGCTGTTGTTGTTGTTGTTGGAGTTGTTGCTGTTATAGATGATGTTCGACGATTCGCATCAGGTCTTTGGCGACTTACTGATAATTTTATACCATCTAATGCAGTACCATGCAAATGTTTACAACATTTATTTGCTGCTTCACTATTCTCCATTAGTATATAACCAAAAAATGATTTACCGTTTGTTACAATTTTCGCTGTCATTACTTTACCATAACGTGAAAAATGCTTTTTTAAATCTGTAGCTTTTATATGTCTTGTTATATTTGATACCCATACATCATTACTACGTTTTCTTTCTAATTTTCCTGTTTTATCAGTTTTTTCAGATTTCTCTTTGTTGTTATTATTATTATCATTATTGCTATTGCTATTATTATCTTTTTTTGTTGTTTCTTTAGTTTCATCATTTTCAATAGTTTTGGTGGTGTCTTTTTCTTCATCAACTAATGATTTTTCTTCAGATTCTTCTTCGTTTTTCTTCTCTTTATCAGCAACGCTCAATTCTAAATCTTCTTCAGTTGTTATTAATAAAGCATCACCTTTTATATCTGTATTATGACCATTTAATTTACCACCATCTTCATCTTCATTATTTGTTTTACTGTCATCTTCATCTTCTTTTGTTTTTTTATTATCATCTCCATCTCCTTTAATTTTCTTTTTATCGTCATCTTTCTTCTCATCAGTTTCAGATTTCTTCTCGTTTGTTGTTGTTGTTGTTGTTGATGATGCAGATATTGATGATGTTTTCTTCGATTTATCGCTACTACCAGTGTCCTCTTTTTTATCTCATTTTTAGCATTTGTACTATCCACAATTGAGAATCCATCATCTAATAATAGATCATCTACAGTACCATCTTCATTCTTCTGTTGATCCGTCGCCATTTTGGTTGTTTGTTGTAATTTCCAATGTTTTCCCCGAATATCAGTTTTAGTCAAAATTATTTTGACAAACTAGAGATTAAAAAAATATTGTAATTGTTTTTTTTAAATGAAAAGAAAATCAACTAAATACAATAATGCCCTCCCTTAAATTCGGCCTCTAAAAACTACCCCTTACATATTCATACACACCAAAAACACACACACACACACATAACGGAAAAAAGCAAACGATCAAATTTCTTAAATGATTTCTATGCCAAGTTCCTTATAATTCGTACAATATCCCCCACATTCGTTTGGTAGAGATGGTGGTGGTGGTGGTGGTGGTGGTGATGGTTGTATGGTATAGTGGAAACGAGAAACCATAAGTCAGCTTGTCTCGTACAGCCGCAAACATTCAACGCTGCTACTAATTATGCGGGTTACAGCCACCAAATCCCCCATTTTGCTGGTGTTTTCCTCTTTTAGTCATCTGCTCTATCCATATAACATACATATAAGTAAACAGGTCTTCTATATTATTTGTGAATTCTCCTGGTTTCTCTGATTCTCTGATTGTGTTGTAGAATGTTGGGCTAAAGGGGATGTTAATCTCCATTACAATACCGATTTTTATTTTGATTATTTTAATAAATCAATTGTCTCTCTATGAAAGATCGAAAGAGAAAGAGAGACAAGGAGTGAAAGCGTACAAGAGGAAGAAAGTAATGAGGCAAAGATCCTGTTAACAATAACTTCCTAGTAGTTTCATATATCAAATAGTTGGCTGTGTGTAACAATTGATGATTTCCTTGAATTTCAATTGTTTTCCATCCCTATACATCCATCCTTAAATTTTCATTCATCATTCATACCAAAACTTTAATGTATAAACGAATAATCCAACGGGCGGTTGATATTCATTTGATGAGTGTTTAAAATATTTCTTCTTATATTCACCAAAAAAAAAAGTAAACATAACCTCTTTTTCCTGTAATATTTTGTCGGCCTTTCGAAATCTAATTTTAACTAACTTACCACAATTAATCAGAAGTTGAGAATTCTAATTTTCGTGTAGAAATTTCCATCAATTATTTCATCATCAATATTCGGAAAATTATAAAAATAGCCTATTTATTATTTTTAAACACCAACACATTTATCAAAGGTGGGAGAACAAAAAATTGAAAATAACAATAGGAAAAAAGCATATGAATAATAAATAACTCAACAATAAATATACGAGATGTCGCTATCACTAGAACAAATTACGGAACCACTACCACCCATATAGAGACACAGACGCAAACTGATAATTTTTAGAAAATATATATATAGGCGTCGCGACGCTACATAACATCCCCCACTACCATTACAACAAATAATACTGCGCAAACTGTATGAAATCTATTTATATAACTGAAACTGGACGAAATTTTGAATATTCGCGCCATACACCATCACGCCACCTATCACACAATACCAGAATCACACCAGAAACCTACCATGCCGACTAGATTAATCAAATTTATTAATTTACAACAAATAATTAAATAAAAATTATGAAAATTATCGATTTTTATTTGAGAATTTTTGATAAATTTAACGATTTTATATCTAAATACTGTTAAATTTATGTATATAAATAGGTAGAGATGAATATAACCTTACTTTTATTTGTGTTGCTTATATAAAATTTTCTCCAAAAATTCTACAGTATATTAATAGAAATTCATTTGAAACATACGAAAAATTTGTTGATTTATTACAAAACTCGTTATAAAACGCTAGAAAAACACCACTTTTTTGTCTTCTTACAAATTAGTTGTAATTGTAATAAAAATCAACCATTTGCAAATGTCAAAAAACTATTGATTCGAAAGTGATTAAGGTGACAACAAATCGAACTCATAGATGTGTCTAAAATTGTGCCTAAAAATTGTATTTATACTAAGATTTGATTAACAATTAAACAATAATACTTAAAATCAAAACCAAACTATATAATTATATATATATATATATATATATATATATGTATATATATATATATATGTATAAAATATTAAGAGAGTGTAAAATTGTTGAATTTGAGTATTTAATTATGAATAGAAAATAAGAGCTACAATTAGCGCTATTTACTTTATCTGTCAAAATTTAATTAGAGGTCATAAATGTCATTGACCACTTGTTAGCCTTTAAATCATTAAAAGAATTTTTAAATTAATTAAAAATGTAAAAATAGTGGCAATAGTTGTTGTGATATAATCAATAAATTTATGTGATTTGTTATAAATAGTGATAAAGATAAAGAAAAGAAGATAATTTATAAATATAATGATGTCAAGTAATCATGCTGTTGTTGTTTGGGAATTTGAAGTACGCCATAATTATTGGAAACCATATAGTCCAGAAATTACACAACATTTAGAACGTGCTAATTTAAAACAATTAACACGTGTTATTCTATCAGATGCTGATCCAAATATGATTAATTTCTATGTTAATTTACGTACACTAACACAAGAAAAAGAGGACTCAAGTAAATTATTTGATATATTGATAGAAAACTTATAAAATTATTATTTTTAAATCATTTTAGATACAATGGTGAGAGTACGCCGTAGATTATATCCACCAACGTCACCAGCTGGTAAAGGTGCTAAATGGGAATGTATTGATTGTAATGAGAATGGTATAAATGAATGGCATCCATTCGATATGGATATACAATGTTTAATTGAAGAAGCATGGGCTAGAGTATTAATTATTCAATAATTCCATTATTTCATTATAATAATTTCATATAATTATAGGGTGATCAAAATATTGATATGAGTAAAACACGTTTAGGTTATCCGTATGTTATCAATTTCAATAATTTAACACAGAAATGGTTAACTAATGGTTATATAAGGAGTGTTAGACGGATAAAACAGGCACCATATCCATTAATTAAAATACCTAAAGTTATTAATGATACAACTGTAACAACTAACAATACAACAACAACAGCATCACCTCAAATTACTGGTCGTCGTAATGAGGCTAAAAATCCAAAAATCGGTAGTAGTATTGTTTTAAATAAATCTAATGATAATAAAAGAAGAAGAATAATAATGAAACTACTACAACCAATTTAGCAAGAGCTATTTTAAATAATTTAAATATTTTTGGTAATAAATCGAATAATAATAACCAGAATTCAGTTGTAACACCAACAACATCTCGTAGTAATAGTAGTAGCAGCAGTAATAATAATAATAATAATAATAATACTAGTAGTAGTAGTAATAATAGAAAGGAATCATTATTAGATGTGGATAGTAGTAGTACAAAATCAGGTCGTCGACCAAGTTTAGATACAGTTTCAACGTATTTAAGTCAAGAAAGTCGTGAATTAAATCAATCAAATGATTTATTAATAAATTATAATAGTAGTAGTGAAGATGGTATTGGTAATTTTAATGATAATAATACAAAAATTATTGGTTTAGATCCGGCAAGTTCTATCATATCAAAATATGTACAAATAGCTGAACCAAATGAATGGGCACCAAGACAACCATGTCCTTATTGTAGACAAATTTTAAAATCATCAACAATAATAATAAAATTACCATGTAATCATTTATTACATTTAGATTGTTTAAATGAATCATTAATTGAACAACAATCTCAACAAGAACAACAAAATTGTGGTTGTTTATATATACAATGTAATATATGTGGTTGTGTCTATGGTGAGAAATATGGTAATCAACCACCTGGTACAATGGAATGGACAATAATTGAACAAAGTTTACCAGGCTATCAAAATTATCGTACAATACAAATTATTTATAATATACAATCAGGTATACAAACAAAAGAACATCCAAATCCTGGCAATGAATATTATGCAGTGGGTTTTCCACGTTATGCTTATTTGCCGGATAACAAAAAAGGACGTAAAATTTTACGTTTATTAAATATAGCATGGCAACGTAAATTAATATTTACAATAAATCGATCAAATACAACAGGTTGTGAAGATATTGTTATATGGAATATACCGCATAAAACTGAATTATTACCAGGTAATGGTAATCAATATTATCCAGATCATACATATTTAAATCGTATTATCCGTGAATTGGAAGCATTAGGTATTGTTGAAGATGATCATATTATCATTAATAATAATCGCAATAATAAAAGATGATTAAGATTTTTTATTTATAAATTCTATACTAGACTGATTAAATGGAAAAAATATAAAAGTATGCAATAATTTATTTAGCTTTAACAAAAAATTATAGAAATCTATCAATTTATTATTTTTTTTTGTTTTATAAATAGAAAAGACTGTTTATATTTTATTTTTTATGTGTCATAATTGAAAATGTCTGAAGTTGCAGCTGTATCATATTTTTACAAATAAATAATAATTCATGTGTTAATTGTTGCGTAATCCAGACAACAACATTAGCACAATTTTATCTTAAAATTGTGCGATTTATCACTGAGTGCAACTACAAAAACTAGTCTGCATTTGAAGATATATTTAAGAAGTTAAGCTGGCAGAAAACGGGTTTTAAGGTGGATAAATCAGTTGAGATCGCGGATAATGTCGTATTGATTAGTATCGATATGAATATATTTAAAAAAAACAAGATAACCAGTGCAGAGAACATAAATGTGACCATTGAAAAAAAAAATCTAATTGGTGAATACAATTATCTTGGACGGATAATAGAAATCATGAAACAAAACCAAGCATCTGAGATGAGTCGACATTTTCAAAGCTGTCCACGTCCTGATAAAACATGAAATCCTTAGGAGTCACAAAATAAATGTAAAAGTAAATATGGTATTGCAATGGAGATCACGTGAAAGTAAAAGCAGAGTGGAAAGGTCTTTGATAAGATGGAGAGATGATTTGGTAGGTAAAAATTGAATCCTCGCCAGCCAAGCCGAAGTAGATAGAGGAGTATGGAGGAGGTCTACATCAAGCAGTGGATGTCTACAGGCTGAAAAGTAAAAGTCTGGATTCTGTTTAGAGAGAAAATTGATGTTTCGCCTGCTTAATGCAATACTGTAGCAATATTGCAATGCAATATTGTAGCAATATTGCAATGCAATGTTCTTATTGTTATAGTTGGAATGACGTCATCAATCAAAAATTTCTTTTTCAAATGTATCTTTAATAATTGTAGTATTGGAAAAACCAAAATATCAACAGATCAAATATAGAACAATTGTAAACAACTAGATTTCAACATAACAATTACGTGAACAAAATATAAACAAATGAATTGTTGCATTATTAAAGCAAACATGTATGTCCCCAGACAGCACACAATATTGCTACAATATTGCATCCTTGCAGCAACTTGCCAATATTGCAGCATTATTATAGCAATATTGCAGTGCAACATTGCACGGACATTGCAGTGCAATGTTGCCGCAATATTGCAGAGTTGTTGCGGTGTAATATTGCACGGACATTACAGTGCAATGTTGCAGCAAGATTGCAGTCTAATATTTAATATCGGAAAAAAAATGTGTGCATGTTCGGCCACATTCGCCTGTGGAACCCTATGAAGGACTCTTCCAAATGTTCAGAGAACGCCATTGTTAAGTTGATGTTGTTACGACGAAGAACTATTTTCACTAGACTTTTTTAAATATTCTATTAAATATATCAAAAAATCATACGGCAACGAATTGCAAGTGGCGAGAGGTGTAAGGGCTGGCTCAAGCTCCCGTATAAATTAAGCGAACTACAATAAAAACGAGTAAAATTGCGAACAGTGATTGAATGTGATGTCATTTGTGCATGTGTTATTATTTTTAAGTTTTTATATTGCTTTTTTTTGTATTTTACAAATCAATTTATTGTTTTATTTGTGTCTATATGGGTTTTTAATTTGTTGTGTTCATAGATTTGCATATATTGTTTCCAATTTGAGTATGTCTCTATAGAGACATACATGTTTGCTTTAATAATGCAACAATTCATTTGTTTATATTTTGTTTATGTAATTGTTATGTTGAAATCTAGTTGTTTACAATTGTTCTATATTTTATCTGTCGATATTTTGGTTTTTCCAAGACTACAATTATTAAAGATACATTTGAAAAAAATTTTTTTTTATTGATGACATCACTCCAACCATAACAATAAGAACATTGCAATATTGCTACAATAAATCTGCAATATTGGCAAGTTGCTACAAGAATGCAATCTTGTAGCAATATTGCTGCAATATGGTGTGCTATCTGGGACTGCTTTTGATCAAACCCTTGACATTTCTTCTTTTCGCATATTTAGTAGGAGAACCGGTTTCCACCTGTCTTTAACTGTTTCGGTCACAATTTTGCTGCTTTCTGGCTTGTTATTTTTCAAATAATTCAATCTGGTTTTAGCTCCCTCCTCTGTTGGTGCTTCTGTTATAATCATATTTTGGCTCACATAACGTCCCTACCTATGTTTTAACATAGCTGCTATTGGTTTCGTGTGTTTCTTATATTGTTTTCACTTGTTTGTAAAACGATTATATTTCAGCCTTATCGAATTTTTCTTCCATTTATTTAGTTTATTGACATTGTATTGCCTCTTTTCCCTCCTACATGTTTTTTCATTGCCTCTCTTATTACTTCGAGTTTCTGGGTGATCTGCTTCCATTCATATTCATTAATACCTGTAAATAAACTATTATGTTTAGTTGTGAAAAGCGTAACCTTATTTATTTGTCTTTCGTCATTTTATTACGTTTATGTTCCGCACATTGCTGGATAGCTAATCGAACAAAGTGAAAATAGAATTTCTGAGCGAAAGCAGGGTACGCATGTTTAAATTGAGGACGAGTCGCTACTGATGCTTTTAGTGATTATAGTTTTTGTTTAACTATTCTTCAATAACAATAGCATCCCAGATAACCAAATCTGCTGGCAGGCTGTGCCTGCAGAACCACATACTTCTGCGGCCGCAGCCTGCTGTAGAACTGCAAGCATATTGGGCTGGCAGAATGTGCTAGCATTATACGTACAATTCGTGTTTGTATACTGCTGGCGGGATAGAACCAGCAAAAGGCAAGCATAATATGCTGGCATCATGCACACAATTTATGCTAGAGTATTGTCGACATGAAGAATTAATATATTGATCGCATAACAAAGTAGTAGAAATGCTGGCATGATCTGCGGGTTTAAAGCGTTCAGCACTTGCTGGCATTTGATTTTCATAAAATTGTATCAATATTTGTTACTGATTATGGTTTCATTATGTTACCATGATAAATAAAAAATTGGAGTATTCGTTTGGATTTTTGTTCATATTTATATAGATTTACCTTCTCAATGATTTAAAATAAAAGCAAAAGAAATACTTAGAAGAATTTTTTTATTATAATATAATAATATAATATGTATAATACCCAAAATTTCCCATTAGAATAGTTTCCACCATGCTTTACCTTTATTTTTATGTTATTACTAACTGACCCGGCGAACTTTGTTCCGCCTTAGAGGCAATAAATAAGCAGATTTTGGATTTTATTAAGTTTAATTTTTTATTTGGAAATACAAATAAAAAAATCAAGTATTTTAATCATTCATTATTGTTCATGTATTTTGTTGAATAGGTTGCTCTCTTCAGTTAAGCACCTTGTGATACACGACATTTTTTGTTTTATTATCAGACGCAAGAAGAACAAACAACGCAGATGGTCTTCCGACCCGTGAACATGCCACATATAATTGACCATGGGAAAAACATGGATTTTCCAGATTGAGACCACAAACTTTCAAGGATTGGCCTTGTGATTTGTTAATGGTCATGGCGAATGCAAGACGGATCGGAAATTGAAGTCTTTTAAACTCAAACGGCATATCGGTTGGGATGATCGGGATCCTCGGAATCAGAACTTCCTCACCTTCGAATTTTCCTTTGAGTATCGTCGCGTAAATCACATTGTTCATCAATTTATTTACCACCAAACGCGTACCCTTGCACAGTTTTCGTTGGTTTATGTTTCGAAGCATGATTACTACGGAGCCAACCTTTAGGCGTAAATTGTGCGGTGGTAAGCCAGACACATCCAAGGAGTTTAAAAATTCAATTGGATAGTTGGTGGCTTCATCTTCATTTGTTACACAGTCAATAGATTTGAATGAATGCATTGTTCCAATGATCTCATTCTGAATTATGTAGTTTAGGTCATCTACATCTTTATTCTTAGCCGCTAAAATTGGTCGCTCACTCAACCATTCATTATTTTTGTAGTTAGTAATGATGTTTCGGAATACTTTGTTGATAAGTTCGTCTTTCGATTCAAATCAGCACTTGATAAATCTCTTCTTGTGCGTCGAAAATTATCTACTTGTTGATCTCTGTTGTTCGCTCGACGATTTCGCATTGCCAACCGAGCCGTTTCCTTCTTGCATTACAGCTTTGTCGGGAAAGATTCGATCGTCTTGGTCGCGGCATTGTTAATGATGATTCAAAGAGAATACAAATTACTGATGATTATTGATTTCTGACAAAATTTATAATTATCAAATTTTCAACCATACTTAACCATAGACAAAATTACGTTTAGCTGTCATTTGCGTTTTGTTATTCCATGTCAGATGCGTTTTTGTTATAAAACAAAGTTATCCCGTTCGACCGCGTATCCTATGTCCGTCACCTGGTTCTAAGCTACCTCCCTACCAATTTTCAGCCAAATCGGTTCAGCCATTCTTGAGTTATAAATAGTATGAACACGACTTTCTTTTATATATATATATATAGATATCATATTAACCAACACCGCCATCTATGAGGGATTCATAGAACTAAACAATAAATGACACAATTATAAACAATAAATGACAATTATTTTTTTCACAGTATCCAAACGATAAATAATTGAGATAAGAACTCTCCTATCTTTCAAGTTGGATCAAACTGCACACGGTGTGCAAATTTGATTAAAATCGGTCAAGTAGTTTAGGAATCCATCGCGGACAAACAATGTGACACGTAATTTATATATATTAAGATTATTTAAATATAATATTTTTTGGACTGAATATAATTTTTCGATAAACTCCCATTTAATTGGATCTCCTTTAGGGGAAGATAATATTTTGTCCGCTAAGCGATTTCTAATTAATTTAACCATATGGCACGGATCCCAAATGGAATAACATCGGCTAGGTGAATTGTGATAATTAAACCACGGTTGAAAATTATGAGAAAAATTGAACTTTGTTTTTAAAATATTCCACATACTAATATTTATAGGCGCACCGTCAAATGTAATAGAATAACATTCAGCCCCAGTATTTTCCAATAAATGTAAACAAGTTTGTAATAAATTAACTATTTCACTGGCGTTCAATGATTGTATTAAGAAATAACCTAACGGAACTTTCTAATGAGAATTTAAAGAGGCAGCCAAAAAAACAAGAGCATGCTTTGCCGTTAGGACAGCATCTCCATCTGTAGATGTTCCATTTCCCATATCGACATAATCATGGTACCTTGTCCCATCCCACTGGATTAATTCTCGTATGCTCATTTCATCGATTACAATATTAACAATGACTTTTTCGCAGGATTTACCCCTTGCTTCAACTGCAGTAAAGGCTTCTTTAGTAAACCCAGGTGCCCCATCAATTACTAAATACCATTTTCGAATTGTCTCAGGATGAGACAACAATTTATTATACTGTGACCGCACATACTGGTATGCACGTGGCGAAAAAAATGTAAACTTGAAGCAAAAGATCTTAATTCAAGGGAATATTACTGAGTTTTCGCTTTCAATTGCCTTTTCAAAATTTCTGTGACAGAACTTGCAGTAGATTCCTATTAAAAATAATGATATACGCTTTTAATTATTTGATACTGCGTTTTGATTGAGTGTTACTCACTGAAATTCGATTGGACGCCTCTTCTGACTACATTGTCTTTTCTTTCAATTCATATAACAAATCATTTAATGATATTCAAAAGAATCTTATTTGGGCCTTCCAGTGAAACGAAAAAATTAAAAAAAAAACAAGAATTCTACTTTATCTGTTGCTACTCTCCAATAATGGAAAGAACACCTATCATACAAAAAAAGAAACTCGTAAAAGAGAAGCGTGAAAGACAGAGAAAGCTCCTTAGAAGCACTCCTTAGAAGTTTTACTAGAAGGCTTAAAGATTTAGAAATTTTAAAATTAAATTAATTCAAATATTAATGTTTCTAATAATATCTAAAAATTATAATAACAATTATGAAATAAGTAAATGAAAAGTTCTTCCAAGAAATATTTGTATTAACATTGAGACTAGTTTTGGCTTAAACTTATCAGAGCCGTCATCATTCAATAGCTAAATACAAATGAAGTTAAAATTATAAATTTAATATGAGAGTACATGTATGTGTGTACTTGACTTATTTAATTAATCGTATTGTATAAATGAGCACTACCAGAGTTTCTGATAATGCAAACAAATATTACACAAAACTATTGAAATCAGCAAAGTTACACATTTGTGTTGCATTAATCGTATTATTACTATTTAGTGTTACTTAATGTTTTGACTTATATTATACATAAATAGTCGATTTGATGACAATTACAAATGTGTTATATAACTATGTTATGATCACGACTAATATGTTAATTAGATCAGTGTCATCACAATTATCAAATAATTAAAATCTGTTTAATTATGAAATTGAACATATTGCCAATACGACAAAAAAAAAATTAAAACCGAGTTATAAATCTGTCTGAAACACGACTCTTAATTTTCAGTGGTCACTTAATCATTCGTTGGTTGAATAGTCCTTGTACTTTTTCGAACCGTTATGCAAGTTCGCATTGATTCACCAATTATTTCTTTTAGAAGATTTTCAGTTGGTGGAACTTCAGCATACCATAATCCTCCGAAGTGAGGAGCTGCCGGAGGGATGAAGTGCCATTGTGTGTCTATTGTCGTTATTTCATTCTGGAGATGAACCTTTAATGATGTTGACACCTTTCGCTGTAATATCTCGTTGATAGCCACGATCGTGGTTCCATGATTACGATACATTTGATTATTTTGGAAGACCTTGTGTAAGATGCCCTTGAACTTGTAACTGCCCCCATCTGACTTCCAATGATATTTTGACATCCATTTTAAGGAATCTTCTACATGCAAAATTTCTTCTACTGTTTGGTCTCGCAGTAACTTTGGTTGCTCAATCACTATATTCATATTCATTTTGTTATAACTTATTCTTGATCTTGGAAGGAAGATTTCTATTCTAAACTTGTCTTTCTCGATACTTGTGTATCCAACAGGTTCCATATGCGATCCCGACTCCGGGCGAATTGTCGTGTATGATTTGATGCAACTTACTGCGAATAAGATGATGAGAATGTTACTTACGGAACGAGCGATTCTGGGACCCTTGGTTTTCTTTTTAGTTGAGTCTGACGTTGAATTTTTCTTTGGTGCTGGGTCAGATTTATTAACTGACTTTTTGAAGTCCGTTTTCTTCACGAATTCAACTTCCATGATGCGAGTTAATCCTCTTATTACAATATGAGGAACATCACGTTTTTTATTCTTTTTCTGTTCTGCATTTACTTGACTGGCTTGTTAGTACCTTCCGTGATTTTTCTCAAATGTTTTGTGCTGACCGTTTACTTTTTCTGTTCTAGCGACCATGCTGATCACTTGAGTTGGTTTTGTTTTGTTTTCTCTAGCTGTTCCAGAGATGATCCATCCTAACTCAGTGTTCTGAGCTAGTAGACCTTCTTTCGATTTCCATAATACCTTCAATATTATCTTACTATATTCTTCCGTTCCTAGGATCATGTCTATTGGTCCTGGTTGATGGTATGTTGGATCGGCAACCAATTTATTTCTCCAGCTTTCATGTTGTATGGATTTGATTTTATTGTTAGGTAATGGTTTTGTTAATTTCGTTAACACTAATGCTTCTGTCAGCACTTTAAATTTGCTTGTAAATCTCGGTCGCAATATTTTGTGTTTTGCTGATGTATTTTCTTCATCTCCTACTCCAGATACACGTGCGTCTATTTTTTGACGTGGTAGTGCCAATCGAATTGCAGCATCTTCAGAATCCAATGTTGCTTGAGAACCAGGATCAATTAATACTCTTAAGGTGCATTTTCATGTGACGCTCGACGCTGGTTTCGAGCGTCAAATAAGGTCACGTGACGTGAATTGAACTTCGCGCCATCTAAAAGAAATTGTAGCGAAAAAGCTAAAACTAGTTTAGCTTTTTCCCGGGTTATATTAGCGTGAACATAACTCGAACAATAGTACTCGACAGCAGACACAAGTTTATTTAAAGTTACCAATTTATTTTATCAACTGTTATTAAAAATATTTACAATGAGTTTAAAGGTAAATATCAATTATTATCAACAAATATAACATACTGACTTAGTCGAAGAATATAAACGTGTTTAATTATAATGTAGGAAGCACATGTTGTTTTTACATGTGGTATTGGCAACATCTTGTGTAATGATTACGAAGACCATCCATGTCTACAAGAGTACGAAGGTGTCTACGTAGACGAGAATTATTATTTCTATCCTCTATTAGGTTTGTTGATGCAAATTATAGTGTAACAAAAAAGTGAAACAATTATTAAACGTTACAAATGTCATTTTCAGCCGATAAAGAAACAATCGTGGGACAACAAATTCTACCAGACGGAAGCGAACGAATGATGCAAGAGTCAATTTATCGGAACAAAGAGAATTGTTCTCAAAATGCATGTTAGTCAAGTTTTCATTGTCTTTCAAATTCATATGATATTTTAACTGAATTCAAATTAGTGTCTACTCTTTTTATGTATGTTGAGTATATGTTTCTGTTATATTATATATTCCAGTTAAATCGCCGCCAGCCACGGAAACAGCAACAAAGCGACGTACTACTTCAACACCGTCAACAAGTCGAAAAAAGTTAGATGATGATGAGGTGGAACATTTAATTATGGAGGTCCAGCAGCGAATTCCTTTGTGGAATGTTAATATTCCAGTCGTGGAGAGGTCCCGGGAAACACAAGCGAAGCTTTGGGAAGAAGTTTCAGCATCCTTGAATGGTAAAAATAATTAATAGTATCTTTTATAGTTTTGATTGTACAAAACGCAAATGGCCGGATTAATAAAAAGGCAGTAGACACAAAATTTTGATTAATGACAACGTTTTGCACTAGGAAAATTAAGCGCTGCTGAAGCTAAGCTAAAATTTAAAAATGTACGGGACACGTACCGAAAAATTATTCGGGCTGAACACCGCGCTAGTGGTTCCGGTGCAGTGCCAGCTAACGACTCCTGGAAATTTTACGACTGCTGCGAGTTTCTCCGGGATTCGTGTGTACCAAGGGAGTAAGTAATTTAATATTGCATCGGAAAATGACTTGAACTCGTTAACTTTGTACATGAATATATATTCGTTTATGTGGGTGATAGTAAATTATTGACTGTTTCCTTACAGTACAAGCAGTAATGTACCACGGGACAGTGTTACCGACGGATTTAGCGCTGACATGGAGTCATCAGTGGATGACAGCTTTAGTGAAATCTGTGACGAAGATGGTGGAACGAGCCAAGCTTACCGTATGTATATGACAGTAATTCTGAGGATACGTTTCTTGTTACAAGTATCCTAACGTCAGTGATATAAAAATTAATTAATGTTTTTCTATTCCAGGAATCGCGAGCCGTAGTAGAACGCGTCGACGATGTAATAAAGACGATGCTATTGATCCAGCAAACGCCTTGAGTCGTATCGCCGACGCTTTGTGCCGTGAAAATGTGCCTATACCGCTGCCGGAACCACAACCACTTGACACTGTCGGCGCTTTTCTTATTGAGATAGGCAACCAAATACGCCAGTTACCACAGCCCGTACAAACGGATATATTAAAACAATTTACAGACATCGTTTACGCAGCTGTGAAGCAAAATGAATAAGATCTTTTCACATGACGAGATCAAAAGAAATAATGCCATTACGGAAAACAAACGCACTCTTATTAGTGATAGTTATTATTAGTAAGCATGACATTCAACCATATCACTAATATATGTTGTACCTATATTTTTCTGACATAGTTTATAACAAAAAAACTGTATTTCATACCGTAAAGGATCTGTTTATATGTAACTTAAGAATTGATATTCTCAGTTTTTCACATTAACACGAGACGAATATGACATTGTACACATGCTCGAATGTATGTATGTATGTATGTATGTATGTCTTGCAATAAAAACGTTTATTTAAATTACAAATCATTTGGACAATTTAAAATTCATGTTTTAAAATACAGAGTTCGCTTCTTACAATCTTTGAAATTACTAGGGAACATCTACAATTGCTGAATTATTAACAACGCACTTAGGAAATGTAGTTTACTTAGATTGGGTATGTTTATCCTTATTTGGAATACTTGACATTGACGAACGGTATTTTGATATTCAATAAAATTGCCAAGGAACAGCCCCTTCTGCACTAAAATAGTCACAAAATTCATCGCGAATAGTTAGTGCAGCTCGAGAACTATAATTATTCCCATGAATTCTTGCATCTTGGAGTGCTGAATGATCTCCCACGTCACCTCTCCAGAGTCCCGGAATGAAACCATTTTTATCATGGCGATCTACCATATTTTCTTGTATGTAATTATTATCCTTATCTTGTTTACGGAGCCAATTGTGAAGACAAATTATTGCTTTGACGATATTAGTCGTATTTTCCACTGTAGCTTCTATTGACTTCTTTAAGATTCTCCACAAACTGACTATCTAGTAAGCCAAATGAGTTTTCTATAGTTCGTCGAGCACGACTGAGACGATAATTAAAGATAGTTTTGTCTTTATTAAGACCGCCTTTACCAGAGTACGGTCGTCGTAGATAATCTGTTAGTTGAAACGCCTCATCACCAACAAGCACATATGGTAAAGGCATGCCATCAACTGTGAGCAACTCCGCTTCCGGTACATTCATTTCATGTTTTTCAAATTTTTGACCCATCGGAGAATCACGAAAAATGCCACCGTCACTACGCCGACCATATGCACCAATATCAACGCATAGAAATGAATAATTGGCGTCGCATATTCCCAGTAGGACAATACTGTGATGTTTCTTGTAATTAAAATATCGCGAGCCAGCATTGTCAGGGCACTGAAATGATAATGATAATAATTATAACAATATACTAATTAAACAGATTTAGTTATATATACCTGTATTTGTATGTGTTTCCCATCGATAGCTCCAATACAATGAGGAAATTGCCAGTGTTTCTCAAACTCATTTGCAATTTTTAACCAGTCACGGGTTGTTAAAGGGTAATTCTTCAAACTGAGAGGCAGACATACGAATGTAATTTTCGAATTTTTCCGGAAATGACGAAAGTGTTGGAAATATTGCTTCAAAAAATCCGTGCTCTCGTCGCAATTTATACAACGGATGTACCCAAAATCTTTTCTTTTTATATTTCTTTCTTGTGTTATGAATAGCAATATCATTCAGAATAAGTGTAATTAAAATCCTATTACGTCGAAGCCTGTTTATTTGCGCTTGCCGCATAATTTTTTGACACTGGTAAATCCACATTTGAGAATCATGTTCACTAGACATAATTTTGTAGATAAATGTATTCACACGGATAATTTGTAATTATTGTGACGAGATCACTAAGTTTTTAACAAATTAGCGGAATGTTTACGAGCAAGTGTAATGTTTATTAATTACAATTACCTTAAAGGTGCATTTTCATGCTGACGCTCGACGCTGGTTTCGAGCGTCAAATGAGGTCACGTGGTACAATTTCGCCCGAGCCGCCATCTTAAAATAATGCAGCGAAAAATTTCAGCGTTTAGCGTCAAATTTAAGCGAAAACATGAGTAGCGAAAGTCGATCTATCGATACAACGACTGTACTTGATAGGTTCCCAGATAGCATGCAATATTCGCAATATTGCACGCAATATTGCTGCAATATTGCACGCAATATTGCTGCAATATTGCAGCAATATTGCTATGTCCGCCCCCTGCAATATTGCTACAACGTTGCAGTGCAATATTGTAGCAATATTGCAATGCAATGTTCTTATTGTTATGGTTGGAGTGACGTCATCAATCAAAAAAATTTTTTTTCAAATGTATCTTTAATAATTTTAGTATTACAAAAACCAAAATATCAACATATAAAATAAAGAACAATTGTAAACAACCAGATTTCAACATAACAATTACGTAAACAAAATATAAACAAATGAATTGTTGCATTATTAAAGCATACATGTATAGAGACATAGGCAAATTGGAAACAATATATACAAATCTATGCACACAACAAATTAAAAACCCTTATAGACATAAATAAAACAATAAATAAAATACAAAAAAAAACAATATAAAAACTTAAAAATAATAACACATGCACAAATGACATCACATTCAATCATTGTCCGCAATTTTACCCGTTTTTATTGTATTCCGCTTAAATTAAACGGGAGCTTCAACAAGCCCTTACATCTCTCGCCACTTGCAATTAGTTGCCGTATGATTATTTGATATATTTAAAAGAATATTTAAAAAAGTCTAGTGAAAATAGTTCTTCGTCGTAACAACATCAACTTAATAATGGCGTTCTCTGAACATTTGGTAGAGTCCTTCATAGGCGAATGTGGCCGAACATGCGCACATTTTTTTCCGATATTAAATATTACACTGCAATCTTGCTGCAACATTGCACTGCAATGTCCGTGCAACATTGCACTGCAATGTCCGTGCAATATTGCACTGCAATATCCATGCAATATTGCTGCAACATTGCACTGCAATGTCCGTGCAATATTGCACTGCAATATCCATGCAATATTGCACTGCAATGTCCGTGCAATATTGCACTGCAATGTCCGTGCAATATTGCACTGCAATATCCATGCAATATTGCACTGCAAGGTCCGTGCAATATTGCATCGCAATATTGCTGCAATATTGGCAAGTTGCCGCAAGGATGCAATATTGCAGCAATATTGCTGCAATATTGTGTGCTATCTGGGTTATGTATGTAATTGTAATTAATAAACATTACACTTGCTCGTAAACATTCCGCTAATTTGTTAAAAACTTAGTGATCTCGTCACAATAATTACAAATTATCCTTGTGAATACATTTATCTACAAAATTATGTCTAGTGAACATGATTCTCAAATGTGGATTTACCAATGTCAAAAAATTATTCGGCAAGCGCAAATAAACAGGCTTCGACGGAATAGGATTTTAATGACGCTTATTCTGAATGATATTGCTATTCATAACACAAAAAAGAAATATAAAAAGAAAAGATTTTGGGTACATCCGTTGTATAAATTGCGACGAGAGCACGGATTTTTTGAAGCAATATTTCCAACACTTTCTTCATTTCCGGAAAAATTCGAAAATTACATTCGTATGACTGCCTCTCAGTTTGAAGAATTACTGGGCTTAATTGGTCCACATATAAATAAAAAAAATGTTGTGAGAGAACCAATTTCAGCTACCGCTCGACTTGTTATGACTCTGCGGACTATGATATACTCTTGTGGAGTCAAATTGTACTAATTATACAAAATACTTTTAGATACTTGGCGACAGATGATTGTATAACATCTATTTCATATCATAAAAATGCACCTTTAAGGTGCCATTTCATGCTGACGCTCGACGCTGGTTTCGGGCGTCAAATGTGGTCAGGTGATGTGAATTGAACTTCGCGCCATCTAAAAGAAATTGTAGCGAAAAAGCTAAATCTAGTTTAGCTTTTTCGCGGGTTATATAAGCGTCAACGTAATTCGAACAATGATATTGATAGTAATCGATAGCTGATACAATTTTCTTTAAGATTACCAGTTTATATTATCATTGTGACTATTAAAAATATTCACAATGAGTTTTTATCCGAATATAACTTTGACTCTCTAATATAACTTATACAAAAAATTATGTGTCAATTTCTGCTCTCAGTTAAACCCTACTATTGTGATTGCTATTATCGTACTTTCAAATTTACAATAGAAGAATATGACATCATACACATTCAAATTAGTAATTATCCGTCAAAATTAAAAACTCGGATGTATGTCTTGCAATAAAAAAGTTTATTTAAATTAAAAATAATTTTTACAATAAAAAATTCATGTTTTAAAATACAGAGTTCGATTCTTACAATATTTTAAATTACTAGGTTGAAATAGTTGTTTTTATTATTCGAAAATCAACCAAAAAAAAATTATTATTTACAATCAAATCAAATTAAATATTTATAAAAAAATATTAACATAATGAAGCCAATATAAATAACTACAACCACTTTTAAATGTGAAAGAATTAATGAAAATTAATAATTGAAAATTATAACACTTCAATTTTTCTGAATTCTGTAAGAAATAAAATCAAAAACAATAAAAATGGGTAGAAGAACAGCTTCTTCCTAATCTTCCGCCCCGATCTGTTTTGGTAATTGATAATGCTGCATATCATAATATAAAAGTTGAAAAAGTCCCATCAAATAGTGACCTCAAAGCCGCGATGATTGCATGGTTAGAGCAGCAAAATATACAGCATAATACGAGCATGGCCAAGCCAGAGTTATATAATGTAATCAAACTTTATAAATCCCAACATGCTTTGTACAAACTAGATGCATTAGTGGGACAGCATGGTCACAGTGTATTACGGTTACCACCCTATCATCCGGATTTAAATCCAATTGAAAAGATATGGGCAATTGTTAAAAATTGGGTGGCCCAAAGGAATGTTACTTTTAAATTCAAAAATGTTGAACAATTAGCTAGGGAGAAATTCAATTCCGTTACAACAGATGAATGGATTAATGTATGTAACCATATAAAAAAAGTCTAAGATGAATACATTATAAAAGAGGGTATTTCGGACCACGCAATAGATGAACTACGTATTGTTGTAACTGGTGAAACCTCGGATGAAGACGATGAAGACGACGAAATTGAATTTTTGTTTGGTTCTGCAAATCCTGAGGATGGTGAAATGCAAGAATCGGAGAGTGCCGAAGCAGTTCAAGATTATGCACTTTGATGTACTTTAGAAAAAACGCTATACAATAATGCTTAATTGATTTTATTTTGCTTTCACAATAAATTAGATACTTAAAAAAATTTAATTATTATTTTCCTCATATTTTTCTACTTCATTATCCTCTTTGATTACAGTCAATAAGTTGTGAAGAATGACAAAATAATTAAATTATTTCAAATTATTTTGCACCTTTTGTATATTTACGAACGCCACTGAAATCCACGACACAAGATAGGCTGTAGATTAGCACGTAAGTAAAACAATTGTATGTTTGATACCTGCCTCATAGTAAAGATGTACTCACTTTCTTTTGTCAGATCTCTATCTAGTAACGTATTTTGTATGAATAAACTGTAATTTGATTTTCCTACTTACCTAATTAAATTTCAAACACATAAGATACTGGGGCAACAAATGTCAACTATATGATCAAGACATGTCAGCTACAGGTACATATGCACTTTTTTATTTAAAATTTGCTTAAACAAATACGATAGCTTATGACGAGCTTGTAACAGACTCAACACAATTCACAATGGTGTATATAAACTTATTTGTCGTCATGATGGTATTGTATACATAGGCAAAACGGGACGAAGATGAGGGTGCGTACTCGGTACCTCTAAAATCTCTGAAATGAACTTAGGTCTCACGATCGCATTTTCAATTTGAAACAAAGGTCAATAGCTTAAAACATTGAGACAATACAGAACTGTTTCCCTAGAATTTTCTTTTTTCTAAATTTTCTCTCATGTGTTTTTGCAAGACTTTCCTTTAAAGAAAATAAAACTATTGACCTTTACGACGTTATATAGTTACAAATATGTTACCGCCACGTTGAGTCTTAAGATGTATTCGGAAACTCCGCTTTCACGTTGACAGCGCTCACTCTTTCAACCGTTCGGAAATATTTTGCAGTGCCAAGAAAGTACTACGATTTCACACAAGGCGCTCGGTTTGGAAGAAACGTGAATATAAGCGTGGGAAAAATGAAAGACATAAGAGAAAAAAGTAAGTAACCACTTCTTGCCACCTGTCACACGTGTTATGCTAATTATTAATTATTTGTTGACTTCCCAGACATGTAATTTTTATTTTTTGTCTTTATTTATAAATCTTGTATGTAAAATAAATTTTTCCATAACAAGCTATGTTTTTATAGATTTAAATACACCATTTGGACGGCTTTCGATATAGATGCATACAGTTTATGTTTTACAAGAACCCGTGATTTTTTGGTAAGTTTCTACGAAAAATAAAGGTGCATCAAGCTGTTAAATCCTGCAAATTGGTTCTGCCACAGAAATAGCGTATGTATATAGTGAGAAGTTTCTATACAAAATGAAAATTTAATTAGTTAAACTAAAGAAAATCAGTTATTATATTTCATTTATCGAATAGAATATATGTGTATAAAATTTGACCGAAAATTCGAAAAGAAATTAAATTATTATTATTCTCGATAGTAAAGAGAAAGAGTATTTTTGGTTCTTGATTAGATTTAAAATGTACAAGTGTACGTAGGTAAATATTTGCATATAATTTCTCTGTATGTGATTCTATCAAAAGAAAATATAATTTTTACGGTAATATTGCAAAATGCACCTAATCTACAACTTTATGGATAAAAATTCGGACCAAATATCTCTTAAATCTACCCTGTTTATGAGCAACGCATGTGCCAGACAACGGCAACACGGCATAACAGACTTTTCTTGAACTAAAGAACAAATTCTTAAGATGAACGTATTCGCATCTGTTTATTCTTTCTTAAATTAAACCGACCTTAAAAGTGGAATAGAATAAGGGACGGAAGCTGAACTCGGCCTAAGTGACTTAAGTAAAAACTAGGATAAGCATAGATTTAAGGCTCGCGCATTTGATACTAATACAATGTTTTCACTGTGCGGTTCGATAACTAACTTGATGGGAAGTCTCTTTTTAGCGACAGTGCTAACTGTTTAAGGATACACACAAGGCACATCAAAATTCGCTGTAAAAGAAATAAGGTTTCACGATGGCATTTTTCAATTTGGAACAAAGGTCGACAGATTAAACCATCAAGGCAACATAGGACTGTTTCCCTACAATAATTTTTTTTCGAATTGTTTCCACAAAATAAAAAAGTCAAGAATTGTTAAATATCAAAATTAGGTTTTAGGTGTCTTACCATCGTAAATTAAAACTTTTTGATACATATTCAACATCACTTTTTAGAATAAGATATATCTATATAGAAAATAGTTACATATCACGTTACATATGCAAGCAAATGTGACACTTTGTTGAAATTGTAGCGGTTATTTTTATATTAGTTAGCAGCAACCAAGCAGATTACCTATCTAGGAGGGAATCTTTCATTAGTTTTAAACAATATGAAAATAGACTAGAACCACTTGTTTCTCATGAAATTTTTGGGAATATTGAGAATGAGCACTTTGCAGTTATTATATCTTAACATTCCTCTTTTATTTCATATTTTCAAATTTGAAGCAACGGTCGCTTGCTTTATACATTTGAACAGCTAGTGCCGAGGTCTGAGATTCCTTAGTTTTCCAAAAAAAAACTATCTTTAAACTTTTCTTTAAATCGCGAAAAATCGTTATTTTATTTATTCCTTTTTTTGCTCGGGGATTGAGTTCTTGTTTTTGAAGTTTTGGCCACTTTGTAATCCATTAAAGTACTGAGGTCTGAGTTTCTTTATTTTTTTGTTAAACTTATTAATTAAATAGATATTTGATAGATAATAAAGTTTTAAAATGTAGGCAACTTATTCTAGATATAATCTCAAAACTGGTGCCAATTGACGATGATTTATTACCACCCCAGCGTGGTGGTCGGCAGTAGGCAATAAATAGATTAGTTCTACCTACAACCTTTTTCTATAGATGTGGATTTTATAAAATAAAATGTTTTGGTCCAAAATATAATATATATTAACACGCAACATGAAAAAATCGAAAATGTTGTAGAACGCGGATTGATATTAAGTTAAAAAACTAAATCTACTTAAGTTTAAATTTATCAAAGATCCTTTTCCGTAATAGTCTTAATTGTCCATGCCTCTTTATTCTGGGGTCAATTAATTAGGGAAGCAAACCATTGAAAAAAAAATTTCTAAATGGGGTATCATGTTAAAAGACCAAAATTCATCTCTCTCAATTTTGCAGTATTTAATGTCGACACTGGTATATGCTATAAAATAACAAGTATTGTGCTTAGAAATAAGTAACTGGCCTTGAATATGATAATAATAATTATAATTCTGCTTTAACTTTAAATTTCCGTTATTATCTATTATACAAATCTTCAATATCAATTAATATTATTATTAATATCAATTTATTTCAAATACATTCGATTTTTTTAAATTTATACATATTTCAACGGCGAATATTCTCCTTACATTCAGTTTAAGTGCCCGATTTCAGCAGTTTAATTTGGGCCGTTCTTTAATGGCGCTCTCGCTCTTAAATTTTCAAGATGAACGCAAATTCTCGGTTTAGCATCGTTTGTGACACGGTCAGCCTACAAACTGTTTTAAGGGACGGAAACTGAACTCGCCCTTATAGTGGCTGATGATGGTTTAATAAATCCAAAACTAGTTCCATTGTAATTGTTTATAAACTATAAATCTTTGAATAAATATTGTTTACTAAAGAAATAAATTATTTTTGGAAAATATCTATTTTTAAATCCTTATTTTATATTTAAGGAGTCGTAAAAAAATCCCTGTGATAGAAAGGAGTCACAAATAAAAAAAGTTTAAGAACCGCTGAGCTAGACGATACTGTCGTAAGAGTAAGGGAGCACAGTATATATTTATACTTCTTTAGTCCCAAGTCCCAAATTGCAATTTTCAATTGCAAATATCTCGTTTTGTAGTCCAAATACTCGTAAAGTAATTGGAGGCGATTTTATAGATAATTATAGCATCCATCAATTTTGTTTGAAACACTTTTCTCTAATTTTTATATTTTCGGAGACATTTATACAAAAGTGTACCATTTCTAGTCAATCCCGAACGAGTACCCGCGCGTTAAAAAAATCAGTCAACACTGTCCGTGCTTGTTTACATGAGTATGAATACTGTTTATGCTGTAGTCTACTGTAATGTATGCGGAGTAACCTCTATATATTATTATTAATAAAATGTCTGGTATAATTCAACATACAAGGAGATTTAAAAATCAAAAAGTTTTAAATCAACGATTGAAAGCTGTAGCGGCAATGGCCGAAGCAAAAAAACGCAAGAAAGAATTTACTCGAAATATCGATATCAGTGCCGGAATAATTGATGTGAATGAGCTGGCGAAAAACCTAACCTGCTATCAATGTCAGAAAGATATTTTATTAGAAAATATTGTTAAAGAAACACGATTCGGTTTGAATTCTGTTTTTTCAATCAAGTGTCAAGATTGCTCTATAAAAAGTCTTGTGAACACTGGAAAAATACATACATCCAAAGACGGTGTAAAATGCAGTGATTTCAATACAAAAATTGCATTAGTTAAGTTTTATTTTTTGTTAGTAAATTATTGAAAACAGTGTAATAAGTAAGTATGTATATCGGATATTTCGACCAAAAATAATAATGAAATTGTATTATGAAAATATTGAGCAAGATTTGGGAATTTGTAAATCTGATTACAGGAGCAGTACACGCTGGAGTTGGATACTCGTCCGTAAGCAAAATGTTAGCTTGCTTAGATATAGATACCAGCTATATCAAAAAAACTTGTTTAAAAGATATGAACGAGAGGTTGGGCCTGTCATAGAAGATGCTGCCAAAGACAGCTGCAAGCGAGCTGCAGCAGAAGAACGTCGGTTAGTTGTTGAAAACGTCCAAAAATTATGCGACGAATTGTAAGAAATTTCACAATTTAAAATCATGAATGTTTTGGTCATCAATGGATAGTTTTTAAGGCTGCATTCAGAAATACGATAGCGCTAGTTTGAGCTATCTAGCTACAGCTAGATTACTTTCGAATGCATAAATGAAATTCATCGATTAATGATCTAAATTATAAATTATCCATCATCATAAAGTTACGTTTTAAAAAACACCAGTTAATAATATGCTGATAATGATAATAATACCGATAATAATAATGCGTGAGTAATTTATCTTCTACAGAATAATTGTAAATACAAAATGAATTGTAAATAATTTTGATTTTGACGAATAATACCAAGAAAATTAGATTATTCACTTTAGATTAATAAAACCATCAGCAAG
Organism: Meloe dianella; assembly: GCA_028455855.1. Classification (NCBI taxonomy): domain Eukaryota; kingdom Metazoa; phylum Arthropoda; class Insecta; order Coleoptera; family Meloidae; genus Meloe; species Meloe dianella. The sequence continues at coordinate 348,637 of JAPTHL010000040.1, read as the reverse complement.
TACAATGATTTTATCAATCCACACCAATTCTTTTTTATCTGAAATTATATTTTCTGTAACATATACTATCTGGTTAATTTTATTTTATAGGAACAAAGAAAATTCTGTTTTTTAAAAAATAAGTTTTGTTATGCATGCAAACGAGGTGACATTGAACATAAATGTTATAAAAACTATTCGGGAACTTCAACGGGTATGGAACAAAACATCATAGTAGACGGATTCAATAGAAGCGAAATGGACTATGGACTTAGATATAAATATTTTGTTGGTGACGGAGACTCAAGTGTTTACATACGTATTTTAGAAAATGTGACATACGGGCGATACGTTATAAAATTGGAATGTGCTAATCATTGCACACGAGCATTCACCTCAAATTTATATAGGATTTCAAAAAATACAAAATATGATATTTCAGCGAGAAATATTATAAAATAAACTCGTAAGAACTATTATTGCACGTTCTTCTGACGTTAGTGTTCTGCGAACTGATCTGAAAAATTCATTAAAACACATTTTTGGTGACCATACAAACTGTCGACAAGAAGGTTGTTATAAGGAAACTACATTATCAGGAAGCGTTGTACCTTTACTAGAATCGGCTGGTGTGTTTACAACATTAATAAAAACAGTAGACAATGTGGTACGGAAAGCTGACAGATTAGATAGAAACGTCACCACTAATTATGCGGAAAGGTACATGGCGATGATAGTCAAATTCACCGGCGGAAAAAGAAGTAATCTTATTCAGAGAGGTTTGTACCAACACAGATGTATTGGTGCTGGTTTAGCGTATAATGTCCACAAAATAACAATTTACATTTATATCGATTTTGTGCTAGAAGACTGAAGCGCAAACTTACAACTCAGCACAAAAAAGAAAACATACTTCGTCTTAACAGGAAGATATGGATTATGGATCTTCTTCTGCCCAATCGGACAAGTCAGAAACGGAAATAGGCAAGGCAAAAACAAAAGTTTTGGAGGAACTGAATAATGTAGATTTAAAAAAATTAGAGCACGAGACTTCAGGGCAGAGAAGGATATTATCTGGCATGAAGCCAGAAGAAATCGTATAACCGCTTGAAAATTTGGTCAGATATGTCTTCGAAGATCGACAACTCCAGCTCACAATTTAGTGAAAGAAATTTTATATTCCACAAATGGGCCAAAAGGCAAAGCAGTCGCTTATGGAATTGAAAATGAAAATGTGGCCATACAAAAATTTTCATGTCTAATGAAAAGATCAGTTCAGGGCTGTGGTATTATTGTAGACCAAAATTATGTGCTTTTAGGCGCTAGTCCTGATGTAATTACTGAAAATGGAGAATTAATAGAAGTAAAATGTTTATACTCTATAAGAAACCGAAAGATCAAAGACGCTGTAATGGAAAAAAGTAGTAAAAACATGTGCGTATTTATTAACAATGACAATGAGCTTTGTTTAAAAAATAGACATAAATATTTCTACCAGATTCAAGGTCAGTTGAATATTTGTAACAAAGAATTATGTTTTTTAGTTCTATATAAAAAAATCTAATATTTTTGTTTTGAACTATATTATGTCTATTTTAACCATACACCAATTTGAGCATCAACATTTCATTTCTACGATGTCAAATTTATAAAAAAATTAATGATTCCATCATGAGCCGCCTTTAAGTTATACACTTTTCAACGGTATACCCTATCCTTAATGATTGTAAATAATAACAAAAATTGTATAAAATTATCATTTCTACGAATTGGAATAGTATAAAAAAGATTTTTCCAAAAAATGATAAACACCTACAGCAATTATAATATTAAACATAGCAACTTGTGCGTTTGTATTGAACCAATAAAATAAATTAATAAAAAATTATAGTGCATTTGAAATTCTTTTTTACAGTAAATAGTAATTTTTTTTATTTTTTATCAGGCCAAAAGAAATTTTGCAATAAATTTATAAAGAATTTATTTCTTTAAAAGCTCTAGTTAAAGTTGATGCTCCTTCAACATCTTCACATTCTGACTGTGTGGCACTAAATTGAGCGTTGCTTCCATCTAGTTCCACTTCTTCTGAGTCTTTGGAAAAATTCAAGGAAAAATCTATAAAATTTGATGCAGCTGCAGGAAATATTATTAATACAATTGTTTCTTACGACATGGATTGGAGCAAGCGTGGAAATGGCATGAGTTATGACAGCTTGAATGGTTATGGAGCTATTATTGGTTTCTTATCAGGTAAAGTTTTGGATTTCAAAACCCGAAATCGAAAATGCAAGCTGTGTTCCTCAGGGTGGAATCCAGATGACCACGATTATCGATTAAACTTCCATGGAAGTGCCAAAGCCATGGAAGCTGATGTTGGGGCAGAGCTAATAAATGACAGTCCAATTTTGAAAGAAACCGGTTTAAATGTAGGCGCTGACATTGATGACGATGATAGTTTGATGATCGCAGCTGTCCGCCGTAGAAAGCAGAATAAAATATTCAAGCTATCAGACTCTAATCATTTGAAGAAAAACTTCTCACAAGAATTGTACGAACTGCAAAAAGAGTTCAAAGAAATGAAGACACAGACTGTAATACCACATTTAAAGAAATGTTTCAACTACGCTGTTGCGCAAGACAAGGGTAATAGTGTTCAGCTAGCCTAAGCTCTTGCTGCAATTCCACATCACGTTTTTGGTGCTCACAAAAATTGTGGTTCGTGGTGCCAACATCACTCTGATAGTCCTGAGAACGGCAAGAAACACACAATTCTTCTTCAAGACCAAAATTTATATACATCACTAAGGAAACTTTTTAGTGAATATGCTGCTAATTCAACAAAATTTTCAATGGTTGCTAGTAGTCAAGCAAATGAAAGTTTGAATAATATTATGGCACATAAAGCACCAAAAAATACTTGTTATAGTTTATGTGAGTCTTCGGATTATCGATGGGCAGGGAACTATATTTACCTTCTGTAAAGAGTAAACTAAATCTTTCTCCAGGTAAAACTACCAAATTTTTTGCCGTCAATCAAGATAAACGGAGACTACGTCGAGCTTCAGTTTCAAAGATGTATTCTACAAAATGTCGTCGAAGCTTATTGAAGCCAGACCATGAAAATCTTCGGAAGAAAAGGAAAACACTGAAGGTGTACAATATCTTTCTAACTGCGGCTTCAATATGAATAACAGATATTTAAAATGATGATGGTGTTGAAGTTACTGAAGAAAGTGTTGATTCATTTGATATTGTATACTTCGACATTGAGACCAGTGGTTTTGCGAACTCGGCTGATTACAGCTTGCAGCAAAAGTTGAAGAACGTAAATTTTCAGTATATATTCAACTATCCCAACCTGTAGTCTCTGCTGCTTCTGCTGTAACTGGTTTAACAGTAATTGATAACGAGTTGTATTTCAATAACGTTAAAGTAGCAACTATTTCATTAAGAGAAGCTTTAGAACTTTTTCAAAAATTTCTTTCTGCTTCGTCAAAGCGATCAATTCTAGTAGCTCATAATGCAAACTTCGACGCTAAACACTTGCTCCAAGCTATCATTAGGAATAACATGATTTTCCGACTCTTTAATACTACTTCGAAGACAGTTCCCTGACAGAAAAGGAAAAGGATTATTTCAATTGTCACAGCTTGCCAAAGATTTATTACCTCATAGAAAAAGTGATAATTTTCATAAAGCCATGTTCGATGTTGAAGTATTAGAAGAGTTAGTATCTTCTAATATTGCGACAAAGCATCTAATAAACAATGCGAATGAATTTAAAGAAGTAGTCAACGATATATTGGGAGGACGTCAAGTTACTGAAATCGCAGGATGGTACCATAAAAAATGGCATTGGAAAAACTGTCTTATAATAATTTAAAAGAAATTTTTATTGAAAAAGATGAAGCCGGAGTGAATCATTTTTTGTCAGAAAAAGTAAACGGTAAACCTAGATTAACTAACAGATCTAAAATTCTCAAGAACATAGTTATGTTTTAAAAAAAACAGTGATCTACGCAAAAATAATTATATTATGAGAACAAACACAAGATTTAAAATTTGTGATTTGTTTGTTCTTATGATTGTTATTTATAAAATTAATATATGATAGAGATATACTGTTATGTTTGTAGGACTTGTTAAACAAACTTTATACCTAAGATTATACCAAAAGAATGATTTCCTGTATTAAATTTAATTTAAAAAAAAAATAACAATAATTCATTTCACAAAAAACGGATTTCTATTTTTGTAACAAGTGAAATCAAGTCCTATGTAACAGCTTATATGAATTAATTTTTTTTAAATTCAAGCGCATGCGCGCTTTGTTCTTCTTTTGTGGGTAAAAAGTATGCGTTGTTGCCAGATCGTTATTTGTGTGCCCTACCACTACTCGAATGTAACAAATTTTTCATTATTTATTTATTAATATCTTAGAAACTGTATTGTAACTATGAACCATACTAATCTTAAAAAATTCCTTAATTTTTATTTAATATTACGTTGGTTTTTTATGAATATTTCAAGAAAAGTTTCGGAGATACAATGACATTTGTGGGTAAATGTTTCGGTATCCCGTATAGCGCAATGTATAAGAGTCTCAAAAAATCGAACTTTGAAATTTAATATCTCCGAAACTGTATTGTTCAAAAATTTCATTCTGCACCAATCGATGCAGATTTATTTGAAGATTAATCTGTCCAAATTTAAAAAATATCTCAAGAAAACGCACTTGGCGGAAGTACTACCTTAAATTCTAGAACTGTACTTTTCAACCTTCCCGAGAAACAAAATTACAAACAACCAATCAGAGTCGAGAGTACTCCTGACGTCACTGAAATTCCGTTAGTAAATTCTTACCATATTAACCTCTCTGTCTGTTTGTTTATTCGGTCGAAACTTTGTTTATAAGTTATTGCTATCATTTATTATCATTTTTATATATTTTTCCCTACATCATAAAGATAAAAATAACAACAACAATAATGGATGATTTGTGCAGACTGTGTAAAAGTAAAATTGAACTAATGAACGTTTTTGATCCACGTATTGCTAATATGAAGGATGTGATTAAAATTGCAAGTGGAATTGAGGTTAGTATTAATGTTATTTAATTTTTTTATTCAATTGAGCAACCTAGAATTTTAATTAAAGAAATTGTGTATATCCAAATAATAATCAAGAAAAAGCTAAATAAGCCGTTTATGTAAGTTGATCTGATATATGCAACACGCAGCACATGTCGTAGGCGTTCTAATTTTAATGCATTTAATATCATTTATTTTTCGATTAATTATAGATCAGAATTATATAAAACTCAATTTATCGTTTATTTGTGCATTAAATGATTCATTTATACAGAAATGATAACAATTTAAAGTAATTTACTATGTAATTGTAAAATACTTCATTTTAGTCAACTTGGCGGTAGCTCATTTATGCCTTTCCTTTCTTAAGAGCGCTAAAGACCAGGTGATCACCAGAAACCGCTGATCTCTATACATATGGATAGCTGATACTGTAGTCCGCCATTAACGTCAATAGCGGAATCATCAGCGCCACTCGTGAGTGAGAGAGTAACTAAAATGTAGCTTATAATTTGTTGACAGTAACTTGTCAGAATATATATGTCTTTGTCGCTTTTCACATGCGTTCTTTATTCAGTTTAGTTCTTAGACCATTAGTGTGAGGCGCTGATTTTGACCTATCTTGTTTAATTTTTCCCATAAGGATCCGCTATTCATATATATAGAGATCAGTGCCAGAAACATAAACATCTCTTCCCCTTATGTCTTCGTCTAACCCGCGAAAGCCTACAAAATCATAAAGATGTTTTAAACGCAGGTTTAGAAGTTTGTCTTTTTCTACACCACATGAAAGAATAACGTAGATATATCATAAGCTTGTTGACGTATTGTCGATGCTTACATTTAGATAAGAAAGCCAGTTTGCAAACTATCTAGCAACCAATCGCAATTGGTCCTTGATATATTAATTATTGATTTTTTGATGTGAAACATCTTTCCTCTCGCTTTCTTGCACTCTGTGGGAGTGATTTCGTGAAATGGGACGGAAGTGTGTAACAGGAAGCCAGGGAAGCGCGCGCTATTTGATTTGAATAATGAGCGCGAGCGGTGGTGAAGTTGGCCGTCAGATGGTACCAACGAATTTACCGAGAGGTCGGTACTGTCAGTTAACAGTGGGCGTTATCCAATTACGGCAAAAGAGTGCATTATGCGGCATAATGCTCAGTATTGGATGTTCCAACTACAGCAACGCATCGCACAATGGAGCATTCGAAATAGCTTTGCGCTCAGGTGTTATGCGCAAGTGGTACCAACAAGTCAACATAAAATTCCATTGACATGAAGATTTTTTTTTATAGATCATCTTGAAACTTAATTTAAACAAAATTAAGAACAAATTAAACTGTACGATTAGTAGACAATGTAATTATTTAGAATAACCGTCATCAATTAATTCTTATTTATCGTACTTTTTGTTTACATATGTATTAGATAGCCCAACCTACGATTTTTTTTCCAACTTAAATCGAGTCCAATGCACTCTTACGTTGCATTTATGAACTAATGTGTTCCAATTAAACGTTCGCATAATACGGCACTGGTAACTGGAAAACAAGGAGTGTGTGCATCAGCTGTGCATTTAAGATTCAGTGTTGTGTATAAAGTTTGCTTCTATATAAACTAATTTATATGCGTAAACTATTTTAATAATTGTATTTACTGTTGATAATAAGTGTCTGAGTAGTTTTTTTAAATGATGAACTCAAGCTCGAAATGAACACGGATCGAAATGGTTCGATAACTAACAGTGGTACTGTTATTGACAGAGTTCTTCAACGTTTTTTAAATACTTTGAAATCACAAGTATATGTCTCATAATTTAGTTATCATAAGTCTATTGTCTCCGCTCTCCCCCAAATTGAACAAAAATAAAAAATGTATTTAATAAAAAATTGCATTACTCCTAGTGTCAATTAAATAAAATACAATTTTCCTTAAAAAAAATGATTCTTCGTTATGAAAAATTATTTCAAATAATACCTGAATCATTTTTTTCAGGATATAATGTAAATGTTGTTTATTACCAAGGTGAGATGTCAGATGTTACACATCATATGCGACTACTGTAACGCTCGCTAGTTTTTTTATATAAAAACTTAAAAGTATTATTTTTTTCAGATAGCGCTGCTGGTGTGGGAGTAAAAACACTGTACCAAACTGTAACAATATTGACTACATATTAAATTAATTAGAATCAAACTGAGATTTCTGAAAGATCATTCCGTAAAACAGTGCCGTCAACAATGCTGCAATTAATACGCTATTGTACTACGTAGTCACTGATGCAAACTTGACTAAATTGTAAAACCGAAACGTCAGACTATGAAAATAGTATCAAGCTTTTAAAAAATTAAACAGTTTTCCCGCCTCGCTATTGATACGACGAAAATATAAAATCAATCACCAACCACCATTCATAGGTCTTCACTATTTTCTCGAATTGGTAGGCCTCTGCTATATCTTGGGTCAATAAGTTCAGGCAAAACATAAATAGTAATTAAAATTTATTAATCTTTGATGAACATTTAACAAATAATTATGTACTGATTAATAATTAGTGATTATACAATATTTCTAAAATAATAAAAGTTACCTATTTGAAATATTGGATAAACTTAAAAAAATATCTCATTGAAATAACATCCTTAATGATTAATTTCGTAATTAATAGGTAGAAAATTAGAAAATACGATAGATCCCGCTCGACGTGAGCTTCTTAGCCTTGTTGCCATACGTTCTCGCTACTTACTGAGATTCTCATCGGCTGTTGGCGGCGGTATATTACGAGATGATTCTTCAGAATTCTTAATTTACCTCTAATTAGTTTAAAATGTATTGAATAGTTACGCTTTGCTACAGAGTCTTTCTACTTCCGTAGCAACGGCGCTATCTAAAAAAAAATAACATTTTATGTTTACATATCCGAAAATAAATTCAATAATTGGAATATAAATTTGAAATACAAACTAGCGCCATTAAGAACCTTCTCTAGAATCGTAAAAAATAAACCAGAGGCAAAAATAATAAGAAACAAACGAACTACGGGTAAACTCCCTAATGGAGGCGTACTTAGCGCTCTTAATGCATTAAAATACCTGTAAATAATCAACTATCGAAAAAACTTTTCCCAAAAGCCTCTGACAGAAAACCCTAAAATCAAATAAAAATAATTTTAAAATTTTTCTTTTTCTATTACAATTTTAACATCAATGATATCAATAATAGCAATTATTTCATAAATCCTCTTTGATTTCATTTTATAATTATAATTATTAATATTATTAATGTTATTAATAAAATTAACATTTTGTAGTAAGAAAAATATTTTTACATTAAATATTCAAAAATTGAACATAATACTTTATATTTACTTAAAACATAATTAATATAATAAGAAATATATTTTTTAATATCTATATTTATCATGTATTTATTAATTACACTATAGAATTTATCATTTCAATCAGTTCTTGAAAAAATAGTTCATCTTCTTCGTCAGGATTATTTTTGTAATCATACATAACTTTTTGGTAGGCATAAATAGAGTACACTTTTCGTAATCCCGTAACAATGAAAATTTGACCATCATCAAATTTTGAACCGTATCTAAGACCAATTTATTACTTACTTTATTTTTTAACAGTGCGTATATACAAAAAGATCTTTTAACAGCAGCATTTAGAAGAGGTGTTGATAATAACGACAAAGCAAATTAATAACCTTATTCAGAATTCATAATTAATATTTATAGTAAATTATTAAATGAAAAATTAAAAGAAAACTCTTAAAAAGTACCCGAAAAATTCTTTGAATGCAACAAATATCCATAAATTTAAGGGGAAATCCCCAAGTTGGCAACATTAAGTAAATTTTTCTGTCTTCATTGTTATACACTAAAATTGAGCATGCGCACTAATTTCATGAAATGTTGGGAAAAATCTGTTTCATTACATTTCATAGTTATTTTAAATATACGCAATCCTGTTGCGATTTATTTGTTTCATAAAATATTAATTAAAAATATAATATAATAAGGTAAAATACCCAGTACTTGAACATTTTTTAAAATGGACCTAATACATGAACAGTTTGAAAAAATTTATGATATTAAAAAACTCCTGCCTCAAACATTAATATTAAATGTGTATTAAGATAAGTTGATGTCTTAGTTAATTATATGAGAAATATTTATTAATGTGAAAATGAAATATCATAATTTATTTAATATCTAATGATGAGACCATTCAAAGCGTCGACTTGGTAGTAAGTTTTTAATGAAAATGATACCCATCACTACAATAGAAAAATGGCAAAATAACCCAAAATATTCAAGTATTCAACAAAAAAACTTTACCAATCAAAAATATGGATTATTTTGCAAATGTTCTATTGTTTATTTAGTGTTTCATTTATTTTCTCATATTTAATTTAGCCGTCTAAGTATACCTCCCAATTTCAAATGTAAGACCCAAAAGTTGAACGAGATGGCGCCGTGTGTTCAAGTTTACTGACTCTCATTTTTATGTCACTGTAGTACTTGAACTATTTCTAACTCAATGATAAACAAATACATTTTAAAGTGTTTTTCAGAAATATACTTATATCATAAGTAGTATATTTATTACTTTCTGCGCGAAAATTTGTGTATGTAAAGTGAAAAAAAATAATTACATGTTCTAACCTCACACTTTAAAAAATAGGTAAGACAATTTCTTTAAATCTTCATTATTTACATGAAAAAAAACATACAGAGGTTAATAAATAAATAAACATACCATACGAAATATAAAAATTATATTTTTAGGATTAAGAATTTTAAATCACACCGTTTTACAATGCCCAAGCCCAGGACGAAGATTTCTGAAGCCCAGTGTAAATCAGTCTCTAATCAAAAAAATAAAAAGTTATCCAAAAGAGTGGTAAAATTAAAAAACCTATTAAAAAAACTGAAAAATCGTATACTCCAGAAGCTTTGGAGCAAGCAATGACTGCCGCTGGAAGTTCTATGAGTCTTAACGAAGCTGCTCGGAAATTTGGTGTTTCAAAAAGTCAGAAGAAAGCTCCTCTGGTACATTATCGAAAAAGCGGATCTCTGATGGGTTTGATAAAGCTTTTAAGAAACCTTGTTTCAACAAATCGAGAACAAAAAAACGTAAAGTTCAAAGCGATGAAAATACTCCAATCTGCAGTAATGTTGATGACATGCTGGAAGCATTAGAAAAAAAGAATCAGCTAAAAAACTTAAAGATGAACAATCGATGCAAAGTAAGATTAATCCTGCTAAAAAAAAGGCATCGAGAGATCAGGAGATTAATATGAAACGAGAATATAAAAAAAAAGAAAAATATATTACTGCAAAAAGGGGAACTGAAATTAAAAATTCAAAATCTAAAGAAAGCATTAAAATCTACAAATGAAGTATCGGTGCAAAACGAATTGCGTTCTTTGGAGAGCCAAGTTGAGGATTTGGAGAGATTAATTAAAATTGAAGAGATGGCCCTTTTACAACAGACACTCCGTATAAAAAATGAAACTGTTTAAAACAGATAAGTAACTTAAAATTTATAAGTGCAATCATACTTAGTCTCGTAATTTGTAAGTTAAAAGACGTTTAAATATTTTTTTTAATGTAGAAAGTTAATATATGTTTAATGTTAATTTTATAATAAAATAAATACTTATTTTTCTGGCCTACAATTTTCTATTTTTATTCTAATGCAAAGTGTCTCAAGCTATACTAAGTGATTGTTCAAGTACTGGTCCACAGGTGTTCAAGTACTGCAGCTTGTCGCTGTTTAATGTTCAACTACTGGGGTTCTTGAAGGATTCGTTTAAATATTAAAAAAAAATAATTTTCATTATGTAATACCGACTTTTTTTTTAACGCATTCAGAATTGAACATATTTTATTAAGTCACTTTGATTTGGTCCGTTATTATGAAATTTGCTTACTAAAATTGCGGTCAAATACAATACACTCTCGTATCTGTTCAAGTACTGGGTACTTTACCTTACGTATTTACAGCCATATACATTCGAAAAAAATCCAATTATTACGCATTCCTAATTTGAGTTGGCATTTATATATAAAGATGTTTTCCTCTATAGTATATCCACGATTCTAATAGAAAATTGAGAATGACAGAATTGCCACTAACCTACGCGGTGGAGACTAGATCTTGTATGAAAGCGGCAAAATTCAAACACTTAATGCAATCACCAACACAAAAAGCTAGGAAAAAGTGACTAATCCTGGAATCACAATAACCACTACTCACTATAGTATGTAGTGAGATTTGCACTGTTGCCAGTGTTAGAATCATTTTTCTATTGTTTACAAATTGATAATAACTGATTATGTTGAAATACAAGTTAATATTATAATTGGAATGGAATATAAAACGGAACATCAAAGACCTATTCAGTCATTTTTATTTGTTACAAGTTTGTTCTTAAAGACAATCTGGCAACAGCCGCGTATGTTTTTATCATTTCAGTACTACCAATATTCAATATTTCTTTCGCGCCTATCTAAACTTAGGGACTTTTGAAATATTTGGTTGCCAGCAATTTTGCCAAAAGTTTCTATTAGAATCGTGGATATTATTGTATACTATTGTTACTGTGTTCAATCACGAAATAACTGGTTGGTTGCCTATATTGTAATATTAGATGGCTTGTTCGTTATTATTCATTTGGCTTTTTGTTTTAATTCATTTTTGATAAAACACTGGTTTGAAATTAGAAGAGAAAAATGAAGCAAAATACAAATGATAAAAAAAGAAATACAAGAATGGTATATTACATTATAAGTGGCGAAAGTATGACTTTTCGAAACGAGTAAGTAAGTTCATAAGTTCATACAAGTTTCTACGATCGAACGGAAACGCAAATAATTGACTAATTTTATCCTCAAATGATTGCGTTGTCCATTATTATTATTATAAAGTTTAAATGACAGGAGTATTACTACGCAATGGGAACTAGCATCTGCATGTGTGGATATGCATATACAAATAAATATAGGTACAATATATAAATAATATTAAAATTTTATATAGTACCTTATATTTAAATTGATGATAATAATAACAAATAAATTATAAAAATTAAAAGCCGTTAATTTCCATTTTTCAATGGCAATATTTCAATTTATTAACAACCTCGAATCAACTTCAAATTATTTCTGTAGCATATATGCTATTTATTCTTCCTTCATACGAGTTTTATTATAATTATTGAAAAACGATAAAAGACGTGTTGAGTTGTGATGTTTCTACTTGAAAAGGGCGTAAAATTCTAGGCCAGATAATTTTCTTAGTAGAAAAAGAAGTGGTTATTACAAAAGGGGTCTGGTGCAAATGGGAGGGTAGATATTTTTGCAATGAATATTTACTACTTAACCACCCATCTGTTTCATTTCTTCTATTGTCTCAAATGTTTCTACTTGATTTGCCCGACCCTTTATACCATGTCGCGGGTTATGTTGTCAAAAAAATCTTAAAAACTTTATCGTGTTCTACATATGTAAGTTGTTTAACTTCGTATGGTGACAAATACTGATGTGATCGAAATCTGCAAAGTTACAGAATCTATTTGACGCAAATTATAGAATAATTTTAATTATAATCCATTGGTGAATAATGTTTTATTACTGCAGATAACAAATTGCATTTGTTCCAGCCTATCACGCTATATATTTAACAACATTGATCTTAGACTTTCAGCGTTTGTTGATAAAAAAATTATATCTTTTTATTTGGAAGCAATTTAATAAAATTCTACTTTTTAACCACCAATAACTAAATTATTGTTTTATAATCAATATGTTTTACTTTTCCATTCAATGTCGTTTAGGTAATTTTCTATATATGACAACAGTTGTCGCTATAGGTATTTTCTATATACTTATGTTCCATTATTTGATCCACTCTTCTAAGTTACTACAAACAATATATTTGTTTGCATGTGCATTGTCTGTATGATTATTTCAATCTTACCCGAATAATTTAGGGAATATGAAACAGTTGCTAGTGAGAATGAATAAGGGCCGCGTGATTTAACAAATGCACACTCCATTCGAATGCGCAAAAAATGAAAAAATTCTTCCCAGTCCTTTTTTATTTATTTGACCCATTTATCAAATTAAACTTAATTACTACCATTATTAATTTCTATTATTAATAAATAGTTAATATTACAATTTAGCAACTAAACATTTAAAGTTTTCAATCAAATATTATATCTTATTTGTTTAATAATAATATATAGAGTACGTATTATTACAATATTATTTGAAATTACTGTGAAAAAAGTAAATAAACATTTTTAATCACAAGTAAAGGAAAAGGTAATGCAAATATTTGCATTTCATAAAAATTTGAAGGTATTATTTTAAAAATTCAAACCTAAAAATTCGCTATTGTTAATAGATAGGTTAGAATTTCAGGTAATATGGGCATGTTGTAAAATTATGTTCAATTCGGTAATTGGATAACACGGATTAAGATTTTTTAAATTTAATGTTTTGGAAATCCTAGCCTAAGAATTCTTTATTGTATTACTCTCTTACTCTCTTGCTGGAAAAACCACACGCCACATCTGGCATACGCAATAACGCCAGTTTTCGAATTTAGACGACAATTTTAAGCGTGGCAAATAGAAACGTTGTTTGGCGTGTGGAATGGCGCGTGTTACTGCATTTACACGTTACATTAAGGCATGTCTAATTTTTGCGATGGACTAGCGCTATCAAATATGCCCGTAAGTGATTCGCACTGTTAAGACTATCCGTGTGAATGCTACAATTTTGGATCGTGCAATCCGGATCGTCCTATGGAGTGTCCTAAATACCACGTGAAAATGGTCGCCTTTACACGGAGAGTCTTGCGTGCAAGATTGAACGTGAACGCCCTACATCACGCGGGTAAGACCGTCCGTGTAAAGCCTGCTAATGTTTGTTTATTTCGTATCTCAAATAGCACATATATTTTTCCTGTGTTTTTAGATCCTGGAGACGGATGACATTTCTCGAAAAGTTTGTTTGCAATGTTGTGTTTTTTCTGTAAAAGTATTTCATTTCCATCGAAAGTCATCAATGATTAATCAACAATTAACGGTAAATTTGATATCTTGTTCAAAATCACTTTATTATATTGTACTTAATTTCAGGACGAATACAATAAAAATAATAATAACGGTCGAACTACTAATGTAGAAAATAGAAAAAATACGTTAAAATTCCATACTTCTATTATACAAATGCAAAAAAAATACAGTAATTTGAAATTTCCCCAATTGAAACCAGATTCTGATTTTCAACCATTCATTACCTTGTTAACCAACGAAGTTAGTGACTGGTATAAGAAAGACACTCCTAGAACAGATATGATATTTCAAGTTGATGAGAACAGTGTAGAGAGACCACAAACACCTCAACTTGCAGTCTGTAGTTCTTCACAAAATAACAACGATGAGCGGAATCAAGCGGAAAATCATTATTCCAAAACAATAGAAGAATCAAAGGCAAATGGTATATTAAAGCAGCATAAACATGAAGAAATACTAATAGAGAAAAAAGAAGTCAAAAACAGTCGAATTATTACAAAACAGAATAGTTGCAATAGAATCGAAGATAAGGAAGCAATAATAGTGAAGGGAAAGGAACAAATGGAATGTCAAATTGTCGAAAATGGAGCTAGTATCCAACAAATCCAGAATAAAGACGATCTGAAACGGAAGAAAAGTAGTGGAGAAAATTATAATGTAACAACTGTTGATAAACTGAAGAGCGGTATACAAATTCAAAGTCAAAAGAAACATCAGAAAAAGTATCTGATGGGCTTACTATAGAAAAGCAGAAAGATAATAATCTTCACAAGATAAATAAAATAATAAAAACGAAGAAAAAAGAAGAAAATCAATCTCAATGTACGATAGAACAAAACAATAGCAATAATATTCAATGTAAAACTACAGAATTGATACAAAAGAAAAAAAATGAAATTCAGAAACAATCAAGTACTAAAGAAATCGAAAATGAGACTTCAATACAAATGAATAAAAAAGAAGCCTGTGAACGTACTGTTGAAAAAGAAAAAGATGATAATGTTACGCAACAAAGGAATCAAACCGTAATTAAGACACATGAAGTCAGCAGTGGTCAATTAATATTAAATCGAAGCAATAGTAAAAGAACTCAACGCAACAGTGATGAATTGTTGAAACAAAAGAAAAGTAAAAAGGATAGGATTTTGTCTAGAGAACAGCAAAATCTGAATAAGAAACCTCAAGAGAAAGCAACAGAAAATGAAAAAGTTAGTCGCCAAACAACCGAGAATAGTTCAAGTAGGTCGGAAGAGACTCACAGTAAAACTGCACAGAAAATGGCAAGTAAAAATGTTACAACAGGTGAAAAAAGTTCAGCAGAGGTAAACGCAATTCAATTAAAGGAAGCTTCTTCAATGAAACGAAGTGCCGACATAATACAATCGATACAATCGTCGTCACCAAAAAAAACAAGAATATCTAAAGAAGTCTGTCAACCGTCTACTACAAGTTCGGAAGAAATTCTACATAAAGAATGTGAAACATCACCCAAACAAAAAGTAGTAAGTCAAGAACAAAATAATAAAATACCAAAGGAACCAACCAAGGAAAAACCCAAAGATGCAGTTATAAATATTTCTTCGTTACGAGAAAATTTAAGAGGAAAAGTCAGGGGGTGCTCATCACTTGGGAAAATGCAGGAAGTGGGCGATAAAAATAAGCAACTAATAGTAGTTGAGGAGAATAATATTAATGCTGTGTCATCATCACTTTCAAATAACAGTAATGGCACAAATAAATTAAAAAATATCCCGAATAGCGATCACAATAAAATAGACTTTGTTAAATCTTTAAATTTAATGCCATGTTCAGAAAAGACAGAACATGAAACTTATACAAATAATGAAATGTTGAGTGTCCGTTTTGTCAAATTTTGTTGTAAAGACTGTAATGCATCGCATAGTACCTTAAAAAATTTAAAGGCACACGTAAAGAAATACCATTCATCATGTTTATTTTGCAGTCATCATTTAGAAAATATAGAAGATAGAATGAAACATATGCTATTCTATTGTCCAAAGCGTACAACAAAAGTCCCTAAAGTAGTTCTTATTAAAGTTGACAAACAGAAACAAATTGTATCTAAATATGCAAGTTCTTTCCTTTCTCTGAATTCTGACCATAAAGAGAACATTTCTGATCCTATCCAAAATACAGAAAAACCAACTGTATTAGAAATGGATACATTTACAAATTTACAAAGTGCAGAAACTCAAGGAAATCATCTTGTTAAATCTGAATGTGATATACCAGATCATAAACCAATATTCAATATTCCGGTTTATAATGTAACAAATACAATGAATTTAATTAATCTAAAAGAGCTTTACAATAACATTAAAAATCGTACCTTGTATACATTGGACTCAATTGTAGAAGATCCAATAAATCGTGAATGTCATCTAAAAAAATTAACGCCGGAATTGTGCTTCCATAAAGTTGATATTGCTCTAACACATGGTAAAGGTATACATATCCAATTTAATAGAAGCAAAAATTTACCATGTGTAACAAGCAAAATGGATTTTTGGGATAATGAAACAGTGACCTGTCCTCTGGCGATCACACAAAATCATCAAATAGAAAGAAAAACTCAAGAAATACCGACCCAAAGTGATAATATGGAGATTACTGTCTCAAGTAATAATATAACAAACCCGATGATATTCTCAAGACCACCAACGGCTGTATCGACTATACATCAACCAAATTCATTGAACAGGACAAACAACATGCATTCGTCAATTACGCCACAGGTTTATTATCCATTTTTTGTAAATGGGCAAAATATCGTTTTAATACCTCAACAACAAGAACAATGGAATACTCCAGTGGCTCTGCTACAAACTAGTAATAATAGTGCCGTAATACTAAATAGGCCGTCAAATATACTTTTAAATTCATCAACATCATTCAACATCAATGACGATTAGTAATGTTAATATTAATTAATTAAAGTCAAGAATGTCAAAGAATCCTTATGCTCATATTTTATATATACAGTGTGTTTCACCTAAGAGACCCCCTCGGCATTTCGTTGTTTACCAAAATAATGCAATACGGCTTCCATAAACCTAAATGGGGTTACCTAATGTACAATTCGGCAATAAACAGATTTGCCTAGCCACCCTCTAAGCACGCTAGAGCAAAATCAATTCTTAAAATTTTCATTCAATGGAAATAAAAACTATCCAGAAAGCATGTCATCGAGACACTACGTCAGTACAAGAAAAATCGTTTCTTAATCTTTGTTAGTTTGGAAGAAAAATGCCAAAGAAAATTTCACTTTACGGAGGTTTATTAAACCAGTGTATAAAACAACGATATCAATAACAATAGCAATGAATGCAAAGTCAGTATTACCACAGTTTATTTTAAGACTATGGTGCACCCCATCTTAAAATTGAAATGAGCTCATTATTGATTTTTGGATTTCCAACTTTACCTCAATGTCAGTATCTTACTAGATAATTTTACCTTACCTATTTAATTATTTAATCTAGCAGTACCATCACCTGATAGAAAAACAATAAATTTTCTATCAATATTCGATTTTAATAAATTAAAAATGTAATAAAGATTAATTACGTCAATCTTCTTTGTTCATTTCCAAGTAATCATCTGTTTTTTCTGCTTATGTATCGTCAGCATTTCTTGACAAATGTTGTAAACCATAGTATACGAATGGAATCCTTTTAAAACAGATCATCGGATATTATCACCTTAGTGATTTTATTATAGTGAAATTTTATTTTGTAGTGATAGTGTTGAAATCCGATGATCTGTTTTGAAAAGATACCTTTTGTTTACTACTATTTACTACGTATCTTATGGAATGCTGACGGTAACACAAGCAGTCTTTATCACACTAGGTCAGTGCAATTACAAGAAAACAGATGGTTTCTAAGAAATGAATAAAAAAGATCCACGTATTTGATATTGATTTCCTTTTTAAATTATTAAAATCGAATATTAATAGAAAATGTATTGTTTTTCTATCAGGTGATGGTACTGCATGATTAAATAATTGAATAGTTAAGGTAAAATTATCTAACAAGTTGCTCCAATTTGAGAAACATTTGCAAATCCAAATATCCAGAATGACACCATTTCAATTTTAAGATGGAGTTCCCCATAGTCATAAAATAAACTGTGGTAATACTGACATTGCATTCATTGCAATTGTTATTGATACCGTTGTGTTTCAAACACTGATTTAATAAACCTCTGTAAAGTGAATTTTTCATTGGCATTTTTCTTCCAAACTTACAAAGATTAAGAAACGATTTTTCTTGTACTAACGTAGTGTCTCGACGACATGCCTTCTACATAATTTTCATTTCCATTGAATGAAAATTTCAAGAATTGATTTTTCTCTGGCATACTTAGAGGGTGGCTAGGTAAATCTGCTTATTGCCGAATTGTATATTAGGTGACCCCATTTAGGTTTATGAAAACCGTATTCGATTATTTTGGTAAACAACGAAATGCCGAGGGGTGGTCCTCTTAGGTGAAACACACTATATATATATATATATATATATATATATATATATATATATATATATATATATGCAACAATGGTAATACGAAATCTTTTTGTACGCTTGAAGCCGAGTAACATTCTATTAAGTAACTTAAGTAAAAACTAGGATAAGCATAGATTTAAGGCTCGAGCATGTTTTCACCGTGCGGTTGTTTATGTTTTGCTCTATATTTCTTCCACATTTTCAGAAGATGTTGAGATCTACCCAAAAGATATTCCCTGTAATTGTGGACCAACCGCTGGTCAGAGCAGCAATGACAACACGGTTCTATCCCGGCAATGTAGATTGTATGAAGTTATATCGACTTGGCAAACCTAATATTCATGATATTTGCGTCCAAAATTTGATAATTAACTTGATGGAAAGTAATTATAAGCATCCAAAATAATTTAGCAGTTAGTGATTGTTTCGTATTTTATTGACTGATAAATTTCTCAATAATTAAAGAAAATATTATAGAAAGACGCTTTAATGATAAAATAAAAGATTTATTATTTTGTTTTTAATTATTGCCATTGTAAATATGTTAAATTACATTCAAAACAACACATCTAATTTATGTAAAAAAAATCTTTTTTGCACAATAAATTATTAAATGATGATTCAACAAACAAAATATCTCTTATTGCACTACATTTCATTTTACGAAATTTGCAACCAAGCAAAATAACTTCAAACAAATAATTATTTTGAATAAAACCAAGGAAATTATTATAATGTCGCTAACTGCTCAAATCAACAATCACAAGGTTTGTCAAAATGATTTAATTCTTTAATTGAATCATGAGATTTTCTACATTATAATCATTGTAACTTGTACTATAAATAGTTCCCGTTTTTTTCATAAACTGCAAAAATGGTTTCTGGAAGAGTTATAGATTCCATAACGGTTCCACACGTTATGTGAACTATAAGTTTACGGTAAATTGGCCATAACTTGTGTTGCGCATCATCTGTTCACTTGTCAATCGACGTTTGACAACCTGAATTCAATTTAGAATTTTTGTTGGAAATACATAGTTTGTCTACCTCAAAAGGTCCGAGCAAGTACGAAATGAGCTAAAAATAAAATTACTATCTTTCGGCATCTTCAAGAAGATGGTTTATAGAATCCATACTTTCAGAAAGTTACAGAAACCGAGTCTGAGTCTGTGGAATACATAAGAAAACTTTCTAGAATCCAAACATAAGACGACCAAAAGTAAAACAAAAGTGAGCAATTGAAATTCGGAAAAAACAGACTCATCAGAGCGAACCAAATAATGTTATGTAAAATATGTCAAAATATGTAAGCAAGGTTCAAGTCACATAACGAATGAATAGTAACCGTAAGTGTGGAAGTCTATTTTTAGCGACAGTGCTAACTGTTTAAGGATACGCACGAGGTATATCAAAATTCGCTGTATAAGAAATAAGGTTTCACGATGGCATTTTTCAATTTGGGACAAAGGTCGATAGATTAAACCATCAAGGCAACATAGGACTGTTTCCCTACAATAGTTTTTTTTCGAATTGTTTCCACAAAATAAAAAAGTCAAGAATTGTTAAACATCAACATTAGGTTTTAGGTGTCTTACGATCGTAAATTAAAGCTTTTTAACACATATTCAACATCACTTTCTAGGTAGAAAAAACTGAGTTTCCCTACAATTCTCTTATTTGAAATGCTTATTCTGATTTCACAAAATGTGCCTTTAAAGATAATAAAATTAGCGGCTTTTACAACGTTAGCTGGAAAGAAGTTACCGCTGTGTTGAGTCTGACAGTGGCGGTAAAAATGTATTTATTGTTAGGTAAATTCTAGATGATGTAAGTCGGCGGTGTTGTCAATTAGCGGATAAGTTTCTACTATCGTCTCAAAATTTTAAACTACAGTACACCTAAAAAAACTATTTGAGCAATACCATTTTTTTGAAGCTTATCTTTGTTCTTATTTAGTTACACCCAATGCAATAGTTTCCACATTCAACCTATTTTTCTGTTATGAACAGATAGGACCGATTTTTCTATGTTTTCCTAAGAAAATCCAAGAATTTTCTTAGTATTTACCAATTTACAGTTTTATGAAGGAAAATATCACAATAGCCAGCGTATACAATAACACCAGTTCTCGAATCCATGCGATAATTTTAAGCGTAGGAAACAGCAACCTTGTTGAGCATTTACAATGGCACGTGTTACTGCATTTCCAATTTCGCGATGGACTGGCGCTTCCAAATTTGGGAGAGCCACTCGTGCGGTTATGACTGTCCTTGTGGATACTACAATTATGGAACACCCACGGTCTTATAAACAGGTCTTCAGACTACCAGAGAATGGGAATAATTCTTATTGACGTTAAATGTGGTGGCGCAATTGTCGAGGGAACAAATAAAATAATATGAATTGGACAATGAAATCTCTAAACACAAATTTATGGCAACGCAATACTTTGGCTTTCACAAAACTATCCAGCTTGGGCAGTGTGACCTTGTCACTTGCCGAAGTAAGTAAAATATCTCCGACAGAAATAATCAATTTCGTAAGAAAGATATTTTTAGTGCCCTTTTGACGTACAAAATTTCGATCGCGTAATTTAACAAATGCACACTCCATTCGAATGCGCAATCTCGAATTGTAATAGCTAGGGAAAATTTTCTATTAAAGAAAAATACTTCCCAGTTCTCTAGTGATGAGCAAGACCAAGACTCGGACTTTCTTGGTCTTGGACTTGGTCTTGCTTATTCAGTCTTGGTCTTGGTCTTGGTCTTGCTCAAATACGCTTGGTGTTGGTCTTGGTCTTGCTCTTGCTTACTCAGTCTTAGTGTTGCTGAAATACGTCTGGTCTTGGTCTTGCGTATTAAGTCTTACTTATTTCAGCTACTTAATTTCTTTTTTTTATCTTTAAAAATTATCATAATTGGCAATAAGCAATAACGTCATCATCAACATTTAAAAAAAAAATTTTAACATTGTATTTTCATCAAACAAACATTTTTAAACCTAAATTCACTACATACAAATTAAAAAAAAAGTTAGTTAAGACATTATTGCTTATTGCTATCCAATTATAAATTATAAATAATTCACAATTAATTATTAACTACAAAAATACTTTATTTTATAGCTATTTAAGAAGTTTAAAAATACATTAGCTTATAATTAAGTAATCTATATACAAAAGTGTATATAAAACTCGATGTATGTATGTATGTTCCCTATAGACTCCGAAACGGCTGGATCGATTTGGATGAAATTTCAGGCAATCTTCAGATGGGCCTAGCGGGTGATCCTGTGATATATATTTTACGCCACGCGAAGCAAGCCTGGGACAGCTAGTTATTATTTATTTTTTGTCGATGTCCATGAATTGATGCACAGCAACTATCGAGTCTTACTCGTTGTTCAACCGATTGCGATGCTTTCGAATAACAAGCGATGTTTTCGAATAACAAGCGATGTTTCGAAAACAATCTTTCAGCTGGGACCGATGTTGCTGAAATCCACAAAAAATCCATAGCCATTTTCGCTAGGGTTGGAAACTGCAGCTCGTGACGTTTCCACCATTGTAAAATATATTCATTACTCATAGCTCTCGGTTGGTTCAAATATTGTTCAAATTCCTTCTTGGAGAGTTGAGAAGCTGACGAAGAAGGTGGAGTTGAATATAATATATTAAAATCGATAGCATCTTCATCATCCTGATCCTCTTCTCCTATATCTATTGGTTCTTGCACAGGTTCCCGAAGTCGATATTCTTCGTACAATGTTTCAAACCGTTTTGAACTTTCGTTCTTGATTTCCAAGCCCCAAGGCGTCGAATCAAATGTTTCAACTTTGTGTTTAGAATCTAAAATCAAAGTTGTACAATAAATCCAATTTGTTTTGGTGTAGTGCTTCAGCATCTTGTCTCTTGCAGCTTAAAATCCCAATCATGTCATGTGTCGAATTCCACCTTGTTCGGCAGTCTAAAATTGGGATCAAATTAGTAGGAACGCTTACTGTTTCACACGGTGAATGAAATTTTTTATGCAATCTTACGCTTCTCCTAAGTTTAGTGAAAATAGAACGTATCTTACTAATTGATGTACTGGAATCAAAATTTTCTTGGCTGTTATTTTGACAATCTTCACTTTGATCGTTCAATTCTTCATCACTAGTTCTGGTTTCTTCGTAGTCACTGCCACTTTCACTATCCGTTTCTTCGTCACTATGATCTTCATTGTTATCACCCTCGTTACTGCTATTAAGTGCCAAGCTTTTCATTAAGTCTTGCAAACCTAAATTTAACACGTGAGCCATACAGCGAAAATGTTGATTTTCAGCGTCTAAATTATTAAGCAATTTCTGCAATTCCAACATAAATTTTGTATTTGCAGATGCATTGTCGACAGTTATGCCTTGGATTTTATCTGTTAGGCCATATTCTTTTATAGATTTATAAAAAACTTGGGCGATATCATGACCCGTATGCTTTCCATGGGATGCGACGAAATCAAGAACCATTGATTGGTAATTCCATTCATTATCAATGAAATGAATGGTTATACCATAAAACGATCGATTGGCTATCGATGTCCAACCATCAATAGTGAAAGACACTTTCGATGAACATTTTCTTAGTTGATCTTTAACACACGTTTGTAGTTCTTTGAATATTTTTTCTACTTCTCGACGTATAGTAAATCGACTCGGAAATTTAATATTCGGATCAATCATTTGAAAGTAGTCTTGAGTGTCTGTATCTTCAAAAAATGAAAACGGAAGATATTTTTTGCAAATCCAATCCACTGTCGCGGTAGTGAATTTTTTGTTTTTAAGGGAGCTCTGAAATTGGAACAAAAATAAGGAATACATTAGCTCTAAAATAGATGTATTCAAGTAATTTTTTTTAAAGCTACTACTTTAATTTGAAGCAAATAAATGAATTTGAATTCGTTTTAATTTTCATTAAAATTCCACTACCTTTTTTTATAATTTTTACGATATAGGAGCTTTGAAACTACTGATACCTTTACTTTCTTATTTAAGAAAAAATGATATCTGACTATACAGGATGTTTTTCCCCAGTATACTATTTAATTGATTCGTACTATCTAGGTATATCATAAAAGAAATCTTCATTGATTCTTATGATTTTTATTTATTTCACTCTAAAAGTTTAATAGAATATTTTTAACAATCATCAGCTTACATTGAACCTAATTTTACTATGTAAGGGAAATAAAAGTTTACACAATTATTTCCAATGACTTTTACTAGTAAGATCAATTACAAAAAAATGTTTCCTGTTGAATAAATTTTTTTGGCGCGGCATCTGCTGCGATAAGAATATGACATTATCGGAAAATTTTCTTGGTACTGCTTCTATTAATGGCAATTCAAAATTCTTCTTATTTTTTTATTGACTTTTTCCATTGAATTTTGGTTTATTTATTCATGATAATTTTTAAGTTTTAAATAAAGAATTTAATTGAAGGTTATCAAACAAGTAATGAATAATTTTAAGTAATGAATGAAAAGTGC
This sequence comes from Meloe dianella, assembly GCA_028455855.1. Taxonomy (NCBI): domain Eukaryota; kingdom Metazoa; phylum Arthropoda; class Insecta; order Coleoptera; family Meloidae; genus Meloe; species Meloe dianella. The sequence goes on along the minus strand of JAPTHL010000040.1, from coordinate 324,408 downwards.
AGAAAAACTATTTACAAAGTATGTTTAAAATTAATATAATAAATATAAGGTTATTTACTGGGCCTGCTCCTGATTCGAAAAAATTGGTAATATTTGTTGATGACACTTTTTGAGGGAAAAGTTTTTGAAATTCTCTTTTATGGAGCGCGGACATGTTTACTTAGACCCGACGTTTTCCTATTTTTCATTTTTATTTTCATGATTTTTTTACTTTTTGCACAGAGCTTACATACTCCAGAAATATTGTCTTTAACATCGATGAAATCAAAAAACTCACTAAATTTACTAAATTTAACTGTTTTCTTTTTCAGAGTTTTACAATTCACATCAATTTCACTATCATTAGAATTGTCCTCGAAATGCTCTTGAGAATGATCTACTTTTGATATTTTTTCACTAATTTTATAATTTTTTCGTTTAGTTAAAAAATAAACTGCACTTATTCTAACCGAGCTTGTTATGACTTGTCAAGAGAATGATCTCTCTAGTTGTGAGATCTATGAAAACTCGAAAACCTAACCCTTCCTCCAACGCATAAATTGAGCTTTTAGCGAAAAAAAAGTACTTGAGAGAATTGAAAATATAGAAAAAATATTAGACTTCTCTAAACTTTAACCATGTGTTGTCCAAATATTAGGACAAAGAACACGTACAGCTGCAACATTCTTGAAGATCCTTTTTTTCAAACAGTGGTAAAGTTTCTTTTTTTATACTTAATGTTAAAATCTAGTAAAGCAAACTGGCGATTCGAAATGCCAACAATATTTTGTTCCGAGAAAAGCATATGTTGACGCTGTTACAAATATTTTATCTCATATAGGTTCTGTAAGTAAGAATTTTTGGTTGAGTCTTGCGTATTTGGTCTTGTTCTTGCATAGTCGGTCTTGGTATTGGTCTTGTTCTTGTCCATTCAGTCTTGGTCTTGGTCCTGCTAGTCTAAGGATAAGTCTTGGTCTTGGTCTTGGTATTGCTTTTTTCGCAAGACCAAGACCAAGACGAATTTTGCTCATCACTACAGTTCTCTTTTATTATCTTTTATTTATTTGAGCCATTTATCGAATTAAACTTAATTACTGCCATTATTAATTTCTATTATTAATAAATATTTAATATTACAATTTAGCCACTAAACATTTAAAGTTTTTAATCAAATAGTATATATTGTTTGTTTAATAAAAATATATAAAGTACGTATTATTAAAATATTATTTGAAATTACTGTGAATAAAGTAAATAAACAATTTTAATCATAAGTAAAGGGAAAAACAATGTAAATATTTGTATTTCATAAAAATTTCAAGGTATTATTTTGGGAATCCCAACCTAAAAATTCGCTATTGTTAATGAATAGATTACAATTTCTGGTATCTAATACAATCGGGTTTAACTTGGTTTTAATGGGCATGTTGTAAAATTATATTCAATTCGGTAATTGAATAACACGGATAAAGATTTTTTTAATTTAATATTTTGGATATCCCAGCCTAAGAATTCTTTATTGTATTGCTCTCATCCGTTTCTATTTACAAGATACCAAAGAATAATTGATTCAAGTGAAAAACTTCAAAAACTTTCATGTTGTTGGAAAAACCACACACCACATTTGGCATGCGCAATAACGCCAGTTTTCGAATTTAGACGACAATTTTAAGTGTGGGAAATAGAAACGTTGTTTCACGTGTGGAATCGCGCGTGTTAGTGCATTTACACGTTACATTCAGGCGTGCGGGATTGAATGTCTATTTTCGCGATGGACTGGCGCGATCAAATATGCCCATAACTGACTCTCCGTGGAAATGCTACAATTTTGGATCGTGCAATCAGGACCGTCCTATGGAGCGACCTACGGAGTGCCCTAAATACGGCGTGAAAATGGTCGCCTTTACACGGAGAGTCTTGCGTGCGAGATTGAACGTGAACGCTCTACATCACGCGGGTAAGACCGTCCGTGTAAAGCCTGCTAATAAAAGATAGAGAAGTGGGAAGTATTTTTTTAAATAGAAAATTTTCCCTGACTATAACAGTTCGAGATTGCTCGGTTGAATAGAGTGTGTATTTGTTAAATCACGCAGTCCAAATTTTGTACGTGTAAAGGACACTCGTTCGAAATTCTACAAGACTGACGAAAAATTTAAGTTTGGGTTCCAGCGTCCTTGCCCGGAGTGTGGAATGGAGCGTGTGATTGCATTTATACATTACTTTCCGGCGTGCAGGATTGAGTGTCTATTTTAGCGGCGGGCTGGATCGTCTAGTTTCGCGCACGACTCTGTTAAGACTGTCCATGTAAAGCCGGCTATTGTCCAATCCCATCCAATCTTGTTTTTGAATGTTCCACCAGCAGCTTTGAAACAGCTATAATTGATCATATCGGTGCTAAACTGAACCTATCTTATAGATAATACCATTTGCTCAGGCGTAAGAGGCTCAGTTCAACACCGTTAGGATCACTTCAAAACGTAAAGAACACAGTTCAGGGGAGTCAAGAGTGATCGCCGTAGCCAGGAAAAAATTTACATTCTCCAAGTGGTTTTTCAACACAGTCGTAGTGACTTAATGGCTCTAAGATTCCTAAGATGTTTTCATTTCTAGGATCTCCTATTAAATGAGTTTTCTCTCTAAATGCTTAGTCCTCATTTTCCCAAAAATAAAAAAGTAAGTGCGGTGCTACAAGTCGGCATTTTTTAAAGAGCTTTATCAGGATAGGAAATCGGTGCACTTTGCTATTAAGTCTTAATTGAAAAAATGTTGCAAGCTTTTTAATGTATGCCAAACATTCAGTCAGCAAACTGAGACTCCATTTCCGGCAAATTTCTCAATTGAAGCTTTGGGTGCTTTAAAAATAAATCTTGAGTTTCGTTTTTCAGATTTTTATGCAATTTTAAACAATATCAAAAATTATTTAAATTCTTTTTACGTCGATATAGAAACCCTTGCCCCAAAACTTTAAATGGAAATGATTGGTTTTCAGTGTAGCTATATTTTCAAAGAAATATATTTTAAGTCATCATTGATGGAATTTTATAAGTCTTAAACTCACACAGTTTGATCAGTTGCATAAATTTGTTAGTGGCTCTCTTTCTGCCATTAGCACTACTTATTTCCACTGGCGCACCCAGGAAGAGTGCAAGGTAGCAATCGCACCACCCTTCATCTATTGATACTAATATAAATTTGTTTTGTTACAAAGTGATTTGTTAAAAGATTTCCTAAGATTGTAATTATTCAAAATTGATTCAACCAGCATATTAAATAAAACTCGTATATCGTTACACAGCAGTTGTTTCCAAAAAACATTCAGTATTTCTCAGTTTTTTTACTATTGTACTACACTTGTAAAATTTCTGGGTCGCCACTGCTTATCTGTGTGAAAAGTAAATCTCCAAAATGAAATATACACAAGATATTTACAGATCCAAATTAACTAATGAGCATTTGAAGTCGCTGGTGATAATTTCCACTAAATAGTAATTTTGATCCGCAACGGCAAGCAATTGTTAGCGGAAAGTTACAGCTATATAACTGTCATTAATCATAATTATATGTAACATTCTAGAAGAGACGTCCGGTATATTGCTAGATAGAAGTTAGTTATAACACGTTTATTTATCTAAAATTTAATAAGTTTGTTGAATTTCTCACGCTAGAATATGACTATTCTCATTGAAATAGTCAAGTTCCCAGGGGATTGAGCGATGAAATCATGAGATCTATGGAAAATTTTCACAAAATAAGAAACGCCTACTAGGTCATGTGGTGAGTTTAATTATTTTTATTTGGCGTAAAATTTGTGGACAACCATCTGGGATGAGACTTTAAGCTGTGGTAGGGGAATGATGGGTAATCCCGATAAGAGGGTGATTCCGATACCGTCGTTTTCTTGCAAACCGTAATAGAAATTTACCTATTTTTTTTAGTATCATATTCTGTGTAGTTTTGAATGTGATCTCTAATGTTTCACAGTAATTCGGCAACATATAGTGTCACAATAGAGAACATATTTTAGATAAGGTACTTGTTATAAGTTTTGGATGCAGAAAGTTAGGTATGTAGCCAAACAATAAGAATTTAATTATCTAATTTCTTAATATGAGTGTGTAGAACCAATATGTATTTTTAACTGATGTAGATAGCACGCACTTTGTCTGTCACATTTAAACTGTATGTTCCATGGGGGTGTTTTTAAAAATCGCCATACTCTCAACATAGATAGCAAACATTTATAATTTGTTTATTTAGATATGTCTTTCAAATAAATACAACTATAATATATTTGCAGACCTAATTGAGTATTGAGACAATCCGAATAATTGGCACGGTCCTTTTTCAATGTTCAGACTTATTTGCTCGATTTGTATTTGAGTTTTGCTTCGGTCACAGAAACATTTTGGTCCGATCCTGCACACTATTGTATTTTGTAGGATTTGCAATGTTCCCAGTCTTGCTAAAATAGTATCATGTTTGTTTTGTTTATGATTTAACAATGTCAACATAAATCAATTATGTTCAAATTGACTGGACAATTTGATGTTTTAGTTAATGTTATAGTTCTGACTACAATCTCAAAGACCAATGCAGTCTTCTTTATTTGTTATAATTTTAATTCTAATGGCTATGTGGCAACATTGCCTAAGAGCACGCCGTTGTCTGGCTTGGTCAGGTTTATAAACAACAAACAATGGTTAAAGGTTTTTAAGGTTATGTTTTTCTGTAAGTTACATATGTGGTTTATATAAAAAACGAATACTAGAAGAATGAAGTGATAATAATTTGGAAATTATATTAATATTAAAAACATGGAATTATGCAGATTGTGTTTTGCGGAAACATCTTTAGAATTATCTAAAAATCTGTTTGATAATCAACAAAATGATCCACCAATTTTGGATGTCATTGCAAAATTAACAGATATAAAAGTTGAAATAAAACCATTATTTATGTAATCTTTGATTAATGTTTTTTCTCAATTTTTAGATGTATGAAAACGATCCATATTCAAAAATAACATGTTCTGATTGTTATGGAAAATTGATGAATTGTTATCATTTTCAACAAATAATCTTACAAACCGATGTGAAATTTTGTCATAAATTTAATAATGATAATAACAATATTAATCATGAAACGAATATTTTGCAAGAAAATATAAAAATTGAGAATAATCATGAATGTTCTATCGATGTTAATGGAATGGAATTCAATAACATTTTTGATGATGATGAGAAAGTGAATCACAACAACAGGAAACAAGAAATTAATAAACAGATTGAATTTAATAGAGAAGTGGATGAATGTTCTTTATTTAACAATAAAACAGATGCAGATATTGATCAAAATTCAATCATAAAAGTTGAAAAGAGCAGCGACTATATTATCAATAATAACACAATTGAAACTACAGCAAATTCTGTTGGTAAAGATAATTTTTTAATTATAGACGGATCTCCTATTGAAAAAATTCTATTCTACTTCAACTGTTGAAATTTTTTGAAATATTAATTGCTTTGAAAATGTCCTCAGATGTTGGCTTATCTGTTGATTGTTGATAGATTTCATCATCTTTGATCTAATTTGTTCATACTGTTCAGAATATCTACCACTACAAATCTCAGCAATATTTGTATCTAACATTAATGTATTAAAGTGTCCAAATCAAAAGATTCTGCATCATTATTGCGTCTCAAGTCGGAAATTTTTAACGCAGTTAACGATTGTTTCTTGCCTTACTTACTGTTTGCAAGTTTATTATAAGGAGATCCAACTGTGTGTACCTTTGATTAATTAAAACTAATGTTTTTTAGAAAAACTTGCATCGCATGAAAATGAATACATTTTTGATGAATATACACCAACAGTTGAGGCACAAGGTCGTTCGGAACTTCATAATATTAGCAGAACAAAGAATGAAATTTGTGAAAATGACACCAATGATAATTTATCAGTAATGAATAGTTTTAATGATTGTATTCATGACAATCAAAACATTAATAATGACGAATATTTTATAAAAGAGTCGAAAATCGAAATTCATGAATATTATCCAACACTTGGTAAATATAAATGTTTCTTAAAATTTGTGTGTGTAAAAGAATATAAAAATGATTCTTTTAGAGCATAGTGAAATTGATAATAGTAGAATGAATGAAAATTCACATATTTCGAATGAAATAATGAACAATAGGGATCGTCAAACTTCTAAGAAAGAAAAGAAGTTTAAATGTAACTTTTGTAGTAAAGCGTACATGAAGGAGATAGATTTCAAAATTCATGAAACATTAAATAAGGGAAAACCGTATAGGTGCAATATTTGTTGTAAAGGATTCGATTTCAACAGCGTTTTAACTAAACATTTAAAATTACATATGAACAAACGTGAAAAATGGTATAAATGTCATATTTGTAATGAAAAATCAAAATGTAAATCAACTTTAGATAAGCATCTATCATCAGTGCATCCTGGTGAAGAACCATTTAAATGTCGTTATTGTGATAAAGTATTTACAAGACAAAGTTCTTTAGATGATCATTTAAGATTACATACTGGTGAACGACCATTTACATGTAATATTTGTATGATGAAATTTTCGACAACAAATCAAGTTTCGAGACATTCAAAAGAAGTACATGCTAATATTGAAAAACCATATAAGTGTTATGTGTGTTATAAAAAATTCCCATTAGCAGGTGGTTTAAGTTACCATTTAAGGTCACATCAAGAAATTTTCAAACCATATAAATGTAATGTTTGTAATAAAAGATTTTCTTATCACAACTGTTTAAATATTCATTTAAGAGTTCATACGGGTGAAAACGTTTATAAATGTGATGTGTGTGACAGAAATTTTACACAGAAAATTCATTTAATGCGACATTTACCAGTACATACTGGTATACAACTATAGAAATGTATTGTTTCTTTTAAACTAATTCCATTAATGTTATCACCTAATATTTTCAATATATTTTATATAACATTATGTATGTTCTCAAGTTTTCCATTTTATTCTTATGGTATGATACTAATTAATTTTTGGAGTGTTTTATTAAAATAAAAATAAAAACAAAATTCATGGAAATATGAATTTTATTTTGAAAGTAAATGTTTTATTATCATTTTCATACGATAGTCGTCCACTTACATAGTGTGATTGCTGGTACTGTACTATGTAGGGGTGTAAAGTTTGTTTGAGAGGGGCAAAAGTAAATTTCTAAATTTCGATATACAATTCTCTAGAAGATAGGTAAACATTATAAATTCATTCATTCTCAAGTCAAGTTAATCCTTTCGACAGCATAAAATAGGTACTTGTTTTCATATTACTTGTTGATATGAAAATTTGTAAAATGAGACCAGAAACGGGCACAGCAAATACGGTAAAAGAAATCTTATATTCAAAATCATCAATTTCATGTTCTTTCTTACCACCATCTTTAAATCACGGAATTAAATGTGAATCTGCAGCAATTGATAACAATCGAAAAAATTATCAACTCAAAAATAGAACAATGTGACTTATTTGTTGACAGTGATTATAGATAACTAGCAGCTTCTTCGGACGGGCTTATCGGTACCGAAACAATTGTAGAAGTCAAATGTCTATATGCACCATGTGAAATGACAATTCAGGAAGGTATCGAGAAGAAAAAAAAAGATTTTTGTATAAAAGATAATAACGGAAATTTAAAGTTAAAGCAGAATCATAATTATTATTATCAAATTCAAGGACAGTTACGTATCTGTAAGCGCAATATTTGTTATTTTATAGTATATACCAGTGTCGACATTAAATACTGCGAAATTGAGAGAGATGATGAATTTTGGTTTTTTACCTCATTTAGAAAAATTCTTTTTAAATGCTTTGCTTCCGGAATTAATTGACCCCAGAAAAAGAGACATAGACAATTAAGACTATTACGGAAAAAAGATCTTTGATAAATTTAAACTTAAGTGGATATAGTTTTTTAACTTAATTGCAATCCGCGTTCTGCTGCATTTTCGATATTTTTCATGTTGGGTGTTACTTATATATTTTTATTTTGGACCAAAACATTCTATTTTATAAAATCCACATTTGTAGAAAAAGGTTCTAGGTATATAAAACTAATCTGTTTATTGCCTACTGCCGAGCACCATGCTGGGGGGGTAATAAATCATCGTCGATTAGCACAAGTTTTGAGATCACATGTAGAACAAGTTGCCTACTTTCAAAAACTTTATTATCAAATATCTAATTAATTAATAAGTTTATCAAAAAAATAAGGTATCTCAGACCTCGGTACTTTAATGGTTTACAAAGTGGTCAAAAATTCAACAACAAAAAGTCATTACCCGAGAAAAAAGAGGAATAAATAAAATAACGATTTTTCGCGATTTAAGGAAAACTAAAAGTTTTTTCGGAAAACTAAGGTATCTCAGACCTCGGCACTAGCTGTTCATATGTATAGAGCAATCGACCTTTGCTTCAATTTTGAAAATGTGGAAAAAAAAGGAATAAATGTTACCATTATTTTACATTGTATCTACAAACCACTCCGGTAGAGCCTTAAGGCTCCACCGGAGTAAAATAAAATTTCAATTTGGAGTAGTTTCGGTTGCATAAAAATCTGTTGCCTGAGCTATAGGACAGCTGTCAATCACTAGTCCCTAACAGAAGGGGGTTGTACGGAGAGTTGTAAAATGGTTGTAAAACAGAAGTTATAGTGGTGATATACTAAGAACTACACAAGCAAGTTTAAGGGCGTGTGTTGACCCACTCTCACTAGGGTGCGATGAAGTGGAGGGAATGTGGCAATAGCCAATAGAATTCAACTTCAGAAAAGATAAAATATAAAAACTATGAATATCCTTGTACTTGCTCCGTCTACTAATGAATAACCTAATTAATTAATTAACTAATTGCAATTAAGTTTACCATGTTCTAGAAAGTACAATTTTATACAAGTTTATACAAGTTTTTATGAGTTTTATTTTGATATCATGATTTCCTTTTGTTAATTTTGCTGTTAAAATAATGTATACAGAATTTCGGTTCCTCAATGAATAATATGGAACATTTACTTAAAAATTTTGCTCGGTTTCATATTCCCTTCATTTATCAGTTTTATCAAAATAAACCAAAAAAAGACACTCAACCAAACTATTAACTGAGATCGGATCGCACGGCACTGGAAAAATACACCTGCAGTAGTATATCAGTACCGGTTCCAGGCCACAAGTTCACCTTTTCGCCACCGCCACAATGGTGGCGCTCGCGTCGCTTTTTCTATCCCCTAGTTCAGCTATTCACCGCTGCATGCCAGGTGGTGCTCGTGTCGCCCCCTACCCCCACCCTTACGTCAATCACTAGTGCCAACTCCTGTTACCACCGATGGCGCTGTTAGCGGGAAATATGAAAAACTATATGTAGCCGCTTACACACGCGGCAAATTCAAAATTGGGTAATGTTAGCCCCCTTTATATGCCCCCCTCCCTCAGACGATGACGCTAGTGCCGTTGTTTTGTGATGACGTCACCGTGGCCAATTTTTGGCCGCTTTCTCATCCCCTCTTCTTTCCCCTCCTTTCCCCCTCCTATCCCTTCCATTTCTGTTCTCTAAGGAAATTTTGATGAATCACACATGATGAGTCATGGTTTTGTTTTCCATCCCCTCCTATTTCTTCCCCCTTGCTTCGCACTATTTACTTTCAAGGCCATTGATGAATCATACATGATGAGTCATGATTTTTTCTATATCGCCTCCTATTTCCTGCCCCTTGCTTCGCACTAGGCACTTTCAAGGCCCTTGATGAATCATACAAGGTGAGTCATGCATTTTTGGATACAGTATTTTTGTATAAATAGTGGAATATTGGAGTGCTTTGAATCAGTATTGTTTAATTGAAATTTAAGTTACCAGCCAATACAAGTGCATATTGTTTGATATTACATAATCCATTTGTGTAATAAAATTCCTTTACTGGTTTAGTTGTTTATCAGACACGATGTTCGACGAAGCAATTATTGATGTACAAGGTTTTCAAATTAATAAGAAATTCTTATGTAAAGAATTGGCAATTATAAAACCAAATGAATGTTGTTGTAGAGTTCATGTTTTATTTAATTTTCCAATTGAATTTCAACATTTATCACGATGTGCCCAAAGACAAATAAATTGGGTTACAAGAAACCTTCATGGTCTTCAATGGTATTCTCTACCCAACAATAAAATTGATACTCAACCTTACGAAAATTTAACATCTGTGCTACAGCAACACTTAGAAAATGTTAACATGGTTTTTGTGAAGGGATTGGACAAAAAGAAATTTCTATCTCAATTTTTACCCAGCAACATTGTAATCACAGATTTGGTTGCAGCACCAAATTTAAGACAATTAACAAAAGATTATGTGAGTCATAATCATATGTATAATTGTGGTCATGTCGACTATTGTGCAATCAATAATTGGTTACATGAAAATCGATAAAATCAACCACAATTTTATTCAGTATTAACAAGTGAATGCTATAAGTAATTATGTAAAGATAATCAGAATGTAAAAATTTGAACAAAGTAATTCGTTATGAATCACAATAATTGGTTTGGTTTATATTGTTGTAAAAAATAAATGTCAACAATCATGACGTAAATGATAATTATTATAAATAGCAGTTGTATTTATTCTATTAAATCCTGTTCTCGCAATTCCTCTAATTTCTTTATTCATAACTGCAAACAGACAGATCAACCTATATTGACCTATATTGACCGTTTGTCACATCAGCATTTTATTCAGAACTGCAAACAGACAAATCAACAGCTTAAAAGCGGTTCATGGGCTGTTAGTTTCCTGTTATTGTTGTATATATTAATCAAAGCCTCTTTTATATCGACCGTTATCGTTACGTATAGCAAGAAAGCTATGTTTATCACGCCAGCATAATGAACACATTTCACAAAAACTATTATATAACATATCTGTATTGACATGATCGTTATATACAGGGCGTTTCACCTATATCTCCTCCTATTTCCTCCCCTTGCTTCGCGCTAGGCACTTTCAAGGCCATTGATGAATCATACAAGATGAGTCATGCATTTTTGGATACAGTATTTTAAATTAACTATAATAATGAATATATATTATTTAAAACAAAAATTAATAATAATAATAATAATAATAATGATAATAATAATAATAATAATAATCATAATAGTAATAATATTGATAATAATAATAATTATTATTATTATTTGTATTATAATAATCCCCTCACCCCCTACGGTAAAACCGTTCTTCTACTGCCTCTAAAATTATAATTTTTTTTAGAAATTGATATGAAATTCTAAAGATTAAACTTACAATCTGCCAAATACCACCCAATTTGGGCATCAAAACACCAGGGGTGAGGAGTTTTTACATTAAACAGTTCAAGATCACCTGATTTTTTTTTATTTCTTTTTTATTCATCCCTATTGACAATTTATGCAGATTATGTAATTTTTAAAAAATCATAATTATAATATAAAAAATAGATTGATAATGAAATTTTATAAAACCATCAGATAATACAGTTGATATATAAACATTCAATACTCGTAATTATATTATTGATAAAGGTACTAATTTAAAGAAGTGGAATTCAGAGCACAATTCTGAAAAAATACTAAAAAAATTGGAAGAATTTCAAGAACGTGATAGTGGATGGGCGTTACTTGAAATTATTTCATTAAAAATTAATATTAACAAATTTGTACCGATAAAAGGGGGTATTTCAACATATGTTGAAGTTCCAAAGTTTATTAAAGATCGAGGAGCTGTAATAAACGTTAAAAATAATGATGAGTATTGTTTTCTTTGGTCAGTGGTTTCTGCTCTTTATCCAGCAATAGATCATTCTTATCGTATGTTGAATTATCCTCATTATAGTCATGTTTTAAAATACGACAGAATCAATTTTCCAATTAAATTAAAGGATATAGGAAAATTTAAGAAATTAAATAATTTATCAATCAATGTTTTTGGCATTGAAAGAAAAAATACAGTATTACCAATAGCACTATCGAAACATAGATTTCCTAAATCAATTAATCTGTTAATGTTACCAGTTGGAGGCATTGATTCTACAATAATTAATGACGATAAAAGTGACATATTATATCATTTCGTATGGATCAAAAATCTATCACGGTTAGTTTCATCGCAAATTTCACGATATGATCATCAAACCAATATTTGTAATAGGTGTTTAAATCATTTCAAAACACCTCAGTTACTTGAAAAACACATGAACTATTGCAATAGTATAAATAAATGTAAAATTGTAATGCCCACTAAAGAGGATAATAAAATAAAATTTAAAAACTATAAATCTAAAGAATTAGCTAGATTCGTTATGTACTGTGACTTAGAAAGTATTTTAGAAAAATATGATGATATTAACAACACAACTAATACGATAAAAATCCAAAAGCATAGAGCTTTTAATATTGCATATTACTTGCATTGTTCCTATAACGCACAGTTTTCAAAGTTTAATTTAATTCGATCCAATGATTGTATTGATAAATTTGTTGACGAACTATATTCAATCACAAAATTTGTTGATGAGGAACTAAAAAATGTAAAATCTATGGAAGTATTAACAAATGAACAACTTTCAGAATTTAACAGCGTCACAGTATGTCATATATGTGGACAAAGTTTTCTTCCAAATCAAATTAAAGTTCATGATCATTGTCACTTAACAGGTAAATTTCGTGGGGCAGCTCATCAAAGTTGCAATTTAAATTATAAAAACAGTTTAATAATTCCGGTAATTTTCCACAATTTAAGTGGCTATGATGCACATTTTATTATTAAAGCTTTGTCCACCCATTTTAGTGGCACTGTTAAATTATTACCAGTAAACAAAGAAAAATATATATCATTCACGAAATATGTTGATAATACCAGCATCAAGTTTCGTTTTATCGATTCGTTTCGATTTATGCCATGCAGCTTAGATAAAATAAGCTCATATTTAGATCCAGATCAGAAATTAATCACTAAATCAATTTGTGGTAACGATGAAACAAAATTTAATTTATTAATTCGTAAAGGAGTTTTCCTTACGAATATATCGATTCAGATGAAAAATTAAACGAAACAAAATTACCCGATAAAGAAAAATTTTATAGTAAATTAAATGATATGGAAATTTCTGATAATGATATTCTGACTTATATTTAAAAACGGATGTATTACTTTTGGCTGATGTATTAGAAAATTTCCGTAGAAGTTGTTTAAAAATCTACGAATTGGACGCCGTTCATTATTTCACAGCTCCGGGATTATCTTTCGATGCCATGTTGAAAATTACCAATGCAACTTTAGACTTATTAACTGATGTTGATAAACTGTTATTTATTGAACAAGGTTTGAGAGGCTGTGTTTCTCAATGTTCAAATCGTTATGCTAAAGCTAATAATCCGTACATTACAAATTTTGACCCACATTCCCCAACATCATATTTAATGTATTTTGATGTCAATAACTTGTATGGTACTGCCATGAGTGAATATCTACCGTATGGTGCTTTTGAATGGTGTGATCAAACGGTAGATATTATGAGTCTAGATGATTTTGGGGAATCTGGATATATTTTAGAGGTGGACTTAGATTATCCACCTTATTTACATCAGCAACATTCTGATTTGCCTTTAGCACCTCATCATATGATCCCTCCCGGATCAAAAACCATAAAACTGTTAACCACTTTATATCCACGAAAAAATTATGTATTACATTATAGAAATTTGAAATTGTATTTGAATTACGGTATGATTTTATTAAAAGTCCATAGAATTCTTAGGTTTAAACAGTCTTCTTGGTTAAAAAAGTATATAGATTTAAATACAAATCTTAGACAGCAATCTAAAAATGAATTTGAGAAAAATTTCTACAAACTAATGAACAACTCTGTATTTGGTAAAACCATGGAGAATGTTCGTAAACATAAGGACATTAGATTAGTTACAAAATGGGAGGGTCGAGGGGGTGGTAAAGCTTTAATTTCGAAGCCAAATTTCCATAGTTGTAATATATTTGATGAAAATCTTGTAATTATAGAAATGAATAAGTTAGAACGTAAATTGAATAAACCAATTTATGTAGGATTTTCAATTTTAAATGTATCAAAAATATTTTTGTATAATTTTCATTATGATTATATTTTAAAAAAATTCGGAAGTGATAAATCAAAATTACTATATACTGATACTGATAGTTTAATATATCAATTTTTTGTAGACGATATTTATAGTATAATAAAAGAAGACTGTAATAAGTATTTTGATACTAGTGATTACCCTCTTAATAACATATGGAATATGCCCTTAGTCAACAAAAAAGTATTAGGTGTAATGAAAGATGAAAATTGTGGAAGAATTATGTTAGAATTTGTAGGGTTAAGATCAAAAATGTACACATTTAGAGTTCAGGATAAAACAGATGTTAAAAAGTCGAAGGGAACTAAATTAAGTGCGATAAGAAAATTAACATTTGATGATTTCAAAAATGTATTATTAGATAACGACATCTTAACTAAAGAACAATATTCAATTAGATCTGTAAAACAACAAAAAATTGCACTTAGTCCATATGATAATAAAAGGGTCACTAGTTCAAATTGTACTGACACGAAAGCTTGGGGATTTGTTGATATGGTTTAAATTTCCAGATGTTCAAGGAATTCACTTTCGAAGTGCAGAAGAACTTCCTCACAATTTGCACAAAACATCTAAACGATTATATATCAACTAATAATTATGAAGGTGTTAAGCACATATTGAGAAAAATATTTGCACCCAATGATGTATTAACATATCAACGTTTACATGCAGTAAATTATGAAATTTTGGAAGCTTTATTGCTTTCCAAAAAAGCAGAAGATGAATTTGTGAGTTCAATGAAACATTATTTGTATGATTTATTGTGGGACTATGACGATGTACTGCCACCATTTACTGGAAGTTTACTGGAAATTGGTCATGTGTTGAACATTAAAAACAAAAACGTGAACTTCCCATTCGATTCATTGGACTATCAAAACTATTTAGTCCTGAATTTGGTATGCGATTCACCTGATACTGACCTAAGTAAAATGTCAATGAATAATATTTATAAAAAGTACAAAACAACTGAATATGTTGTTAATCAGCTGATGAACGATTCAATATATTATGCAAATCCACAATTTTATTCAGTATTAACAAGTGTACGCGAAACATTGAAAATTAATTATGAGTTTCAACCAATGGTAAAACCATCACATAAAAAAATTTTCAATTGGTTATTTGAAAATTTGCATCGCATAAAAGAGAAACAACCTGTTGGGTGGAGAAATGAACCTGAGTTGAAAATTTCGCCATCAACAAATCCTGAAGATTATAAGAATATCTATGATTTATTGGATTATAATTATAATAAATAAATGTATTTCCCCCTCACCCCTTTGTATTATAGTATAAATAGATATATAGAATAGGATTTTAGTCACTATTGATGTAGTTTTAAGACAAGCAGCATGTTTCAAATTATACTTGCGACTATAATTGTTAACAATACGTTATATACATCGTGTCCATCTGATGCGATTCAATGTTTCACTGCACTAGATTATAACAACACTTATAGTGTTACATGGCTAACTCAATGGAAAAGAATGGAGATCAATATTTATGACAAATACTGCAAAGTTGCTCTTCCAGAAACAGAAAACAATGACATAATTTCCATCAAAGTTCGTTATTTTTTGAAAAATCTAACACATATTGACAGCCAATGGCAAAATGCTATAAGTAACAAATTTAATATAACTGATTATGTAAAGAAATCAGACTGTAAAAAATTTGAGAAATGTAATTATCCAAATATAATTTCTTCATTTTTCCTTATGTGCATAGTTTCGTTATGGATCACAATAATTGTTTTGGTTTATAAATTTGTTGTAAAAAAAACAATAAATGTCAGTATTAATAAAAATAAAGTTTTATTTTTCAAATCCCACTCTAATTATTTACACTTTAAACTAAATTAGTTTTATCTATCCAAGTGTTATGACGATTATCAAATCCTAACCATTTAACTAGTACCATGTTTCCCTTTTTACGCAATACTTTTTCCACAAGATAAACATCTGGATGTTTACAATGTTGTAATTCTTGTTCGTAAAATGCACCTCGTATTATTTTTCCATTGTAATCTTGTAAAATATAAGTAACAGGATTAGTTAATTGTATTTTCTTAATGGTGAAAATTTCATTAGACCAATTTGGAGTGTAACCTTTAGCGAATAAACTACGATATTTGCTTATTCTAACCTTATCCTCAATTTTAAATTTTACATTTTTTAAATTTACAATTTTAATATTGCTATAACTATTTTCTAGTATTTCCTCTTCGTTTGTTTCGTTTACATCAATCGGCTTATAGCCAGTTGTACTATGTGGTGTTGAATTATATTTACCGACAATTTGTGATAGTAACTCTAACCATTTATATGAACCTTGATATGAAAATTCTTTCCACATTAATGATTTTAATGTTCGATTTGCACGTTCAACAATTGATGCTTTTTTATTGCTGAATGTTGAATAATGATTTATTCCCAATTGTTTAATTAAATGTGAAAATTCTTTATTGTAAAATTCTTTTCCCAAATCAGTTTGAAGGTTCTTGGGAATATTAGGTTTCTTTAGAATTTTTCTCATTGCATTAACAATTTCTTTTGCTGACTTTGTTTTTACCGGAAATGTCCAAATATATTTGCTAAATGCATTTATAACAACTAAAATATATTTATAACCAGCATTTTGCTTTGCATACGGTAACATTTCAACCAAGTCCGCTTGGTATAAATCGTGTAGCCCTTTAATTATTACACGACGACGTCTAAAGTTCTTTCTTGCTGACTTGTGCAGTTCATTAACCACAGTTCTTTTCATATCACGCATGTATCTTTATTTTATAGTTAATAATAATTTCAATGTTTATTGTTGGATTTGGTACACTACCAGATCTAGGGAAAATTTTTATTATATCACCAGCAACTAATCGTTCGTCAACTAAGTCTAAAATTAGAATTCGTTTGTTTGAGTTCACACTTATTTCTAAATTTGGTACTGTTGATGTTATATGAGCCACTATGCCGCTTACAGGTGGTGGTAAACGATAGCTGTCTCTTCCGTTCATCAACACATATTGAGACCCAGTCCATTCTCCATCAATATTTATACGAAGATGTCCATTCAATGAATCAATTGTTGAAAGAAGTTCGATTCTAGTTATATAATCATTTGTGGTTAAACGATCTTTATTAGCTGAAGTAATTAAATCTCTAGCATCATTTTCAGTTATAAGATCTTTATTGGCTGAGGTAATTAATTTTTTGGCATCATCTTCGGTTATAAAGTCCTGATTATATGAAATAATCAATTTTTCAGTGTCGTCTTTAGTTATCAAATCGGCATGTATGTGCCGTCCAAACTTATCAACACTCATGACGTAACTGATAATTATTATAAATAGCAGTTGTATTTATTCTATTAAATCTCGTTCTCGCAATTCCTCAATTATGCTATTAATTTCATTTAAATGTGCATTATTACCACTAGCACTTGAAGCTAATAATAATTTTAATCGATCCACCAACTCATTGGGATCATCGAAATAAACATATTGTATTGGTGCTGTTGAATATATATTTGATAACCCTCCTCCAAGTCGTAATTCTTTCTCTCGCTTTTTTTGTTTGTCTTGTTCTTCTTTCTCTAACACTTTTAAAATAGGTTTAATAATAAATTTATATTTATTACTTTTATTTCCAGCAATTTGTTGATCAGGTAGAAAATGTCTTCTATGAGCATTTGTTAATATTACTATTAAGCCAAAATCTCTTAAATTCTCTTTAGTGTAAGTTCTTCTTGATGAATAGCTCTTAAAAACAAGCTCGTAAAAACCAGGTGTACCTTTAAATAATTGATCCTTTACTTGAATATCAGGACCTATGAACTTTAGTTCAGAATCCCCAAAAAAAATTCTATCTGTTGTCATATCATGTCTAAGATAAGTGTGATCATAATAATTTTTCGTATCTTTTATGTGACCTTTAACATAAATTCTTGGTAATTCATCGAATTGTTCTAAATATGCTGTAAAGGTGTTTTCAGGAATTTCACTAAGTAATGTTTGATTCACTTCATCAAAATCCTCATCATCTTGGAGCGATAACGATGTATATTGAAATGTAGCGTCCATTGGTGTGGGCTGTGGGGAGTCATTAGGTAGAAATAAATCAAGTGAAGGTGGCCCTAGTGATGATGATGAAGTTTCTACTGGAGGAACTGATCTCCTAGGTAAACGTGATGATTTTGGAACGTTAGGTGATGACGTAAAAAAGTCAAATGAAGGTCGACCTGGTGATGTTGAATTTTCTACTGTAGAAACTGATTTCCTAGATAAACGTGGCGACTGTATCCATCGTTTGTTTTTGGCAGTCGAATGTTCATCTAAAGCCTGAGATAAAACATTAGCTAATGGTTTATACTGTTTGACTAATCGTTCTTTAGTTTCCAATTCATTCGATTTTAACGCATCTAATTTGGCTTTTACATTTGCTCTTGTTTTAATTAACCGTTTAGTAATTTCTTTATTCATAACTGCAAACAGACAGATCAACCGTGTTCAACCGGTTCCTGTTCTAAAATAACCCTTAGTATTCTGTTACAGTTGTATTTATTGATCATTTTCTATATTGGTCGTTTGTCACATCAGCATTTTATTCAGAACTGCAAACAGATAAATAAAGAGTTTTCAAGCGGTTCCTGTTCTGTTAGTTTCCTGTTACTGCTGTTGGTTTCCTGTTACTGCTGTTATCTAGTTTCATGTTACTGCTGTATATATTGATCAAATCCTCTTCTATATCGACCGTTATCGATATCGAAATCCTTACATATAACAAGAAAGCTATATTTATCACGCCAGAATAATGAACACATTTCACAAAAACTATTATATAACATATCTGTATTGACATGATCGTTATATATATGTTTTAAATTCATATCGTCTTGTTGGAAAACAATTATCATATTTGCATTGTCACGGAAGAGGTGTTTAGGTATGTGAGCATATGTTTGACAGAGATAGAAACAATCAACACATTTATGTCTTCCCATGCTAAAATAATTTTGTATAATTTTCTGCGCACTCGTTATTACATCATCAAATACAAATATAGAATTAACTTTCGCATTTGAGGGATCCATAATTTCTTCATTATTATCAAATTCATGATAGCCAATTCCCTTAAGTGGTTTCAACAAGTTTCGCAAATATTTATATTTTGGTTGATATAGTGATTTACTGTATAGATAAACATTTTCAAATCGAAGACCATTTAAATCTTCCAATAAACTTATCATAACATTTGTTTTCCCACAATTTGACGGACCGCATATAATACATCTAATTGTGGATGGTAATAACTTGCCATGTCTCCGAAATAATTGTTTTTGTCTTACTATATTATCAAGATTGCGGATTGGAAGACTACAGTGTTGCTTTATTAAACGCATTTCGATTATTAACTGATCAATTGCTGTTACTCATTTATATATATATATATATATATATATATATATATATATATATATATATATAATCTACTCATTTATTTAAAAGATTCAGCTATATAAAGACGTTTATTATGATAGTGACTGCTAATCAACCACCACCCTTCAAACAAAAAGGACGTGGTTTAATCAACACGCTTATTGATAAACTTCCTTTTGAACTTCATATTCCTACATACAATTATTGTGGACCAGGTACAAAATTAAATAAACGATTAGAACGAGGAGATAAAGGAATCAATCCCCTAGACGAAGCGTGTAAAGAGCAATTAAAAAAAATAAAACTAACGATTTAAAAACAGCTGCCAATATTGCTATGGATGCACTTAAAGGGATTAAGAAAATTAAATCAAAATCAAGAATTATTCCTTTACCGAAAACTGGTGGGATTTTACCGTTAATACCCATATTTGCCGGATTAAGTGCGCTTGGTGCTTTAGCCGGCGGCGCATCTCAAATTGCAAGCGCCGTTAATAAAGCTAGATCAGCACAACAAGAATTAAAAGAAAGTGAACGACATAATCGACACATGGAATCTATCGCAATGGGTAAAGGTTTATATTTGAAGCCATTTAAGAGAGGCCTTGGATTGTATTTACAATCGTATTCATCCAAAAAAAAAACTTCCAATAAAATTACCGCTTCGTGCATTGACAAATATCGATTTATATAATTATGCTATCAACAATCTTCAAATTCCAAATTTTCGTGGAGTGTTTATGCAAGATCAATTACCGCGTAAAATGAAAAATCTTGAATGTGGAATAATCAATTTGGATAGTAGTAATGGTGAAGGTACACACTGGACAGCATATTGGAAGAAAAATAATATTATTGATTATTTTGATTCATTCGGAAATTTGAAGCCACCACCACGAATAATAAGATATTTTGAAAGTTCATTGAATAAAAATCTACAAATCTATTATAACTATGAGCGATTTCAAGATTTCAATCAACAGAACTGCAGACATTTATGTCTAGAATTTCTTTATCAATGCATGTAAACAGCTACTATCTTCATTAAATCCTTGTTTGTAATACAATGCGGACGTTTATATTAAGTGGAAGTTCTTCTGTTTTATCAGCAGACTATTATCCTCCTATCGATTTACGTGATGATGGATACGAGTATGTTTTAGGATTAATTAATTTTGAGACTTTCAACGCAATTCCGAATATTGCTAACAAAAATAATAAATTTTACATAGGTGGTATAGAGATTACTATTCCAACAGGTGCATATGAACTCACTGATATTGAAAAATATTTAAAAAAAGAAATTTCAAAACAAAATGTTTTAAATCCAACTTTTAATTGTTCGCTAAGTTTGTATGCAAATTCAAATACATTACAATGTCATATTAAATCTTCACATCAAATTGATTTTAATCGATCAAATACAATTGCTGATCTATTAGGTTTTGAGCATATAAACTTAATACCAACTATTATGCATGTCTCTAAGCCTGTAAATATTTTGAAAGTAAATGCAATTAAAATTGAATGCAATATAACGACAGGATCGTATTCTAATAATCAGTTGGGGCACACTATTCATGAATTTTTTCCTGATTCACCACCTGGATTCAAAATAATTGAGAGACCTCAAAATGTTATATACTTACCAATTAATACGCATGTCATAAATAACATAACACTTAAAATAATTGATCAAGATGGTGAGATAATTAATTTTAGAGAGGAAACCATAACGATAAGGTTGCATTTAAAACAGCTCTCCGAAAATGGTTATTAAATATAATAACAGTAAAACAATAAGAATCAATACATCTTATAGTAATATCAGTTATAATCAGACTGTCAAGCAGTTGACACCTGACAATATTGTCTATTTAAGATCAATTGGCTTACGGCCTAAATACAAATGAGTATTTTAAATGTGGGTGAGAGAGTTCGATTTGATAATTCATTGGTCAGAATCGAAATACATCCTCATTTACCATATGCATCGACATCATTTGAAAACAACGATGAAATTAGAATTCCAATTCAACAAACTGATGTTTTTACACTGCCTTCATCAAGTTATATCTATATAGATGGGAAACTTGTTAAATCAGCTGATGATGCAAAATCTGCAACTGCAAAATTTGTTAATAATTTCGTTGGTCATTTATTTGAAGAATTGCGCTATGAAATTGGTGGTAAAGTGATTGATCGTGTACGTAATCCGGGTATAGCCGCGACCTTGAAAGGTTATGCATCATTTAATGTAAACGAAAGTTTCAAACTACAAAACGCTGGTTGGTCTTTTGGTAGTGATTGTACGTATTCAGTACCAAATGAGGATGGAAATTTTAATGTTTGTGTTCCGCTAAGTATGTTAATGGGATGCTGTGAAGATTAAAAAAAAATTATTCTTAAGGTTAAACAAGAATTGATTCTTATTCGTTCAAATTCAGATGAAAATAGTATTATTAATACCACAGCAGATGAGCTTATGAAAGTAATAATAACAAAACTTGTTTGGAACGTACCACATATATCAGTCGATGATACAGAGCGACTTAATTTATTGAAATATGTCGAACGTGGAACCGAGCTGGACATGTCTTACAGACCGTGGGAATTGCAAGAACTACCTCTAGTACCTCAAACAACTAAAAATTCCTAGACTGTAAAAAGTAGATCTCAACTAGAGAAACCACGTTACATAATTTTTGGATTACAAACACGCCGTAAAAATAAGGCTGATAAAAATACTAGCCTGTTTGATCATTGTAATTTGAACAATGTCAAATTGTTTTTAAACTCTGAACAATATCCGTATAATAATTTAAATTTAAATTTTGGTAAAAATCAATATGCCACATTGTATGAGATGTATGCTCATTTCCAAGAATCGTATTATGAACGACAAAATGAACCAATGCTAACGCCATCTCAATTCTTAAAGTATGATCCAATTGTAGTAATTGACTGTTCAAGGCAAAATGAATTACTAAATACAGGAACAGTAGATATTCGTATAGAATTTGAATCATATAATAACATACCAGCCAGTACAAGTGCCTATTGTTTGATATTACATGATCGAATTGTCAAATATAATTCACTTACTGGTAGTATAAGATCAATGTAAATCTCAAAGCGCATTTAGTTGTTTATCAGACACGATGTTCGACGAAGCAATTATTGATGTACAAGGTTTTCAAATTAATAAGAAATTCTTATGTAAAGAATTGGCAATTATAAAACCAAATGAATGTTGTTGTAGAGTTCATGTTTTATTTAATTTTCCAATTGAATTTCAACATTTATCACGATGTGCCCAAAGACAAATAAATTGGGTTACAAGAAACCTTCATGGTCTTCAATGGTATTCTCTACCCAACAATAAAATTGATCCTCAACCATATGAAAATTTAACATTTGTGCTACAACAACACTTAAAAAATGTTAAAATGGTTTTTGTGAAGGGATTGGACAAAAAGAAGTTTCTATCTCAGTTTTTACCCAGCAACATTGTAATCACAGATTTGGTTGCAGCTCCAAATTTACGACAATTAACAAAAGAATATGTGAGTCATAATCATATGTATAATTGTGATCATGTTGACTATTGTGCATTCAATTATGTTCATGCAATAAAGAATTGGTTACATGAAAACCGATAAAATCAAATTTAGTGTTTCATAGAAGTTGACACCATCAACATGTCTTTCTATTATTTGCTTAATGATACGTTAAAACAGCTAACTGTAATCGAACTGCTAGATTTAGCAAAATGTTTCAAATCATTGTATCCATATCAAGACTTATTAAAATTAGAAGAAAAATGGATGAATGAAATTTTGTTACCTGAATCTATAAAATATGAAGCTTACAAAATGGAAAACGAAATTGATTATGACATGTCAGATGATAATCAAGTCGACAACAACCAACAACAACAACAACAATAACAACAACAATTTTTATCAAGGAGTTGTATAATAATAATTTAGCAAAAATAAATTTTTGGTATATATATATATTAAATAAAAGTTGTTTTATTCCAAATAATAATAATAATAATAATAATAATGATAGATAATAATAATAATAATATAATATTAATAATAATATAATCATAATAATAATAATAATAATAATAATAATAATAATAATAATAATGATAATAATAATAATAATAATATTAGTAATAATAAATATAAGATTTACAATAATCCCCTCACCCCCTATGATAAAACCGTTCTTCTACTGCCCCTAAAATTATAATTTCTTTTATAAATTGATATCAAATTAAAAAAATTAAACTTACAATCTGCCAAATACCACCCTATTTGGGCGTCAAAACACCAGGGGTGAGGGGGATCATTATCCCAATTCTCCTCTTCTAAAATATAAAAAGATACAATGTTAATTTTACTACTAAGTTAGAAGGGGTATTTACAACCTTCATCGTTGACCACTAGTGGTTGTGGTGGTGGTTGTGGTGTTGTATCGTCGTCTATAAAAACAAAATATATTTTTTTTAGAAATTTTCAATAAATCCATTAAATAAACTTACCGCCTGCTACATTCATGTCTTTATCAACATCATCAGAAATGATGATCACTGTGGGGAATCTCAAGGGAGCTGATGATGATGATGATGATGGTGCCCCTTGGACCAAATCAGTTAATCCGGCTACGAAAAAATAATATAATAATAATAATTATTATTATATATATTTATTTATAGATATAGAAATTTTCAATAAAGCTCAAAAATTAAACTTACGCTCAGTAATTGTTGATGTTGACGCCTGTATGAAGGCAGGTAAATTGGCTACAAGAAAAAAAATATAGAAATTTTCAACAAATTACAAAAATTAAACTTACACTCAGCAATCACGATTGGTAATTCGTTATCACCATTGCCATCACCATCATCATTAAAAAGAATTATGGTGGATCCTGAATCTGCAATTTCTGATGGTGATGGCGATGGTGATGCCTCACATTGGTCCAATAAACTATATAAATCGTCTAAGATTTCATTGTCTAAAAATTTTTTTTATTAATATTATTTTTACTTATATATTCAAAACTTTCTTACCCATCTTTTTCTTCAATCTAATACTTAATATAATACTTAATATAATACTTAATATAATACTTAATATAACACTTTATATAATAAGATCAACACTAACATTACCAGAGAAAATTCATAGCAAATATCCTAAGAAAATACAATATCAGCATTTTCTTTTACAATTAACAGTTGAAAGTTATTAATAGTTCAAGATCACCTTTAATATATCCCCACAGATAACAATTGTTATACTTTTGATGAGATCTTTAATTCATTAGTTTTTGAAATAATATTTTCTTTTATTCATCTCTATTGACAATTTATGCAGATTATGTAATTCTTAAAAAATCATAATTATAATATAAAAAAAAATTGATAATGAAATTTTATAAAACCATCAGATAATACAGTTGATATAAACAACATTCAATACTCGTAAATATATTATTGATAAAGGTACTAATTTAAAGAAGTGGAATTCAGAGCACATTTCCGAAAAAAGGTTGATAGCATATATATTAAGAAAATACAATTAATAGTTCAAGATCTCCATTAATATATACCTACAGATAACAATTGTTATACTTTTGTTGAGATCTTTAATTCATTAGTTTTGCAATAAACAGTTGATTCATGATAGCTATTAATAGTTCAAGATCATCTGATTTTTATTTTTATTTTATTATACATCCCTATTGACAATTTATGCAGATTATGTAATTTAAAAAAAAAATCATAATTATAATATCAAAAATAATTTGATAATGAAATTTTATAAAACTATCAGATAAAACAGTTGATATAAACAACATTCAATACTCGTAAATATATTATTGATAAAGGTACTAATTTAAAGAAGTGGAATTCAGAGCACATTTCCGAAAAAAGGTTGATAGCATATATATTAAGAAAATACAATTAATAGTTCAAGATCACCATTAATATATCCCTACAGATAACAATTGTTATACTTTTGTTGAGATCTTTAATTCATTAGTTTTACAATAAACAGTTGATTCATGATAGCTATTAATAGTTCAAGATCATCTGATTATTCTTTTTTGTTGATACATCCCTTTTGACAATAATTGTTTATCATTTTGATGAGATTTTTATTAATAATAAAATACTGTGATAATTTATAAGACAATTTATTCAGATTATACAATTCTTAAAAAAGTTATAATCATAATATAAAAAATATTTTTTTTCATATCATAAGGTATTATACAATAAATTTAAATAATTGAAAATTGATCTCAATCTTGACCAAATGTTATGGGTACATAGCTGACTGTTGTTTCTGATGTAACCATATATTGATTAGCAGCTTCGAAATTTTTATTTAATTCATCAATTTTGAAAATTAATGGTAAAAATCGTTTGGGTAGAATCACTTCACTATCGAATGATTTTAACGTTGCCAAAATCGCATCACCATATTTTGTGTTAATTACTCGAAATGATTGGATGTAATATTTTCTTCCTGGCTCCAAATCACCCACTTTTTTGAATGATTTTGCACAATTATTCAAAAGCGATAGTGCATCCATTACTTAAGTTTCAATCGAACCGTTGTGAAAACAAATTGAGGTGTTAAACAATACTGATTCAAAGCATCCCAATATTCCTCTATTTATACAAAAATACTGTATCCAAAAATGCATGACTCATCCTGTATGATTCATCAATGGCCTTGAAAGTGCCTAGCGCGAAGCAAGGGGAGGAAATAGAAGGAGATATAGGTGAAACGCCCTGTATGTAACGATCATGTCAATACAGATATGTTATATAATAGTTTTTGTGAAATGTGTTCATTATGCTGGCGTGATAAATATAGCTTTCTTGCCATACGTAACGATAACGGTCGATATAAAAGAGGATTTGATCAATATATACAGCAGTAACAGGAAACTAACAGCACATGAACCGCTTGAAAGCTGTTGATTTGTCTGTTAGCAGTTCTGAATAAAATGCTGATGTGACAAACGGTCAATATAGGTCAATATAGGTCAATATAGGTTGATCTGTCTGTTTGCAGTTATGAATAAAGAAATTAGAGGAATTGCGAGAACGAGATTTAATGGAATAAATACAACTGCTATTTAGGGATATATTAATCTGTAGGGATATATTAATGGAGATCTTGAACTATTAATTGTATTTTCTTAATATATGAATGCTATCAACTTTTTTTCGGAAATGTGCTCTGAATTCCACTTCTTTAAATTAGTACCTTTATCAATAATAATATAATTACGAGTATTGAATGTTTATATATCAACAGTATTATCTGATGGTTTTATAAAATTTCATTATCAATTTATTTTTTATATTATAATTATGATTTTTTAAAAATTACATAATCTGCATAAATTGTCAATAGGGATGAATAAAAAAGAAATAAAAAAATCAGGTGATCTTGAACTGTTTAATGTAAAAACTCCTCACCCCTGGCGTTTTGATGCCCAAATTGGGTGGTATTTGGCAGATTGTAATTTGAAATATGATTAGACACATAGAACGATTACAAAATTTCATTCCATCATATATCTGTGTTTGATACCTCTGGAACGTTTGGAATCGTTCTTTCTGGTGTCAAATTACGTCCTACCACTATATTTTAAGTTATCTTGACGTTTCCCATGTATACATTGCATACGATATAATGTACAGCGCATTTGAACGTCTTTTAATATTCAGTTATTAATGAAGCTATCGATTGAATTCCTGAACGAAGGAAAGTCTTATCCTAGGTCTAATACAGAGTAAATACGTCTCAAATTGTAAAAAAGACAGAGCTCCATTTGAAATATGATTAGACACAAGTAGTATGGATAGGTAGGTTCAAAAACAATGTGCATTGTGCAATTTCGGTGTATATCTGGTTGCATACCCAGGTTGAATTTAGGTGTATACCTGGTTGCATTACATGTATTTTGGGTTGCATTACGTGTATTTTGGGTTGCATTACGTGTATTTTGGGTTGCATTACGTGTATTTTGGGTTGCATTGCGCGTATTTCGGGTTGCCTACGTGTCATTTTTTCGTGTATTTTGGGTTGTCTACGTGTCATATTCATTGTATTTTGGGTTGCATAAATGTCATTTTGGTGTATTTTGGGTTGCCTAAGTGGTTGCAGTGTGGTCAGTACCAACTTAAATTTAAAAAGTATGAAAAATCCCTAGATGAAATAAATGTAGCGCAACAGTATTAAATGGCGGATTTTAAATGTAGCGCCACAGTGTTGAATGGCGGATTTTAAATGTAGCGCTGCCAAGTTGTAAATGTAGCGCTCAGATGGCGGCCTTTAAATGTAGCGCCCCAGTATCAAATGGCGGATTTTAAATGTAGCGTTGTCAAGTTGTAAATGTAGCGCTGGCGGGTTTTAAATGTAGCTCTAAAGTTTTGTAGCGCTAAGATGGCGGATTTTAAATGTAGTGCTAAAATGGCGGATGTGAAGCGACAGTTTTAAGATGGCGGATTTCAAATGATGAGCGAGAAATTCCCCCGCTCCCCGCTTGTAAAGTTACCTTTTAGAGTTTCAATTGTGGTTTTGGTGGGAGTAAAACACATGACGTCATAGTGTTAGAATATTCTAGAGCTAACTACACCAAATACAGTTTGAATAATACTTATGTGAATTTCAACATATTTTATTATTTTCACTAATGTTAAAATGTTTGTATTAAATAATTTCAAAGATCTTGATTTTTTATTGCTATTAAAATGGGTGGCGGGTTTATTATTTTAATGTTAATGACTGAAATTTATCATAAATTGTTAATACATCTCTTTCCACTCATTAAAATGTAGGTAGACGATCTTTGTTTCCTAACAACAAATATTTCTAGACCCTGATCACATATCTATCATCAAATAGAAATTAACGTAAAATAGAATTGTCAAGTGTGTTTAGTCTACGTGATAATATCAACCCTATAGTGACAAGAGTTTATGTTAATGACTGAAAATATAATATTTATCATAAATTATTAATACATCTCTTTCCGCTCATTAAAATGTAGGTTTACTAACAACTAATATTTTTAGACTCTGATCACATATCAATCATCAAATAGAAATTAACGTAAAATAGAATTGTCAAGTGTGTTTAGTCTACGTGATAATATCAACCCTATAGTGACAAGAGTTTGGTATACAACCAATTGAAAACTGGTTGTTTATATTCTAGAATGGATAATTTTGTAGAAAAATATTTTTATTTCGATTAAATTTGTTATTAGAACAGTAGTATATATATGGGGTTTCGAGCGCTTTTTGTGCCGGGGTTCTGGGACAGTGCAATGTGCAGTTTACATATATCTGATTGCATACCTATTTTGCATTGCATTGAAGTGAATATCTGGTTGCCTACCTATTTTGCACTGTCTTTGAAATTGATTTTGAAGTGAATAGTTGATTGCCGAAGCTGTAGGGGACAAAGAAAAGTAACTGGTGGGGTGAAAGCAGTGTGGTCAGTACCAACCTCAATTTAAAAATCGTGAAAATTCCCCAAAAAGTCACTAGAAGTGTCTCAAAATGGCGGTTTGCGTAAATGTAGCGCTAAAGTGGAAAAAATTAATGGCGGCCTGTAAATGTAGCGCTAAAGTGTTACTTTTAAATTGACGGCAGGTTTGAAAACAAAACCGACAATATGGCGGTTTATGTAGAATGTAGAGCTGTCAGCTGTGACCTTTTTGCAGTTGTAAATCGAAGATTGCCCGCTCCCCGCTCCCCGCATGCACAGTTAAGCTTTATAGTTTAAGTCGTAGTAGTCTTTGGTTAGTATAACAAATGACGTCATAATTCTAGAATATTCTAGAACTGACTACAAAGCGGTGATCCCCCGCAGACATATAGTCAAATGGAAAATTTTAATGAATATACAAAATAATTTTTTAATATATATTAATTTTTCAATACAAAATCTAAAAAAAATTAGCAACTTCCATCAGATGATGATGTATCGAATTCCATTGTTCTAACCAATTTTCTATGTGTTCTTTTACAACATTCAGTGTATGGTCTTATTGAAAATAAAGGACCTTTGATGCAGAAATAACACCATGAATTTTCATCTTTGATAATACCTGGTAATGAATCGATATGTACACATTCATGATAATTTACTGGAGTAAATGTAAATATTGATTCTCCAGGACAATAGAGCTGGTAATTAAAATAACAGGTATCACAGATCCCCAGATTGTCTGTTCTTCCATGATAAAGATAATCTATACAAAGATTTTTATTAAGTCCATAAATATCTTGATAATCTGGTAACCATAAAAAATATTTCAACAGATTTTCACAGGTTAGAACATCACCAAATGCATAATTTTCCCAGCAATATAAATGATTATCGGGGATTTTATTATAAAACTCTTCATCACCATCTTCTACTCCATCAATTGCGGTTGTGACTTTATCCCATTTTATTTCACCGAATTTTTCCAAAAACAAATGCACTAACAGTTTAGGGAGTGTTTTAAATAATTCTTTTATTGAAAAACTATCAATTTCAGTATCATCAATTAGAGATTTTATTCTTATCTCGTCTAATGATTCTGGTTGCAATACTGATTGATTCATTTTGATCGACTGCCTTTTTTCAATCTAGAATCTCCGTATTTATAGGCTTATAACTGCGGATGGGTTCCCTTTTGTTTTCTGACAATATTTCTAGATCTAATCCGTCCCTGATCACATATGAGTCATAACGATTCAATGAAAATCGACGAAAAACTAGATTATTCCAGAACGGACGGGTGTGTTTACTTAATACGATATTGTTAATGTTTTTATTACAATTATTTTTATTTCGTGTAATAACAAAATAAAATAAATAAGTAAATAAAAAAGTTTGGTTTTTCAATAATAATAATTATTTAATTATTAGAGCAAATCCATCAGACTTAAATAAATAATAACCTTGCAAGAGATGACCTATTGTGGTGTAATTTTTGTAAAACCACGCCTCTATTTATTGTTCAACCATACAGAGAATGTGGGGAAAATGTTAATCTATAAAAATGGCTGAATATTATATTGTGAATTAATAACTAATAAGTATTTGACTCGATAACTTCATTTAAACAGTTAAAAGTTAGAAAAATGTCAGTGTTAAAACAATTGAATAGTATTGGTGAATGTTCGTTTAAGAAAACGAATAATATTAACGTGTTAATAATAGATAAACCATATATGGTATTATCATTAAAGAAAATCACAACGAAATTTGGGCCTTCTATTGTTGCCGAATTGGAGGATTTCTGTGTATATCTACCGAACCGCTTTGTGAAGAACTTGAGTGATGACGACATTAGTAAATTTCCTAATGGTGACATATCGTTAATCTATAAAGGAAAAGGAGAATACAACAATAAAGAAATCCATTTATGTCAATGGAAGAAAAATTAATAAATCAAATGATTTGTTGTATAAAAAAATCATAATGTATTTTAGTAATTTCTTGTAGTTAAAATAAATAAAACACATTGAAAAATTAAAATAATCCTTTATTACTCAAACATTTTTTTTTGTTTAAAATATATTCTTTACAATACCAGTTAACTGATAATATTCAAATAATTTATCATGCACGATAATACAATACACTCTTGTATTCTCAGGGAAATTTTCATTACTTTCAAATTCTAATTTAACGTCAACTGTTGATGATTGGATTGCCTCATTTTGTTTGGAACAATCAATGACAAAGATGGCTTGTTGAGAAAACTGTGTGTAAGTAGTAGTTGGTGTAGATGAATATCTATTGTGAAAGCTCTTATGGAAATCAACAAAAGCTTGATAAGCTTCAGTATATTGATTATTTGCAAAATCAAAGTTTTGATTTTCATACGGATAACATTGCGAATTCAACCATAAACGAAGATTGGTTAATTTGACATTGTCAAAATTCGAAATGGTTTTAGTTACATTATCTTTTCGATCTGTTTGAAAAGCAACAATAACAAATCGTGGACGTTCCAAGTTAGATGTTGTCTTAACACTCCATATATCTTTCTTTGTTTGTCTCATTGATGGTAATTCCATTAATTCCCAATTTCTGAATGCAATTTCAATTGGTATATTTTTGTTCATTTGATTCAAAAGGTACAATTTATTTTGATCATTTGGATGTACGTGTTTCACTTTCAATGATAAGTCTTCAATTTTAAGTGTCGATCGTTTGGTTCCAGTACTATTATAATAACAATTGTTATCAGTACGACTACGTACTAGCCGTATTTTATGTTTTCCATTCAAAATCACTTGATAATCATGAAAGACAGCAAATAGAAATGATAATGGAATTCGTAATGTAAACAATGTTTTGTCTGTTGACAATGTTGCAATTGTATCAGCATCTGGACACCATCCAGCAATGTCTAATGCTTTACTTTCATCATAATTATTACAATTACATTGTTGTTGTTCCAATATCGCGTACTTTTTCAATTTCTTTTCCATTCAATTCATATGCAATTGAATCGAACAAATATGCTCCAGGATTGTTTGATAACTTACACTCCCCTGTTGCCGCCTCAGCAGCAATTGCTTCGAACTTGCAATTTAAATGTAGGAATGACTCACTAAATGATATAAATATATCTTGTTGATTTATATTAATCTCAATTTCATCGTTATTTTGAAATGATGAGATTGTTGGATGATAAGTATGGTATTCTTCGCGCTCAATGCTGTCGTCGAATGTTACTTTTTTGTATATTTGCAGTTTTTCGGACATTATAACCTAGATTTCTTAACACCTGTATACTGGCGTCTGTCAGTGGTGACTGTCTTCTAACGAATGAATTGTATCTAGACGTTTCAGAGATTTTATAGTCACCGACAGCAATATTGTTTCTATGAAAAACTAGGCCCATTATTCTTCAATTCTAGTCTAATGACGAGTTCTTCTCCTTGAAAGTTAATCAAGTTGTCGTTTTGATCTATCACCTTGAGGGTAAGATTGTCAATGAAACGTTTATTCACCACTGGCACATATATATGATTTCTTGGTTCAATATTTATTGCATAACCTGGGTCAACAGCTGGAGCGAATTCATAGAGTGTATGTGATTGGTGATTATTGTAAAAAGATCCTGTTGATATATTGCATTCAACACGTATAGATAAGACTTTAATAATTTCTACGGGGATATCAGATGAATGAAGCACATTAGCTGGCAGAAGTTTTCGAGAAAATCCTAGTAGTTTACCAATACCACCTTGTTTAGTAAAATCAACTTGGTATTTACTTTTCAATTCACACTTCAATGTATTATTATTTGGTTTCAATGATAGAATTTCAGATTTATCTGTTTGATCATTTGCAGATATAGTCATTTGTTGCTGTAGGTAATCCTCAATATGACTAATTTCATAAGCACCTGTTGGTATTGTTATCTCCTTTTCTATATCGTTTTCATCTATATAATGGAATTTATTTTCACCATATTCAATGTTTGGTATTGAATTGTATGTGTGAAATCCAATTAAAGCCAACGAATAGTCACAAGAAGGATTTAAATCAATTGGTGGATAAAAGTCGGCAGTTAAAATACTGCTGCGACCTTTAAGTGTGAACGTCAATGACATAACTGACTAAAACTAAACATTTTTATTATTATATAAAAACTTCAAACACAAATGTCCACAATTATAAGTGTTCAATTTTTGTAGATCATCATAGTTGAATATAACATTGTTACATTTCCAATAGTCAATCAATTCTTTAGGAGGTCTTAGATTTCCATAACTATCAAAATAAATTACTCTATTGTTTCCTTTCAAATATGCAACCCAATGTGTACCGCTACCTTCACGAGAATCCAAATTTATAATACCTGATTCGCGTTTCTTAGCTCCATTTACAGGTAAATCATTTCTCATAAAAACACCACGAAAATTGGGTATCTTAAGCTTTATAATATAATTTTCTAATTCATAATTGGTTAGAGGGCGAGAAGGTAGTCTCAATGGAAGTTTTTTTTCAAGTATAATCCAAATCCTTTTTTGTCTTTCTTCAAATACAATCCACTGCCCTTTTTACCAAGGGCAATAGATTCCATTGTTTGATTGTGACGTTGAGCTTCGTCTAATTTCTTCTTAGCAGCTTTAGCATCGTTAACTGCTTTTGCTATGCCAGCTGCACCACCTGCTAGAGCTCCTAAAGCAGACAGTCCAGCAAATACTAATGGTAGAAAACCACCAGACTTAGGAAGAGGTATTACTCTTGGTAAACGAACTCGTCTTTTACCACCAACATTTTTGACAGCGACTCGAGCCGCTTCAACAATATTGGCAAATTGCGGTCCATCCAAACTAGATGTATCAGAATTTTTGATGAAACTTTTCAGCGGATCAATTACATTCTTTTTGAATGGAACTTGTTTCAGTTTTTTTATTCGCTTTCGTTGTTTTCTCTTTCTGTTCTGATTACTAGTGGAATGTCCCATTCCAAGTTTACGTTTCATTTTCATTGTATTTGAAATAAGGTAAGCGGCTGCTTTTTCGGCAAGTGAAGCGTCACGTGATAGAACTCTTTTCCAAGCGTTATTTTCTAAAATTTCATCAGCTATATGACGGTCGTTAAGATCTTTAGTTTGTGAATAAGCTATATCGTGTTGTTTACATGCACGATCTAGCTCATTAATTCCAGGATCTCCTCTGGCCAACCGTTCGGATAACTTTGTACCAGGTCCACAGTATTGGTAACCAGGTAGATGTAATTCAACAGGTAATTTATTGATGAGGGAATTGACAAGTCCGTCACCTTTGAATGACAACATTGAACTGAAATTCAGTTCGGTGTGTCAGCATATAAATAGGGAGAGCAACTGAAAAATTTCCATCAATACAATGAATGTCGTTAAACAAATATTATCTTTAAAAGTGAAGAATCATGATAGTGATGAACTATCCAACGGTCCATTGCGCAGGCGTCGCCACAGCCCACTACTTCCAAATACGATGAGAACAATAATCTGTGGACCGAGCGGATGTGGTAAAACTAATGTGATTATTAGTCTTCTATTAGAAACTAATGGATTATGTTTTGAGAATGTATATATATTTTCAAAATCTCTCTTTCAACCGAAATATGAATTATTGAAAAACGTTCTCAGCAAAGTGAAAGGACTTGGATATTTTCCATTTACCAATAATGATGAAATCATTTCGGTTGATGATGCTAAGAATAGTTCCGTGTTTATCTTTGATGATGTTGCATGCGACAAGCAGAATCACATAAGACAATATTTTAGTATAGGACGACACAAAGACATTGATTGTTTCTATCTCTGTCAGACTTATACACGTATACCTAAGCAACTGATTCGTGATAACGCGAATTGTGTGGTAATCTTTAGACAGGATG
Organism: Meloe dianella; assembly: GCA_028455855.1. Classification (NCBI taxonomy): domain Eukaryota; kingdom Metazoa; phylum Arthropoda; class Insecta; order Coleoptera; family Meloidae; genus Meloe; species Meloe dianella. The sequence goes on along the minus strand of JAPTHL010000040.1, from coordinate 289,325 downwards.
ATCATAATCTTAAAATAATTTACAATGAAAATGTTGGAAGTGATATGAATTTTGAGGAATTTAAAAATATTTGCAAACTTTGTTGGGTGGACCAGTATGGATTTTTAGTGATAATAAAAGATCAAAAGCTAAATGATGGACGCTATCGTAAGGGATTTGATTCTTTTATACTTCATAAAGAGAAAATCAAGTGTTAATGTGATGATGTGCATGTGCTCAACTGCTATAAGTGGTTGTTGAGCCGTTACATGGGTGTGATTGATCTGTTCAATCTGTTTACATAATAACCGTATCGGCTGTTCAAAAAAAACTATATAAGAAGGAATGAATAAGTTAAAAGAATGTGTATTCAATCAGTAGCTATTACAATGTTGAAACAACAACATAAACAAGTTAGAAAGAGACTCATTGAAGCAGTCAGTAATGTTAGAAAAAAATACAAGCAATTAAAATCTGGTGACACTGAACAAGTTGAGAAGATTAATACATTATTTCAACCGATAAGCAAACCATTACATGAATTAGTGACAATACAAAAAAATAAAAATCAGCCCCGTACACATCATCACATGATGCAACATCCTAAAGACAAAGAAGAAGAAGAACAAGAAGAAAACAAAACCATTGTTAAGAATGAACCTCCAGATCTAGATACGCCATCTGCACATGATGATAACGATAGTGATAATGATGATGATGATGATGATGATCATGAGGTATTTTCCAAAGGAACTTATGATGCATATGTTAGTGAATTTCCCTGATCGCTCAACCCTATATAGAGAAATTAATTACACATCATAGAACAATTCATTTGAAAAAATTACAATATGATCCATGGAATAACACAATGTTAATTGGAAGAACCCCTTTGAAAATTAAAGATAATGGTAACATACAAATTGGAGATAATGAGTTTCAAGGTACAGAAGCATTGTATGACTTGGTCTTTTTAAAAAATCCATTGGTAGACAGAACAGCTTTTGTAGAAGACTATGAAAATTATAAACAGATTATATACAATACAAATTTATATAATGATAATTATGACAGAAATCAACAACTACGTGGAGATAAGTCTGACAAATATAAGTATATCATACGACCTATTTTGAACATGCTAAAAAGTAAACATAGTTCAGAACTACTAGTTTCCCCTAGAACTACTGAAAGCTCGATGCATGACAGTAATACAAGTGGTGGTCCTAGTAGTCTCGGAATTAGTAAAGAAGGAGGGGCATATTTACACTTGAATAAAAAATCTATGGAATACGTCTATTGGGATGATGTAAATGAATTAGTCTATCGGTTGGCTCTGTTGCATGCATCACGTAGAGCCGGTAATAATTCATATCATAACGAAATTATTGCCATTGAAGAAGAATTACGTGAAGCTGGTGTAATATATTAAAAATGTCACTATATATGGATGTGCAAGGCTTTCGTGTACCTGATAAGAAATATTCACCAAAAGAATTAGCAGTTTACGATGGCCATAGAATGAGTCATTTTGTTTTCAAATCACCGTATTGTTTCAAAGCACTTCCATTGGAATATAAAAAACAAGCTCACTGGGTGACAAACAATCATCATGGCTTAAAATGGGATGATGGTTTTGTAGAACCTGCAGAATTTGGAAATATGCTTGATAGAGTAACTGTTGGATATGACCAAGTCTATGTAAAAGGGTTAGAGAAAAAGCAATTTATTGAAAAATTTCTCTGCACGGTATTAGTTAATGAATTACCGGAAACACCACGTCTTCATAAATCTAATCCAACTTGTATGTATCATTGTATTTCAAATTGTATGTGTGCTTTAACAAATGTTGTTCAACTGTATGAAAATTTTAATGATGAATAAATAATAATGAATATAATAAGTTATTGTCTTTTTTGTTAATCTGATTCAGTTTCATTATGAGCATTGACAAGTTCGGACGTGCTTGGAAGCATCCCTTTCCAGAAGAAACAATTAATGACTTGAATACGCTGTATTTATCAAAAATATCCACTGTTGAGAATAACATAAACGAAACATTCCAGCGATATCAACAATTGGAGAATTTATTGTCAAACAAAACAACACAAATTAATTTATTAACAAAAAGATTAGAAGAACTTGAACAATTACAAACAGCATCACCTTCAAAGCAGATGTTATCAGAACGGATTGATGACTTGAATACGCTGTATTTATCCAATATAAATACTGTTAAGAGTAATATACAAAGAAATTTTGAACGATATGAACAATTGGAGGATTTATTGGATAATAGAACAACACAAATTGATTTATTAACAAAAAGAATAGTAAGACTAGAACAAATTCTCGTTTAAAAAAAAAACAAATAATATAACCTCGAATATTACCTAATCAATAAATAATGACAAATGTAAAACAACAAGTGATTAATGAAATATTTAAACCGATGCGAAGAAGCTTTTCACGACGCCGAACAATCATAAGAGGTTTAGATGACCTTTGGCAAGCTGATTTAGCCAAATTAAGTGAATATGCTAAAGAAAATGGCGGACATACGTTTATATTAGTTGTAATTGATTGCTTTTCTAAATTTCTTTGGACGCAACCATTAAAATCAAAATCTGCTAAAGATGTGACAGTAGCAATGGAAAATATGCTTAAACAAAAGCGCCATCCAAGTCACCTTCAAACTGATCAAGGAAAAGAATTTTTCAATAAGCAATTTAACACTTTAATGAAAACGTATAAAATTAACCATTATAATACGTATAGTGTGAAAAAAGCTTCAATTGCAGAAAGGGTGATTAGAACTTTAAAAAATAAATTATACAGGATGTTTGCATTCAATGCATCATATAATTGGATCGATAATCTTGATGACGTCACTAATGAATACAATAATACAGTACATAGAACCATTCACATGAAACCCAAAGATGTAAACAAAACAAACGAAGACTATGTACTTGATTCATCTTATAATTATTTGAAAATATTTACCGGTTCTAAATTTAAGAAAAACGATCTTGTTCGCATTAGTAAAATGAAACATCTGTTTGAAAAAGGTTATACACCAAATTGGACAACAGAATTATTTAAAATCGTTAAAGTCAATATAACTCATCCGGTGACATATATTTTGGAAGATTTGAACGGTCAACCAATCAGTGGATCTTTTTACCAATTAGAATTGCAGAAAACTCATTATCCTAGTTTTTATTTAATTGAGAAAGTTCTACGTCGTAAAGGAGCTAAATTATATGTGAAGTGGTTGGGCTTCGATGAAAACCACAATAGTTGGATTGACATTAAAGATATTACCTAAAATATATTGAATGTGTTCATGAATGTTTATATATAATAGTAATTACATTTAAATAATTTTATTTAAATATAGCGGAAGGGGTGGCGGGGGGAGGTGAGGCAGTATACAATGATATATAAATTGAAAAACTAGTGTGAAATACATTATTTTGAGAAAGTGTTCCATGGTGAAATGTTTAACAGTGAAGTGATCATTAATAATGCTAAAACGTTAATTCTGAGACAAGACGTTCACATTGTTTATAAACATTCAATTCAAAAACTATTAAAATCCGTTGAACCGTACCAACGGATGACAGTGATTGAAAATATATATGGTCAACATTATACAGACTGTCCATGGTCAAAAGAACAGACAAGAGACGGACCGGATACATGTCATTGTTTTTATATAAATTTACGATTAGGTCGTTTAGACAACTTAATAAAATTAATTAATAATGTCACAAAGTGAAGTTGTATTACAAAGTGCTCTTGATGGAGAAAATGCAGTTGCATTAATCAGAAACATGGTAAAACTGAATTTAATGAAGATGAATGTTCTACATGTAACAAATATTTGGACGAAACTACCAAAATTTTATAAAAGTGATTGTGACCTAAGAAATCTAGTTCTTTGCTTGGACTACGGAATGGACAACAGATTCAATCATGACGTCGTACATAACCATCCATATAAAATCTATTGTTATGGTTGTCAATTAATCATGAACAATAATAACAACTGTAATAATGATGATCTTTTTTCTTTATTAGATTGCTTGTAATTTTTTTTTGTATTAAAATGTATAAATAAATTGTTAATTTACATTATAATCTTAAATTATTTTATCCGACACACTACAAAATAAATAAATAAATAATAATAACAAACATTATGTTTCTTTTAGAGAATATTAATATGTTTACATTTATAAAAAAGAGGTATCCTACAGTTGTAAATAATAAATATATGTATGGTTATGACTCATCATCAAAACCAAGTCACAACTTTTTTTTATGGGGAATTTAAATGGGTCGATGATATAAATGCGATCAACGTTCAAGAAATTCCTGAAAATTCTGAATTTGGATATATTTTGGAAGTTGATATCGAGTATCCCAAGAGTTTACATGACAGTTATAATAATTTTTAATTCTGTTTTGAAAACGAAACTAGTCCCCAATCAAAATGCCAAAAATTAATATCCGATTTTACTGACAAAGAAAAATATATAATTCATTATAAAAACCTACAACAATGTTTAAAACATGGTTTAAAATTAACCAAAATTCATCGCATATTACAGTTCAAACAATCAAGTTGGTTAAAGAAGTATATTGACCTGAATACACATCATCGAACATTATCGAAAAACACATTTGAATTTTTTTTTTCAAACTACTAAATAATTCAATTTAAGCCAAAACAATGGAAAATGTTGATAAACGGAAAATTATTAAATTGGTCGATTTTAATGCACATCATTGCACATTATAATCTCAGATTCTCTTATTGAATCTATTCTCCAATGGCCCCATGCTAACGTTGTTATTCCATCATATTTCACATATCTCTTATCATCCGAATAACTAAGTGTGATTTTATTTAAATTTTGTGTATAAATATTATGTAATTTTGATCTAAAAATTAACATTGAACTATAAAATATTTTCTTTTTATATAAACAGTCCCTATAATCGTCTACACTTAGTCCATCTACAATGGTCTTTTTAACACCCTTAGCTTTCTTAATTGTGCCATTATCAATTGAATCTATCGAATACATTTTTGATCTTAAACCAACAAATTCCCTAATTAACCGACCATTGTTTTCATCTTTCATTAAACCAACAATTTTTTTATTTTTCAAAGGAATATTATAAGGATTATCTAATGCATAATCTGAGGTATCAAAATGGGTATCGATATCCACCTTTATATCATTATAAAAGTTATCAGTTGATATTGTATAAATAAACGAATCTGTATCCATATAGTTTAAAAGAAGACATTTATCAAATTTTGGTTTCATATAATCGTAATGGAAATTATACATTAACAATTTCGACAATTCCAATACAGCAAATCCAATATAAATTGGTTTATTATAAACCACACGCACACAATTTAATTGTATGGCAGCCATGTCAGGTGTAAACTGGGCAACACTGTGAAAATTTGGTTTAGCGATGAGTGCACGAGCACCCAAGCGACGCCCACAACTTTCCCATTCTGTAACCATTTTGACATTCTTCCGTTTATCAACATTCTCCATTGTTTTACCATAAATTGAATTATTTAAAAGTTTAAAAAAGTTTTTTCAAATGTATTTTTCGATAATGTACGATGATGTGTATTAAGGTCAATATACTTCTTTAACCAACATGATTGTTTGAACTGCAATATCCGATGGATTTTGATTACTTTTAAACCATGTTTTAAACATTGTTGTAGATTTTTATAATGAATTACATATTTTTCTTTATCAGTAAAGTCGGTAATTAATTTTTGACATTTTGATTGTGGGCCAATCTTATTTTCAGAACAGAATGGTAGATCATTATGGCTGTCATGTAAACTCTTGGGATATTCTATATCAACTTCTAAAATATATCCGATTTCAGAATTTTCAGAAATTTCTTGTACGTTGATGGCATTTATATCATCGACCCATTTAAATTCCTTGTAAGGGAGTTGTTGTGACATGGCCCAACCATAAAGATTGTTTGCATCTAAATACATTAAATAACTACTGGGCTTAGATGCATCATAACTGTCCATATATTTATTATTTGCAACTGAATGTCGATGTGAACATTGTGTGATACCCCCTCTGATACCTCTTTTTATAAACGTAAACATATTAATATCTGTTAAAAGTTCAATTTTGATTTCGGAATATTTTAACATAGCATCCCACGATAAACCCGGCGCTGTATAATAATGACAGGGATCCAGCTCATAAATTTGGTGACAAACTTTACGAAAATTTTCAAAAATGTCTGTTAATAATAATACATCAGTAATTAAATATAATTTCAAATATTCCCATATATTTTTACAGTTAAACTCTTTCCAAACTTTTTGAGCATGTTCATAATCTGTATCAGAACATGATTTATTTGTTAATTTTGAATAAAATTTATCTTTTGATGGTAATGCCGTCTCATCTAAACGATCCCACGAATTCAAATACTCATACGATAAAACACCTTTTCTTGTAACCAGTTCAAACTGACTTTTATCATTGAAAATTTGTCTTACCGTTTGAAAATTGTCAATTGAAAGATTTTGTGCTAATGAATCTAGACTGGATTGCATGAATCGAAAAGAATCTAAAAATCTCAATTCAATTGTTTCTTTTTCATTTATTGAAATTCGTTTTGATAGTGAAACGTATAATTCTTTGTTTAACGGAATCAAGTCAATATCACCTTCAATTTTATTCAATGATTTCACAAACAAATGACAATCATATCCGGAAAAATTGTGGAAAAAAATCGGGAAAAAGTATGCGATTTTATAACGCAAGCTATAACTATTATGAGCTGGACCCCTGTATTTACCTGTAAGATGACAATGGTCTGCAACCCTATCACTATCTAAACTTTTCTTACATATATGACATTTGTCAGATTCTACTTGTAACTGTCTTTGCACATTATTTAAAGCCTCCATCGGTTTAACACATTTAACGATATTATATATATTTTTCACATCTTCCACTAAACTTGTAAAAAATTTATCAGCACAATCCTCACCTTTATAAACTTGTAATATATCTAAACTTGAATCATATGAGCATTTAATGTAATATGGAAAAGCACAAGGTATATGTTGTTGAACGTCTGTAGTGGACGCTTTTGATGGATCATTTGAACAATTGTCAATGTCTTGTAAGAGACATTCAAAATCTGCATAAATTACAAAAGGCACTTGTATTTGTCTTTCATGTTTTTCAAACTGGATATGATGTTGTTGTTCTTCTGGTGGCATTACCGTCACAATTTTATTACAGTCTACTTTATGATTTTTTAAATGTTCTTCTGAAGACAAATGAATCAAACATGAATTGCATATAAACTTTTTTGCTTCATGTTTTGATAGTTGACTACTTAATAATCTTGATATATGTTTAATCCAAATATAATGATTTTTTTCCTTGTCTTGTAACAACATCAGATTGACATGATGCTTTCTCTCTTTCTTCGTGCAGTAAAATGGTCCTACCACAACATCACCATCCAATCCAAAAACGTTAACACTAATTTCAGGATTTAACTCCTCAAATGTACTTATTTTAATCAATTTTAATGGAAATTCTAAATTAGCAAATTCCAACTTAATATTATTTCGTAAAACAATAGTGTTGTTTTTAATAATTTCTATATTATATGTTGTTGTTCTGTGTGGATTAAGACTGACAGGACACAAAGCGGAAATTATTGCCCATTTAAAACAAAAATCATCGTTATTTTTTATATTAATACACGCATGTTTAGCGGATATTTTCTTGGGTAATGGTAGATATTGTGATCCCTTAATTGGTTGATATCGATTTACATTAATTTCCATATGAATAATTGCACATAGAGACCACCCACTATCTTTTTCTTGAAATTCCTCCATTTTCGATAAAATACTATGTATCATTTGTTCATAAGCAGAAGATATTTCATCATCATTTTGGGCCTTTTCCATTTTAGAATTGAATGATTTAATTGTGATTTGTTCATTTTCATCTGTGAATTTTAAATATTCTGCAAACAATTCTATATTGAATTTGAATGTTGTATGTTTTATTAACTGCTGTTTCAATTCAGATACAACAATTTCTGTTGCTGATTTTAAAAATTCCTCTGGATTTAAATTCATATCGTTATTGTTTTTATATATAAAAGTTTGCATTCTGTCTTTGAAACAACTCTTAACAACACTTAAGACAGATGAATATGGTTGACATGATTTTAAACGATGATCTAATGAACGTAAATGTTTTGACCATTCGTCATTACACACTTCAATTAAACACGATTCACATGTTTTTGTTGTTGTTATTGATGATGTTGATGGTAAAGAGACAGGTTGTTTAATATTTTCCAAATTTACTATAGGTAATTTAATATTACTATCATCTACAAAACGAAATCAATTGTAAAATAAACATTTAAATTCAAAAACAAATATACCTTTAATTGCATGTAGAGTTTTGATATGTCGGTTTAATGAGAAATTTCTGGTAAACAATTTACCGCAAATATGACACTGTTTTTTTGTTTTTGGCATTTTGTCACTGTTAACAGCGCAATAGTAACTGATGAACTGATTAAAACTTAGACTCAAGTGTGTAGACGGAGAGATTGTAGTCAGTTTATGATATCCATTAATGTAAACAAATTGGATGTGGGAAAAAAATTTTTAAACAAAAACTAATCACCATTAAATATACGATCTACATCAGTCATCACCATACAAAAATCAAGGCATTTACCAGCATATATGTCGGATTTTATTTAGTTTATTGCTTTTTTGTAAATGAAAAGAAAGCGACGAAAAATGAATGGTGACGGGCTACACGTGTTGTCAATATATTTTATAGTCGTGTTTTTTTGGACTTTTTGAAGGATAGTGCAATAAAATCTGCATCAAGTGAAAGCGGTCGTTGTCATTTATCAAGTTGTTTAAAAATGATGAACTGAAGGGTCTTTGCATGTATTCTGGTCAAAAAATTCTCTCTCTCTAGGAAATCTGATTTAAATTGGTGTTAAAATTGCCACCCTTATTGATTGATGTTTTCCTTCACCATAGGTTTTATTACTTTTTTAAATAAGGGAAACAGCCACCCCCCAACATCAACAAACTTAAAGATTTGGTCATTTACAGTCAAAATGCCGAGCAGAAAGGTGCCATTAGACTTAACAAATTGTAAGTATATTTTTTCGAATTTATTGAAAATTGTAAAAATCTATTTTTATTTTTTCAGTGAACAATGATGATGAGGATGATGTTTCTGTACAGGATCGTAAGTTCAATTCTTAGTTTTTTTATTTTTAAGATTTATGAATCTGATTTTTTTTGTTTTAGTAAACGACATTGATATGATTAATGATGATGATGATGATGATAATGGAAGAGTAGAATGTAAGTTTAAATTTTAAATTTGACGAAATATTTTAAAAATTATTTTTCGTTTTAGTGGACAATAACCCTACACCACCGACAACGCCACCACCAACAACAACACCACCACCACCATCATTGGAGGTTGAGGGTGATGCTAAAGGTACCTAGCTTAATTATTCTGAAAATTAAATAATATAACATTTTTCTTTTTTCTTTCGTAGCGATAGAAGAAATTATACAATGTGTCACTACACATTTTAATAGACAAGTAAGTCATATATATTTTTGTTAATTTTTAATATATCTGTTCATATTTTAAGTATGAATATGTCGTCTTCGAGGGAGGTTCCGCAAGACCTTTTATATGCAGTTGCACCCCTCGTTGCCAGCTATTTATCCACACTGTAGACGAGGGGCAGTATTTATATAAAGCTGTGGTTGACCCACATGGAGCTGTGGTGTGGGTTAGGCGCCAAGGTAAGATATATTTTTACTGTTACGTTTTAAATCAATTACATTTAATTTTTTCCTTGTTATAGATAAGAATTTACCACCACCACCACCACCAGTTTATAATGGTGATGAAATGATTTTAGAACCATTTAGTATAATTTATAATATAAGGTCATTGGTGAGGTTTTAGTTTTATGTTTTATGTTTTAGTTTTTATTTTTAATTATTATTATTTTTATTTTGCTTTTTTTTAATTTTAATTTGCTCATTTATTTTATGTGTTACTTTTTTTAATTTTTATTTTACTTTTTAATTCATTACTTTTATCTCTTTTGTATTTATAATAAAACAATCATTATGACGTCATGTGTTTTACTCCCACCAAACCACAATTAAAACTCTAAAAGGTAACTTTACAAGCGGGGAGCGGGGGAATTTCTCGCTCATCATTTGAAATCCGCCATCTTAAAACTGTCGCTTCACATCCGCCATTTTAGCACTACATATAAAATCCGCCATCTTAGCGCTACAAAACTTTAGAGCTGCATTTAAAACCCGCCAGCGCTACATTTACAACTTGACAGCGCTACATTTAAAATCCGCCATTTAATACTGTGGCGCTACATTTAAAATCCGCCATTTGATACTGGGGCGCTACATTTAAAGGCCGCCACCTGAGCGCTACATTTACAACTTGGCAGCGCTACATTTACAACTTGGCAGCGCTACATTTAAAATCCGCCATTTAACACCGTGGCGCTACATTTAAAATCCGCCATTTAATACTGTTGCGCTACATTTATTTCATCTAGGGATTTTTCATACTTTTTAAATTTAAGTTGGTACTGACCACACTGCAACCACTTAAGCAACCCAAAATACACCAAAATGACATTTATGCAACCCAAAATACAATAAATATGACACGTAGACAACCCAAAATACACAAAAATGACACGTAGGCAACCCAAAATACACGCAATGCAACTCAAAATACACGTAACGCAACCCAAAATACACGTAATGCAACCCAAAATACATGTAATGCGACCAGGTATACATCTAAATTCAACCTGGGTATGCAACCAGATATACACCGAAATTGCACAATGCACACTGTTTTTGAACCTACCTATCCATACTACTGACACATAGAACGATTACAAAATTTAATTCCATCATATATCTGTGTTTGATATCTCTGAAACGTTTGGAATTGTTCTTTCTCGGGTCAGATTACGTCCTACCTCTGTAATTTGAGTAATCTTGACGTTTTCTATGTATACATTGCATAAGATATAATGTACAGAGCATTTGAACGTCTTTTAATTTTCAGTTATTAATGAAGTTATCGATTGAATTCCTGAACGAAGGAAAGTCTCATCTTAGGTCTAATACAGAGTAACTACGTCTCAAATCGTAAACAAGACAAAGCTCTATTCGAAATCTGTTTAGATACACAGATAGAACACAAAACATTATTCCATCATATATCTGTGTTTGATACATCTGAAACGTTTGGAATCGTTCATTCCCGTGTCGAATGACGCTCTACTTCCCAATTTTGAATTTGCCGCGTGTGCAAGGGGCTACATATAGTTTTCCATATTTCCCGCTAACAGCGTCATCGGTGGTGACAGGAGTTGGCACTAGTGATTGACGTAAGGGTGGGGGTAGGGGGCGACACGAGCACCACCTGGTATGCAGCGGTGAATAGCTGAACTAGGGGATAGAAAAAGCGATGCGAGCGCCACCGTGGCGGCGGTGGCGAAAAGGTGAACTTGTGGCCTAGAACCGGTACTGATATATATACTACTACCTGCTCCTCTGGTGGCAAGGGTAGATGGGCGGAGCAATGGGGCAATTGGGCATGACTACCTACTTTATTGCCGTGTAGTTCTTAACGTATCTCCACTATAGCTCAAATAAGAGGTAGACGACGGATATTTTCAAATTTTAAGCATTGTATGTTTAAATAAATTAGTTTGTATCGTACGAGCATTCAACAATTTTTGATTAAAAAAACTAAATCGGGAAATTCAAATTCAAATAAAATACGATCAAAAACAATAATTAGAGCAGGCGTTGTTTATTTATGAATCTACAGTATATGGATGAAATTTTGTTGATTCGGCATACTCTAATTTTTTCGCTCGGTACATGTACCTTGTATTTATTACACTTTATATAAGTATATAGGTATACCCATAAGATTATGATCTACTATCAAAAATGTTACAAAAAACTTAGAAAAAGATGTGAAATATCTAATTCTAAGTAATTCTAAGAGTTTAAGAGAAACTGATTTACATCTTCAATTATTAAAAAAAATAGAAATCAAATCAAAATTGATCACAATACTTAGCCGTAATTTGCCGCATGTCAAGAGAAAGTGTTTATAACACCAAATTTTTCAAACATGCCGAAAGACCGAAGATATTATTGTAGTCAGGCAAAAACACGAAAGGGTAGAAAGAGACCGAAAAAAAACGTAAGAAGTATTTAGACAGTACCGATATTTTGAGGAATTATTTAAATCAATTTTAATTAAAAATGTATGTACACAAAAACATTAATGTGAACAATCAGCTCTGGTACCGGAGTGGAAAAATATTATTTGTATTTTTATAGTGAAATTGAACGAAAAACTAGGGGTCAAAGTACAAACCCGGGGTGGTATAAAGAGCGAAATATTAGACTTACATCTAGCAAATTTGGGAAAATTTGTAAAATGAGACCAGAAACGGGCACAGCAAATACGGAAGAAGAAGTCTTATATTCAAAATCATTAATTTCTTGTTCTTTCTTACCACCATCTTTAAATTACGGAATGAAATGTGAATCTACAGCAATTGAGACATTTGAAAAAATTATCAATTCAAAAATAGAACAATAAGGCTTATTTGTTGACAGTGATTATAGATATCTAGCGACTTCTCCGGATGGGCTTATCGGTACCGAAACAATTGTAGAAGTCAAATGTCCATATTGAGCACGTGAGATGAGAATTCAGGAAGGTATCGGGAAGAAAACAATTGATTATTGTATAATAGATAATAAAGGAAATTTAAAGTTAAACCAGAATTATTATTATCAAATTCGAGGACAGTTACGTATCTCTAAGCGCAATATTTGTTATTTTATAGTATATACCAGTGTCGACATCAAATACTGTGAAATTGAGAGAGATGATGAATTTTGTTTTTTTAACATGATACCCCATTTAGAAAAATTCTATTTAAATGCTTTGCTTCCGGAATTAATTGATCCCAGAAAAAAGAAACATAGACAATTAAGACTATTACGGAAAAAAGATCTTTGATAAATTTAAACTTAAGTAGATTTAGTTTTTTAACTTAATATCAATCCGCGCTCTGCAACATTTTCGATATTTTTCATGTTGCCTGTTACTTATATATTTCTATTTTGGGTCAAAACATTCCATTTTATAAAATCCACATTTGTAGAAAAAGGTTGTAGGTATATAAAACTAATCTGTTTATTGCTTATTGCCGAGCACCACGCTGGGGGGGGGGTAATAAATCATCGTCAATTGGCACAAGTTTTGAGATCACATATAGAACAAGTTGCCTACTTTCTAAAACTTTATTATCAAATATCTAATTAATTAATAAGGTACTTTAGAGGTGGGGCGCCGCTTCCATCTTTACTATGAGGCAGGTCTAAAATATACAATTGTTTTACTTACGTGCTAATCTACAACCTATCTTGTGTCTAGGATTTCAGTGGCGTTCGTAATTATACAAAAGGTGCAAAACAATTTGAAATAATTTGGTTATTTTGTCATTCTTCACAACTTATTGACTGTAAAATGAAAGAGGATAATGAAGTGGAAAAATATGACGAAAATAATAATTCATTTTTTTAACTATCTAGTTTATTGTGAAAGCAAAAAAAAATCAATCAAGCATTATTGTATATCGATTTTTCTATAGTACATCAAAGTGAATAATCTTGAACTGCTTCGGCAGTCTCCGATTCTTGCATTTCAACATCCTCAGGATTTGCAGAACCAAACAAACGTTCAATTTCGTCGTCTTCATCGTCTTCATCCGAGGTTTCACCAGTTACAACAATACGTAGTTCATCCATTGCGTGGTCCAAAATACCCTCTTTTATAATGTATTCATCTTCGACTTTTTTTATATGGTTACATACATTAATCCATTCATCTGTTGTAACGGAATTGAATTTCTCCCTAGCTAATTGTTCAATATCTTTGAATTTAAAAGTAACATTCCTTTGGGCCATCCAATGTTTAACAATTGCCCATATCTTTTCAATTGGATTTCAATCCGGATGGTAATGCATCCAGTTTGTACAAAGCATGTTGGGATTTATGAAGTTTGATTAAATTATATAACTCTGGCTTGGTCATGCTCGTATTATGCTGGATATTTTTCTGCTCCAACCATGTATTCATCATTATTTTTTTATATAACCAAATCTTGTTAATTTGATGTTACTAATTTTCTTCTATACTATTAATTGAATATGTCAAGTAAACACATACATGACATGGACTCTCATATTAAATTTATAATTTTAACTTCATTTGTATTTATCTAGCTATTGAATGATGACGGCTCTGATAAATTTGAGTCAAAACTAGTTTCAGTGTTAATATAAATATTTCTTGGATGAAGTTTTCATTTACTTATTTCATAATTGTTATTATAATTTTTAGATATTATTAGAAACATTAATATTTGAATTAATTTAATTTTAAAATTCATGCAAATCTTTTTCTAAGCGAGTCGCCACTGAATGTTGTTTTTCCGTCTCACTCTATCAAGTCTCACTTCACTGCTGGATTCGTTCTAGCGCTACTCTCCCCCGCCGCGCAGTTGTATTCCCAAACCGCGGCAACAGTACTCTAACCGTATTTTATGTTTTCCATTCAAAATCACTTGATAATCATGAAAGGCAGCAAATAGAAATGGTAATGGAATCCGTAATGTAAACAATGTTTTGTCTGTTGACAAAGTTACAATTGTATCAGCATCTGGACACCATCCAGCAATGTCTAATGCTTTACTTTCATCATGATTATTACAAAGTAGAGCTTTAATTGTTGTTGTTGTTCCAACATCGCGTACTTTTCAATTTCTTTTCCATTCAATTCATATGCAATTGAACAAATATGCTCCAGGATTGTTTGATAACTTACACTCCCCTGTTGCCGCCTCAGCAGCAATTGCTTCGAACTTGCAATTTAAATGTAGGAATGACTCACTAAATGATATAAATATATCTTGTTGATTTATATTAACCTGAATTTCATCGTTGTTTTGAAATGATGAGATTGTTGGATGACAGTATGGTATTCTTCGCGCTCAATGCTGTCGTCGAATGTTACTTTTTTGTATATTTGCAGTTTTTCGGACATTATAACCTAGATTTCTTAACACCTGTATATTGGCGTCTGTCAGTGGTGATTGTCTTCTAACGAATGAATTGTATCTAGACGTTTCAGAGATTTTATAGTCACCGACAACAATATTATTTTTATGAAAAACTAGGCCCATTATTCTTCAATTCTAGTCTAATGACGATTTCTTCTCCTTGAAAGTTAATCAAGTTGTCGTTTTGATCTATCACCTTGAGGGTAAGATTGTCAATGAAACGTTTATTCACCACTGGCACATATATATGATTTCTTGGTTCAATATTTATTGCATAACCTGGGTCAACAGCTGGAGCAAACTCATAGAGTGTGTGTGATTGGTGATTATTGTAAAAAGATCCTGTTGATATATTGCATTCAATCCGTATAGATAAGACTTTAATAATTTCTACGGGGATATCAGATGAATGAAGCACATTAGCTGGCAGAAGTTTTCGAGAAAATCCTAGTAGTTTACCAATACCACCTTGTTTAGTAAAATCAACTTGATATTTACTTTTCAATTCACACTTCAATGTATTATTATTTGGTTTTAATGATAGAATTTCAGATTTATCTGTTTGATCATTTGCAGCTATAGTCATCTGTTGCTGTAGGTAATCCTCAATATGACTAATTTCATAAGCACCTGTTGGTATTGTTATCTCCTTTGGTATATCGTTTTCATCTATATAATGGAATTTATTTTCACCATATGCAATGTTTGGTATTGAATTGTATGTGTGAAATCCAATTAAAGCCAACGAATAGTCACAAGAAAGATTTAAATCAATTGGTGGATAAAAGTCGGCAGTTAAAATACTGCTGCGACCTTTAAGTTTGAAAATCAAAGACATAACTGACTAAAACTAAACATTTTTATTATTATATAAAAACTTCAAACACAAATGTCCACAATTATAAGTGTTCAATTTTTGTAGATCATCATAGTTGAATATAACATTGTTACATTTCCAATAGTCAATCAATTCTTTAGGAGGTCTTAGATTTCCATAACTATCAAAATAAATTACTCTATTGTTTCCTTTCAAATATGCAACCCAATGTGTACCGCTACCTTCACGAGAATCCAAATTTATAATACCTGATTCACGTTTCTTAGCTCCATTTATAGGTAAATCATTTCTCATAAAAACACCTCGAAAATTGGGTATCTTAAGCTTTATAATATAATTTTCTAATTCATAATTGGTTAGAGGGCGAGAAGGTAGTCTCAATGCAAGTTTTTTTTCAAGTATAATCCAAATCCTTTTTTGTCTTCCTACAAATACAATCCACTGCCCTTTTTACCTAGGGCAATAGATTCCATTGTTTGATTGTGACGTTGAGCTTCGTCTAATTTTTTCTTAGCAGCTTTAGCATCGTTAACTGCTTTTGCTATGCCAGCTGCACCACCTGCTAGAGCTCCTAAAGCAGACAGTCCAGCAAATACTAATGGTAGAAAACCACCACACTTAGGAAGAGGTATTACTCTTGGTAAACGAACTCGTCTTTTACCACCAACATTTTTGACAGCGACTCGAGCCGCTTCAACAATATTGGCAAATTGTGTTCCATCCAAACTAGATGTATCAGAATTTTGGATGAAACTTTTCAGTGGATCAATTACATTCTTTTTGAATGGAACTTGTTTCAGTTTTTTTATTCGCTTTCGTTGTTTTCTCTTTCTGTTCTGATTACTAGTAGAATGTCCCATTCCAAGTTTACGTTTCATTTTCATTGTATTTGTAACAAGGTAAGCGGCTGCTTTTTCGGCAAGTGAAGCGTCACGTGATAGAACTCTTTTCCAAGCGTTGTTTTCTAAAATTTCATCAGCTATATGACGGTTTTTAAGATCTTTAGTTTGTGAATAAGCTATATCGTGTTGTTTACATGCACGATCTATAGCTCATTAATTCCAGGATCTCCTCTGGCCAACCGTTCCGATAACTTTGTACCAGGTCTACAGTATTGGTAACCAGGTAGATGTAATTCAACAGGTAATTTATTGATGAGGGAATTGACAAGTCCGTCACCTTTGAATGACAACATTGAACTGAAATACAGTTTGGTATGTCAGCATATAAATAGGGAGAGCAACTGAAAAATTTCCATCAATACAATGAATGTCGTTAAACAAATATTATCTTTAAAAGTGAAGAATCATGATAGTGATGAACTATCCAACGGTCCATTGTGCAGGCGTCGCCACAGCCCACTACTTCCAAATACGATGAGAACAATAATCTGTGGACCGAGCGGATGTGGTAAAACTAATGTGATTATTAGTCTTCTATTAGAAACTAATGGATTATATTTTGAGAATGTATATATATTTTCAAAATCTCTCTTTCAACCGAAATATGAATTATTGAAAAACGTTCTCAGTAAAGTGAAAGGACTTGGATATTTTCCATTTACCAATAATGATGAAATCATTTCGGTTGATGATGCTAAGAATAATTCCGTGTTTATCTTTGATGATGTTGCATGCGACAAGCAGAATCACATAAGACAATATTTTAGTATAGGACGTCACAAAGACATTGATTGTTTTTATCTCTGTCAGACTTATACACGTATACCTAAGCAACTGATTCGTCATAACGCGAATTGTGTGGTAATCTTTAGACAGGATGATCATAATCTTAAAATAATTTACAATGAAAATGTTGGAAGTGATATGAATTTTGAGAAGTTTAAAAATATTTGCAAACTCTGTTGTGTGGACCAGTATGGATTTTTAGTGATAATAAAAGATCAAAAGCTAAATGATGGACGCTATCGTAAGGGATTTGATTCTTTTATACTTCATAAAGAGAAAATCAAGTGTTAATGTGACGATATGAATGTGCTCAACTGCTATGAGTGGTTGTTGAGCTGTTAAATGGGTGCGATTGATCTGTTCAATCTGCTTACATAATAACCGTATCGGCTGTTCAAAAAAAACTATATAAGAAGGAATGAATAAGTTAAAAGAATGTGTATTCAATCAGTAGCTATTACAATGTTGAAACAACAACATAAACAAGTTAGAAAGAGACTCATTGAAGCAGTCAGTAATGTTAGAAAAAAATACAAGCAATTAAAATCTGGTGACACTGAACAAGTTGAGAAGATTAATACATTATTTCAACCGATAAGCAAACCATTACATGAATTAGTGACAATACAAAAAATAAAAATCAGCCCCGTACACATCATCACGTGATGCAACATCCTAAAGACAAAGAAGAAGAAGAACAAGAACAAAACAAAACCATTGTTAAGAATGAACCTCCAGATCTAGATACGCCATCTGCACATGATGATAACGATAGTGATAATGATGATGATGATGATGATGATCATGAGGTATTTTCCAAAGGAACTTATGATGCATATGTTAGTGAATTTCCCTTGATCGCTCAACCCTATATAGAGAAATTAATTACACATCATAGAACAATTCATTTGAAAAAATTACAATATGATCCATGGAATAACACAATATTAATTGGAAGAACACCTTTGAAAATTAAAGATAATGGTAACATACAAATTGGAGATAATGAGTTTCAATTATAAACAGATTATATATAATACAAATTTATATAATGATAATTATGACAGAAATCAACAACTACGTGGAGATAACTCTAACAAATATAAGTATATCATACGACCTATTTTGAACATGCTAAAAAGTAAACATAGTTCAGAACTACTAGTTTCCCCTAGAACTACTGAAAGCTCGATGCATGACAGTAATACAAGTGGTAGTCCTAGTAGTCTTGGAATTAGTAAAGAAGGAGGGGCATATTTACACTTGAATAAAAAATCTATGGAATACGTCTATTGGGATGATGTAAATGAATTAGTCTATCGGTTGGCTCTGTTGCATGCATCACGTAGAGCCGGTAATAATTCGCATCATAACGAAATTATTGCCATTGAAGAAGAATTACGTGAAGCTGGTGTAATATATTAAAAATGACACTATATATGGATGTGCAAGGCTTTCGTGTACCTCATAAGAAATATTCACCAAAAGAATTAGCAGTTTACGATGGCCATAGAATGAGTCATTTTGTCTTCAAATCACCGTATTGTTTCAAAGCACTTCCTTTGGAATATAAAAAACAAGCTCACTGGGTGACAAATAATCATCATGGCTTAAAATGGGATGATGGTTTTGTAGAACCTGCAGAATTTGGAAATATACTTGATAGAGTAACTGTTGGATATGACCAAGTCTATGTAAAAGGGTTAGAGAAAAAGCAATTTATTGAAAAAATTCTCTGCACGGTATTAGTTAATGAACTACCGGAAACACCACGTCTTCATAAATCTAATCCCACTTGTATGTATCATTGTATTTAAAATTGTATGTGTGCTTTAACAAATGTTGTTCAACTGTATGAAAATTTTTATGATGAATAAATAATGATCAATATAATAAGTTATTGTCTTTTTTGTTAACCTGATTCAGTTTCATTATGAGCATTGACAAGTTCGGGCGTGCTTGGAAGCATCCCTTTCCAGAAGAAACAATTAATGACTTGAATACGCTGTATTTATCAAAAATATCCATTGTTGAGAATAACATAAACGAAACATTCCAGCGATATCAACAATTGGAGAATTTATTGTCAAACAAAACAACAGAAATTAATTTATTAACAAAAAGATTAGAAGAACTCGAACAATTACAAACAGCATCACCTTCAAGGCAGATGTTATCAGAAAGGATTGATGACTTGAATACGCTGTATTTAGCAAATATAAATACTCTTAAGAGTAACATACAAAGAAATTTTGAACGATATGAACAATTGGAGGATTTATTGGATAATAGAACAGCACAAATTGATTTATTAACAAAAAGAATAGTAAGACTAGAACGGATTCTCGTTTAAAAACAAATAATATAACCTCGAATATTACCTAATCAATAAATAATGACAAATGTAAAACAACAAGTGATTAATGAAATATTTAAACCGATGCGAAGAAGCTTTACACGACGCGGAACAATCATAAGAGGTTTAGATGACCTTTGGCCAGTGGCGGCTCGTGCATTTGGAACTTGGGTCGGCCAGTGGAAGTTATAACAAATTGTAATAATAATAATAATAATAATAATAATAATAATACTAATTATAATAATAACAATAACAATACTAACAACCATAATAATATTAATAATACCATCTCTCTAATGTTTACAAGTTTTTATATATAAGATCGATTCTTCGACTCTTCATGATCGCAAATTTGTTTATTACGTTGTTATAGAAATGTTGATTTTCTTGTAACTTTTTAATAAGACCTCGTTCAATTGACATTAATGCAACGCTACTTAATCGCTCCTGACAAGTCGAATTTCTTGCATATGTTTTTATTCGTTTAAGCGTCGAAAAACTTCTTTCAACCGAAACTGAAGTAGGTGGTAATGACAAAATTAGACAAATTAATTTATAAGTTTCTGGTAGGTCTTTTTCTAAAGAATTTTCGAACACAAATTTTAATGAGTCTACTAAACTAACTGATGTTCCTAAAAGTGTTTGGACAGAATATAATACTGTGAGCTCGTTTTCTAAATTTGATCTACTAAAAAAGAGGATAGTTTGACATTAAGTTTCCAAACATAATTTTCGGAAAACTTTTATTATATTCGCAAAATTTTTGTTTATCTAACAAATTAAAAAAAGATAATTTCTCCAATCCACCAAATCTATTAGTAAGCTAGTAGATAAGTAGGGCTGGTTCAAGCTCACTAGTGCCACTTTTGGCCACTGCTGTCGTGGTGGCGCTAGTGTCGCTTTTTGGTACAACAATTGTCCACAGCGTGGCGCTCGTGTCGGATCTGTGTTGGCGGGAAATTTGAATTTCTGCCCCTCCACAGCTGCACTATTTTACCCTCCATTTACCAAGCCTTTCCCCTCCCTTTCCCCTTCCTTGTCTTAACACAATTTTTCTTCCCCCGCGCTATCCCCCTATTTTTTCTTTCTCTTCCCCGCACTATACCCCTATGTTGACCATTTTGTTCCCACGCGCTACTTCTGCGATGAGTAATACCTATGGAATGTAGGTCAATTTTTTCTTGATGAGTCATGGGGGTCAAGTTTTGATGAATCATACCCCTGGGGTCAAGGGTATCTAATGAATCATAAATATGAGTCATAACTAAAATGGGGTCAACGATCTTTGATGATTCATACATATGATTCATGTGAATTTTTTGTATAAATAGTGATATAGTGGTGTGTTTTAAATCAGTATTGTTTACGATTCCCAAAAACAACAACAATCTCAAGAAATGGATGCTTCAGCATTGTTAAATAGTTGTTCAAAATCCTTTAAAAAAGTTGCTGATTTGGAGCCAGGACAAAAATATTACTTTCAATCGTTTCGAGTGATTAATACTAAATATGGTGATGCGATTTTGGCTACGTTGAGATGGTTTGATAGTGAAGTAATTCTACCCAAACGTTATTCACAATTAATTTTGAGAATCGATCAATTGAATAAAGACTTTGAAGCTGGTAATCAATATATGGTTACATCAGAGCCAGCAGGCAACTATGTACCAATAACATTTGGTCAAGATTGAAAATTATTTAAGTTTATTGTATCATGCTTGTTATTGGTAAAAAATTATTATGTTTTAATTTTTATATTATGATTTTGTTTAATATTAACAATTCTTACGCGATGTGTTGTAAATTTTAATAGATTATTGTATAAAATTATTACAGTTTCTTTATTAGGATTGCCTTCTCATCAAACTGATATCACTTATTAGAACTGAATACAATCAAGATAGGTCAATATACTGATTATCTTCCTTTAAGATAAATCATGTGGGAATATTATACTCATTATAAGCGAATGTTTTTTTATTTGGAATTTTTTCGAAAAGTTTCATATTATGCGAAAGAAAATGCTTATCGATTTAAAAAGAGCTCTCATATTATGTGAAGGGAACTCCTTATAGTGCATTTTTTCATTAGTATAAATACTTTCTAGTGACTTTATCAGTTACAAGTGCACGTGTTGGCAAGTTAAAAATGGGTAAGATAGTTTTTTTAAATACAAAGCAGGTAAAAATAATAATTTCATACATTTTTTTAGATCAAAATTCTGAAATTAAAGGTAAATAATTTTAAAATATTAGGATGTTTATATTATTTTTGATATTTTTAGTAGTTGAGACATCACCATCATCAGTATCAGGTATGTAAATGAGTTTGATTTTTGGATTAAAAATTTCTAAGAAATGTTTTGATTTTTTGTAGATGATGATATTTTAATTATAAATTGGGAAGAGGATGACACATTTGATGATGGTGGTGGTGTTGATGAGATCAAAATACCATCAACATCCCAACAAACACCACCGCCATCAACTCCACCACCACCACCAACAACAACCACCGAAAACGAAGGTATGTAGTCAAGTTTAATTTTTAGATTGAAAATTTCTTTAAAAAAAATCTTTTTAGTGGACGGCGACGACGACGATGATATTCTCATCATTTCTTCAGATGGGATATTTAGCTTGGAGGAGCTGAATACGATTGGTAAATAATTCAATATCAAAAACATTTATTGATCAATTATAAAATTTCTCAAGTTTTCTATAATTTTCAATTTTATTGCAAAATTGATTCTTTCATACTTTAAAACTTGGCTATAATGAGAATAACTCAATATACGTTCAGAATTTTCTTACTATCAAATGTACTTATCTTTTTTTAGAGTATGGATGTTAATGGAAGAATCATTAAATCATTTTTTTTTAACTTTTTATATTTAATCTTTTTGTAACTTTTCATATTAAACTTAATCTTTTTTAAATTTTTGTATTAATATATATAAACTTTTGTTAATTTTTAATTTTTTGTTTTCAATTTATTCAAAGTTATTTCATAAAATTATCACAGTTTCTTTATTACGATTGTCTTTTCATCAAACTGATATCACTTATTGGAACTGAATACAATCAAGATAGGTCAATATACTGATTATCTTCCTGTAAGATGAATCAGGTGGGAATAATGAATTGATTTTTTTTTTGCAAAAAAGATTCAAAAACTCTCATATTATCTCAAAGAAAATGCTTATATTGCATTTCATTAGTATAAATACCATAAGTTTTCTCGGGTTATTTCTTAGTTACAAGTTGATTGGTGTGTGTATAATTAATTTTTTAAAATGAGTAAGATATTTTTTTAATATAAATCAGGTAAAAATAGTAATTTCATACATTTTTTTGATCAAAATTCTGATATACTTGGTAAATAATTTAAAAATAATTAAATTTTTGTATTGATTTTTGATATTTTTATAGACGAGTTAGTAAATATTTTAGAAACATTAGAATTGGAGCCTATGCCCACGGTAACACCAACAACAACAACGGACAGCTTCATCGTTGTAATAGACGATGATGATGATGGTGATGGTGAATTACCAATTGTTATTAATGAATGTAAGTTTAATTTTTGGATATATTAAAGTTTTCTATGATAATTATTTTAAATTATTTTATTCCATAGCTGATTTAATAACATATATTGATGATTCAGAGAGTAAGTATAATTATTGGATTTGTTATATATCTAGAAAAATTATATATGTTTATATATATTTTTAGTAAATGAAAACAATAACAATAATAATGATGATGACGATAATGATGAAATGGAGTGTAAGTGTAGTTTATGGATTTGTTGGAAATTTCTAAAAGTTATATTTTGTTTTAGTAAACGATGATAATAACAATCAAATAATAGAGGATAACGTCATGGAAGAAGGTATGTACTTAATTTAGATATTCCTAGAAATTATTTATGTAACATTTTTAGAGGAAAATTGGGACAATGATCACCCTAACCCTTGGTGCTTCGATGCACAAGTTGGATGGTACTTGGCAAATTGTAAGTTTAATTTTGAGTTTGATGAAAATGTCTAAAAAAGTATTTAATTTTAGGGGCAGTAGAACAAAAGTACTTTTGTAGAAAAGGGTGAGGGG
Organism: Meloe dianella; assembly: GCA_028455855.1. Taxonomy (NCBI): domain Eukaryota; kingdom Metazoa; phylum Arthropoda; class Insecta; order Coleoptera; family Meloidae; genus Meloe; species Meloe dianella. The sequence continues at coordinate 265,031 of JAPTHL010000040.1, read as the reverse complement.
GGAAATGTAAGTATAATGTTTCAATCTTTTCAATTTTTTAATATAATTCATATTTTTCAGATATTTTGTTAGTTTTATTTATTTTATTTTTTTTATATATATAACTTATATTTTTATTTTGTTGTAAGTTTAAAATTATAATAATAATAAAAATTTAAGGTCTGGTTTGGTTGCCCGACAATTACAGATTGATTTCTTTTCGTTATTGTGTAGTTTTACTAAAATTGATTACATATTGATTTTACCGGAAATACTAGTCGATGACTTTTAAATTTGCGATATAAAATATTTGTAAATCAAACTTAGTTAATTAATAATTAATAACATTGGAAATTAACAGGAAATTACTAATGAATAAAGAATAATGAATGTCAACGACTTTGTTTTTATAAAAATTTGGAATCAATCAGATTGGAGTTATATAACTCCTCCCTCCTTAGAACGAAGCATCCGAAGGAAGCTAAATGTTTCTTGAGGTTGGTTGTGGTTTTTCCTCGATTTTATTTTGATTTGTGGGCTTCATGAATTTTCTCCATATGATGTACCATAACACACAAAATATACCAATATATAAAAGAATGGTCCAGAGACTTGGAAGGTGAAATTGATGCGTTTCATCCATATTGATAGGTTCGGGAGAATTTAAACTTATTTCTCTCAAATTTAACTGTTTGAGCTGAATCTTCATTTTTGATATTTTATTTTTATTTATTTCTAATCGAGAATTTGTTATTATTAATGGCTGACCATAAGTTTTATCTTGAAATTCGATTTCATTTCCATGGAATAATATTTTACAGCGACTGTTAGGAATTAGGAAGATTCCATGTAACAATTTGGTTTCAACTTGTTCATCGCATCTAACGGTAATTTTTTCTTCATTGGGAAATACAGCCAAAAATTGGTTGATTTCGTAGATGTTTTCTAGATGATTGTTGGTGATATCTAGCTTTGTATATTGGCATGATGCGGTGTTTTCTTCTAATAAAATTTGTTTTTCGCAATCGCTATCCAAACCAGTTTGTAGACTTGTTGGACAGTGGAATATGTTGCTTTTGATACAGATGTCATTTAGAGGTTTTATCAGGTTATCTTTAGATTTCAAGATGTATTTAACATCTGGTATTATTGTGAAAAACTCAGAATTTTGTTTTGTAGGAACTGACAACAAATAATACAAATCAAACTGTTTTTCATAGTCAATTGGTATTGACAATAAATAAATAATTTGATCAATTTGTACTTTACAATTTACCCTAACTAGGGATTCGAAATTCACTACATTGTCAAATTTATATTCAAATGGTAACTTATCACCATAATATGAGAAAATTTTTTTCAATTCTAAATAAAGATCATTAGGTTTTATTATGCTTGGATGCAACGTCTTTAGTCTACAAAATGCAATTGAATTTTCTACCTCTTCTAATACATAAAGTATTGAATTATAGAATGTCAATAATTGATTAAAAAGATCTTTCGCAAATAGAATATCTTGATATTTAGCTTCTGTTTTTACTAACTCGTTAAGTTCAAATATCCTAGATTTGAGGAGTAGTTCGTTATGCTGGACGTCCTGAATTGTGTTATTAAAATTTCTAATGATTTGGTGATTGATTGAATATTGCATCCGCAATTGATTCTGGATATTTTGTTTGTTTAATTGCATATGTGATAGAATTTCGTTAATGCGTTTTTCATCTTGGGCATCTAGATTGCCTGTTAATGTTTTAATAATTGTTCCTAATCCATTAATTAAACCTCTTTTTGTTCTATTATGAGACTGTAGTCTAAGATTGCTAATTTTTTCGTTAATTTTTGTTTGAACAAAATTAATACCTTTTTCATAATTATTTAGTTCTTTTAGATAGACTGAATTATTTGATATACTTAGTTGCAGTTTTTCATACTGGTTATTTAAATTATCAAATTCATTGTATAATAATTTTAACTCATAATAATGGACAAATGTATGTTCGGTTTGCTGTAATCTAGCAGGTCCTAGGTTGATCGGAAGGATCCCCAGATTATGTGAGAAATCCTTTATTTCGATTGCCTGCCCGGTGGCGAGGTACCTGGAAAATTTTGTTTGAATTTATAAGTTTTCTTTCGTGGTCTTTTAATGTTAGAAAGGTGGATATTTTCAGTTGTATTTTTATGTGTTGGAGCAATTTTGGCTGTTTTCAATTGAGAGTTTAATTCTGTAATTACTTCTTTTTTGAATTTATTTTTTGTTTTGGATTGCTTTTGTTTATTTTTGACAAAAATTTGTTCTGGAACTGTGGGTAATCGTTCTTTATTTTCATTAATTTTATTCACGTAATGTACTTTGTGTCTCTGGATTTTTTCATTAATATCTTTGTACAATAATTTCGTTTTATCTACGTGACTTGATATATAATTGTTTATCAATTGTTTATCAATCTCTATATTGAATGGAGAATCAGTGTCTAAATGACCTGTTACAACTTCATATGGTTTTAGTTGTGTTACAGAGTGAATTGAATTATTATAGGCTAATATTGCATAAGAAATTTTTACTTCTATTGTTTCATTTTGAAATTCATTCTGATTATTTAGTAATCTAATGTGTTCAATTAACGTGGAATGGAAACGTTCGATAATTCCGTTAGATTCTGGATGCTGAGAACTGATAAAATGTATTTGTATTCTATGTACTTCAAATAATTCTTTTAATAAGGAGTTCTTAAATTCGGGTCCATTATCGGATATTATTTGTTCCGGGATACAATGATGCGAGAAATATTTTACTAAATTATTAACGATTTCAATTGCTTGGGAAGAATTTAATTTATAAGCTTGTGCATACTTTGAAAATGAATCGATTATAGTTAAGAATTTGACATGTTCTATTGTGATACTATCTATATGTAAGATTTGGAAAGGTCTTACGGCTGTAGGGGTTACATTAAGCGCTAATTTTAACGGAACTCTGTCGTATTTCGTAATTTGACATATTTCACAACTATTAATATAAGTTTGAATTGATTTTCTTTGGTTTGGCCAATAATATAAGGCTTTTATTCTGTTGTCTGTTTCATCTAGTCCGCGATGGTTGGTTTTACCCTCGTGATAATTTCTAATTATTGTAATAATTTCTTCTTCGGTGGTTACGTCAATTAATTTTTTTGTACATTTTATGAATTGTGTTTGGGAATTTCTAAAATATTTTTGGAGAATGGTACAGAATTTCTCATATATTGGATCTTCAAAATATAAATGATATTTGACATTAGGTACAGTGTAATTTTTAATGAAATCAATTATCTCGTTTTCGATGTTATTTTTCGATAGTTGAAGTAAGATTCTCTGTTTAGTTTTATATAGAAAGATAGTTTTTGGTAAGGATGGTGCAAAATTTACTTCAGAGATTATTATTTGATTTTTTCCAAAATTTACAGGACATTCAACAATAGGAATAGTTATTATTGGATGTTCTGTTTGATTTGAATGTACCGTTTCATTTTCATCAATAGTTTCTCGGTCTTCTGGATTGCCAGTTTCAACTATCAATGATTGGGTATCATTAGTGTTTAGTTGTATTCGTGATAGTGCGTCTGCATTTTTGTTTAATTTACCCTTTTTATACACGATCTGATAATCATATTCCTCGAGTTTTAATCTCCATCGAATTAATTTTGAATTGGGTTCTTTTAATGAAAATAACCACTGGAGGGGTTTGTGATCTGTAACAATTTTGAACTTTCGACCGAAAATGTAAGGTCGGAAATATTTCACGGCCCAAACTATTGCTAACAGTTCTTTTTCAATTGCCGAGTAATAGATTTCAGATTCATTTAAGGTTCTACTTGCAAAACTTATGGGTAAATCTGAACCTATTCTACCTTGGGATAGGACGGTTCCTATTGCAAAGTTACTTGCATCCGTTGTTACAATAAATGGTTCAGAAAAATTTGGATATTGTAATATGGGTTCGTTTGTCAGTAGATTTTTGCATAACTCAAAACATTTAATGTATTCGGCATCTTTATAATTAATTTCAGCATTCTTTTTCAAACATGTAGTTAAAGGTTTAGTCAATTTGGCAAAATCTTTAATAAATTTTCTATAATAACCAAGTAAACCTAAGAATCCTTTTATTTGTTTGGTGGTTTTTGGTAAGGGGTAGTTTTGAATAGCTTTAATTTTATCAGGATTTGGTTTTACGCCGTTTGGTGTTACGATATGTCCTAAATAGCTTACTTCTTTTCGTAAAAATTCAGACTTATCGAGTTGGATTTTGAAATTCGATTTTCGGAGACGTTCGAATACTTCTTTTAAACGATTGATATGTTCTTGTAAACTAGTACTAAATATTATTATATCGTCTGGATAAACAAGACATTTTTCATTTTGTATTCCTCTTAGGATATTGTCCATAACGCGTTGAAATGTTGCAGGAGCATTTTTCAACCCGAATGGCATTCTTAAATATTCATAGTGTCCGTTTTCTGTATTAAACGCGGTTTTTGGAATATCTTCCTCTGCCATCTCGATTTGATGAAAGCCTGAGGCCAAATCAAGTGTAGAGAAATATTGACAACGTCCTAGTTTATCTAATAGATCAGTAATATTAGGTAACGGATAACGGTCGCCGATTGTTTTTTCATTTAATTTACGGTAATCTACTACAATTCGCCATTTCCTTTTCCCAGAGGAATCTAACTTTTTAGGTACAATCCAGATAGGTGATGACCAAGGAGAGAAAGACGGTCTAATAATATTTTGATCTAACATTTTTTGAATTTGTTGTTGAACTTCTTTTCTATGAATTTCGGGATATCGATACGTTTTCGTATAAACTGGGATTTCATCTGTAGTTTTGATGCTATGTTTTATTTGACTACTAAATGTTAGTTGATTATCTTCGAGGTGAAATATATCTGAGTACTGGGATATTAATTTTAAAATTGTATCTTTTTCTTCCTTGTTCATGTGATCAGTTCGTATTTGGTTTAGATCAAGTCTTTGTTTAACTAAATTTATCGAATTAAGATTAGGATGATCGATATTCGTGTCGTAATCATCAAAATTTAAAACGGATAAGTTGTGAGAGATATCAAAAATTTTCCGTGATTCTGTTGGATTTAAAATGGTACAAATAGCTTTATTATTATGCACAGTTGTTACACATTCTGGTATTTCTAAATCATCAATTTTAGTGTATGGTATTATTATTTCTTTATCCTCAATATTTTTTAGATTGAGTTCGATTACTTGTTCCAATCGTGGTTCAATTATAATATTATTAATATTAGGTTCGAGTTTATGAAATTGAATTTTTATTTTACTATTTGGTGTGATTAATAAGTTATTATTTAAATCTATAGTAGCGTTTAATTTCTTTAAATTATCAATTCCGAGTAAACAATCAAAATAATTAGGAAAATCAAAAATGTGAAATTTTAAAGAAATATTATTTTTTAAATGAAAGATTTTTGAAGAAGGAATAGTGGTACTGTATTGTTCGACTGAACATCCGTGTGCCGTTGAAATTTTGAAAGGATCTCTTATAATATCTTTAATAAAATGTTTTTCAGCAACTGTTGGTTTTACAAAAGATCTTGAACTACCGGTGTCGAGTAGAAATTTTAATTTATTTTCAGGGAACTCGATGTATGGTAATTCGCTAATATCTTTGGTTAGATTCATTAGTTCGAATCTTGGGAATCTATCGGGTCCGAGGCTTCGTTCTCTAAAAAATCAATCTCTTGATTTTCTTCTGCAGAATCTGTACTTTGAATTGTTTCAGGAAATTCAACAAACGGTTGTTCATCTATATTGAACAATTCTTCAGCTATAAAATTAGGGTTACGATTTTGCCGAAATGTTTGAGTGTTTCGTGGTGTCCAAGTGTTTCTAGTGGACGTACTCATTGGAACTTGTTTACTGAATGTTTGATTAGGGTTTGGCTTGAAAACATTTGTTACATTACTCTGATTGGAATGTTTGGGTTGATAATTTTGAAATTGATTATTACTTACTGGATTATCTTTTATTGGGAATTGTGAAAAATTATGTGAATGATTGGTTAATTGTAACTGTGAATAATTAGGTTTTGTAAAATTTAATTTTGGGTTAACAAATTTGTTTTTAGACAATTTTTGTTGGGTTAATTCTAATTGAAAATCATTTGTTAACATATTAAGTGCAGCGTTCAAATCGCTTGGATTTTTAGTTCGCATGAGAGAACCGATAGGATCTTTCAATCCACGTAGTAAAATTCTTAATGCATATTTTCTTAAATAAGCTGTTAATACTACTGTCTCTTCAGCGGTTGTATTCATTTTTATATAAGAAAGTTGAAGATTCAATAAATGTTGTATTTTATTATAAAAATCAAATGCACTTTCATTGCTCTGTTTCAATTCAGTCATTTCTATAGATAACGTGAAACAATCTCTTTTATCAGCATAACAATTTTGTAACGCGAATTTTAAATCTGCCCAATTTTGGATACAGCAAGATGAAATATTTAACGCGGCTTTACCCGTTATTTTCGATAGAATGCTAGACATCAGATATTCATTCTGAAAGTCGGTTGCATCATTTACATTATAAAACCTTTTAACTAGTTTTTCGCAAATATCGATAAATCTCGGTAACAATTCTTGTTGCCCGTTAAATTCTGGAATCATGTTTAAATATTCTGGTTTAAGAGCCATTTTTAAAGACAAATTTGAGTCAAATTTCGAAGGGATAGAATTTACTTTTTTGTTAGAAATTTCTACAGTATTATTTGTCTCAGTTACGGAATTTTTCAAAAATTCGGGTTCTTGTTTTGATTCTGAATCTGAATTATCTGAGCTTTCACTACGATAGTGTTTTGTTGGACCTCTATATGACATTTGTACTTACAGCAAAATTAGGATGCGTTCCATTAGTCACTCCAACCTCTAGGAATGGACTTCGAATTCTTCGATATGCTTTCGATTTCTTCGCGTCAAGCTACTCAGTTCACCTGACTGGAACAATTCTTCTCGGAAAATTACAATATGCACTTGTAACACTTCCAAAAATTTTCTTTATAGCCAATAAATCGATAAATCGAAACAAAAATTATATTCTCTAATTTTCGTTTGGCTATCCTACCGACTGCGCCACTTATATTTTTATTTTGTTGTAAGTTTAAAATTATAATAATAATAAAAATTTAAGGTCTGGTTTGGTTGCCCGACAATTACAGATTGATTTCTTTTCGTTATTGTGTAGTTTTACTAAAATTGATTACATATTGATTTTACCGGAAATACTAGTCAATGACTTTTAAATTTGCGATATAAAATATTTGTAAATCAAGCTTAGTTAATTAATAATTAATAACATTGGAAATTAACAGGAAATTACTAATGAATAAAGAATAATGAATGTCAACGACTTTGTTTTTATAAAAATTTGGAATCAATCAGATTGGAGTTATATAACTTATATGTATATAATCTTTTTATTTTAATTTTTATATTTATAGTTCGAAATTAATACCATATTTAATAATTTGTTCAATTTTCAACTTCCTTTTTTTTGTTTATTTTTATTTTTGGTGTTAGTATCATATTTCATAATTTATTTAATTTTCAATTTTTTTATTATTTTTTAAATTTTTAATGTTTTTTAATTCGCAATTTTTATTTTTGTTTGTTTTCATTTTTGATTTTTTGCTTTTTATAATTTTTAATATTTTACATTAGTTTTAATAAAATCATATATAGCTTAGTATTTCTTTTTTTTAAGTTTACTTTAGGGATATTTTAAATGGAGGTAATGGTGAAAACTGGAGACTACTTGAAATGTATTGGTATATTATGGATATTAAGACACTTAATTTTTTTTTTGAATATTGTATTGAAAAACATTATTTTAATAAATTGATTTATTTTAAAATATATATATTTTATTACAAAGTTTCTTCATTATTATGAAAGTTGTTGTTGTCTTTAGGGATATAAATTTGATCATCATCGTCATCATCATCTGACATTTCATAATCAACTTCATTTTCCATTTTGTAAGCTTCCAATTTAAGAGATTGAGGTATCAAATTTTCATTCATCCATTTTTCTTCCAATTTTAATAATTCTTGATATGGATAAAAAGATTGAAAACATTTTGCTAATTCTAGCAGTTCATTTACAGTAAGCTGTTAACGTATCATTCAGCAAATAATATAAAGACATGTTAATAGTACCAGCTTTTATGGAAGACTAAATTTGATTTTATCGATTTTCATGTAACCAATTTTTAATTGCATGAACATAATTGATTGCGCAATGGTCTACATGTCCACAATTATACATATGATAATGACTCACATAATCTTTTGTTAATCGTCTTAAATTTGGAGCTGCAACCAAATCCGTGATTACAATGTTGTTCGGTAAAAATTGAGATAGAAATTTCTTCTTGTCCAATCCCTTCACAAAAACCAATTTAACGTCTTTTAAGTGCTGTTGTAGCAAAAATGTCAAATTTTCATAAGGTTGAATATCAATATTTTTGTGGGGTATAGTGTACCATTGAAGACCATGAAGATATTTTGTAACCCAATTTATTTGCTTCTGTGCAGTTTCTGATAAATGTTCCAATTCAATTGGAAAATCAAATAATACATGAAATCCACAACAACATTCATTTGGCCTAATTATTGCCAATTCTTTACATAAAAAATTCTTGTTAATTTGAAAGCCTTGTATATCTATAATTGCTTCGTCGGCCATCGTGTCTGATAAGCAACTAAATGAGTTTCGAGATTTATATTGACTTTATACTACCAGTTAGTGAATTATATTTGACAATTCGATCATGTAATATCAAACAATAGGCACTTGTATTAGCTGGTATATTATTATATGATTCAAATTCTATACGAATATCTACTGTTCCTGTATTTAGTAATTCATTTTGCCTTGAACAGTCAATTACTACAATTGGAGCATACTTTAAGAATTGAGACAACGTTAGCATTGGTTCATTTTGTCGTTCATAATACGATTCCTGGAAATGAGCATACATCTCATACAGTGTGGCATATTGATTTTTGAAAAAATTTAAATTTAAATTATCATACGGAAATTGTTCAAAATTTAAAAACAATTTAACATTGTTCAAATTACAATGATCAAATAGGCTAGCATTTTTATCAGCTTTATTTTTACGATTTATTTGTAAACCAAAAATTATGTAACGTGGTTTCTCTAGTTGAGACGTACTTTTTACAGTCCAAGAATTTTTAGTTGTTTGAGGTACTAAAGGTAGTTCTTGCAATTCAAACGTTCTGTAAGACATGTCTAGCTCAATTCCACGTTCGACATATTTCAATAAATTAAGCCGTTCTGTATCATCGACAGAGATATGTGGTACGTTCCAAACAAGTTTTGTTATTATTACTTTCATAAGTTCATCAGCTGTGGTATTAATAACACTATTTTCATCTGAATTTGAACGAATAAGAATCAATTCTTGTTTAACATTAAGAATAATTTTCTTAAAATCTTCACAGAATCCCATAAACATACTTAGCGGAACACAAACATTAAAATTTCCATCCTCATTTGATACTGAATACGTACAGTCACTACCAAAAGACCAACCAGCGTTTTGCAGTTTAAAACTTTCGTTTACATTAAATGATGCATAACCTTTCAAGGTCGTGGCTATACCCGGATTACGTACACGATCAATTACTTTACCACCAATTTCATAGCGCAATTATTCAAATAAATGACCAACGAAATTATAAACAAATTTTGCAGTTGCAAATTTTGCATCATCAGCTAATTTAACAAGTTTCCCATCTATATAGATATAACTTGATGAAGGCAGTGTAAAAACATCAGTTTGTTGAATTGGAATTCTAATTTCATCGTTGTTTTCAAATGATGTCGATGCATATGGTAAATGAGGATGTATTTCGATTCTGACCAATGAATTATCAAATCGAATTCTTTCACCCACATTTAATATATTCATTTTTATGTAGGACGTAAACCAATTGATCTTAAATAGACAATTATGTCAGATGTCAACTGCTTGACAGTCTGATTATAACTGATATTACTATAAGATGTATTGATTCTTATTGTATTACTGTTATTATATTTAATAACCATTTTTAGAGAGCTGCTTTAAATGCAACCTTATCGTTACGGTTTCTTCTCTAAAATTAATTGTCTCACCATCTTGATCGATTATTTTAAGTGTTATGTTATCTATGACATGCGTAGTAATTGGTAAATATATAACATTTTGGGGTCTTTCAATAATTTTGAATCCGGGTGGTGAATGAGGGAAAAATTCATGAATAGTGTGCCCCAGCTGATTATTAGAATACGATCCTGTTGTTATATTGCATTCAATTTTAATTGCATTTACTTTCAAAATATTTACAGGTTTCTTAGACACATGCATAATATTTGGTATTAAGTTTATACGGTCAAAACCTAATAGATCAGCAATAGTATTTGATCGATTAAAATCAATTTGATGTGAACATTTAATATGACTTTGTAACGTATTTGAATTGGCATACAAACTTAGCGAACAATTAAAATTTGGATTTAAATGATTTTGTATTGAAATTTCTTTTTTTAAATATTTTTCACTATCAGTGAGTTCATATGCACCTGTTGGAATAGTAAACTCAATACCATCTACGTAGAATTTATTATTGTTCTTAACAATATTCGGTATAGCGTTGAAAGTTTCAAAATTAATTAATCCCAAAACATACTCGTATTCATCATCACGTAAATCTATGGGTGGATAATAATCTGCCGATAAAATAGATGAATTTCCGCTTAGTATAAAGGTCCGCATAGTATTACAATCAAGGAATTAATGAAGATCCTATTTGTTTACATACATTGATAAAGAAATTCTAGACATAAATGTCCACAGTTTTCTTGGTTGAACTCTTGAAATCGCTCATAATTATAATAGATTTGTAAATTCTCATCCAATGAACTTTCAAAATATTTTATTATTCGTGGCGGTGGCTTCAAATTCCCAAATGAATCAAAATAATCAATAATATTATTTTTCTTGCAATATGCTGTCCAGTGTGTACCTTTACCTTTATTACTATCCTAGTTGATTATTCCACATTCAAGATTTTTCATTTTACGCGATGTTTGTCAATGCGCGATGAGGTAATTTTATTGGAAGTTTTTTAGACATGATATGACAACAGATAGAATTTTTTTTGGGGATTCTGAACTAAAGATATTCAAGTAAAGGATCAATTATTTAAAGGTACACCTGGTTTTTATGAGCTTGTTTTTAAGAGCTATCCATCAAGAAAAAGTTACACTAAAGAGGATTTAAGAAATTTTGACTTAATAGTAATATTAACAAATGCTCACAGAAGACATTTTCTACGTGATCAACAAATTGCTGGAAATAAAAGTAATGAATATAAATTTATCATTAAACCTATTTTAAACATGTTAGAGAAAGATGAACAAGACAAACAAAAAAAGCGAGAGAAAGAATTACGACTTGGAGGAGGATTATCAAATATATATTCAACAGCACCAATACAATATGTTTTTTTTGATGATCCCAATGAGTTGGTGGATCGATTAAAATTAATATTAGCTTCAAGTGCTAGTGGTAATAATGCCCATTTAAATGAAATTAATAGCATAATTGAGGAATTGCGAGAACGAGATTTAATAGAGTAAATACAACTGCTATTTATAATAATTATCATTTACGTCATGAGTGTTGATAAGTTTGGACGGCACCTACATGCCGATTTGATAACTAAATACGACACTAAAAAATTGATTATTTCATATAATCAGGACTTCATAACCGAAGATAATGCCAAAAAATTAATTGCCGTAGCAAACAAAGACCTTATAACTAAAAATGATGCTAGAGATTTAATTACTTCAGCAAATAAAGATCTTTTAAACAAAAATGATTTTATAACTAGAATCGAATTTTTTCCACAATTGATTCATTGAATGGGCATCTCCATATAAATATTGATGGAGAATGGACTGGGTCTCAATATGTGTTGATGAACGGAAGAGACAGCTATCGTATACCACCACCTGTAAGCGGCATAGTGGCACATATAACATCAACAGTACCAAATTTAGAGATAAGCGCTAACTCAAGCAAACGAATTCTAATTTTAGACTTAGTTGACGAGCGATTAGCTGCTGGTGATATAATAAATAAAATTCCTAGATCTGGTAGTGTACCAAGTCCAACAATAAATATTGAAATTATTATTAACTATAAAATAAAGATACATGCGTGATATAAAAAGAACTGTGGTTAATGAACTGCACAAGTCAGCAAGAAAGAACTTTAGACGTCGTCGTGTAATAATTAAAGGGCTACACGATTTATACCAGGCTGACTTGATTGAAATGCTACCGTATGCAAAACAAAATGTTGGTTATAAATATATTCTAGTTGTTATAAATGCATTTAGCAAATATGTTTGGGCATTTCCGGTGAAAATAAAATCGGCAAAAGAAATTGTTAATGCAATGAGAAAAATTCTAAAGAAACCTCATATCCCCAAGAACCTTCAAACTGATTTGGGAGAAGAACTTTACAATAAAGAATTTTCCAATTTAATGAAGCAATTGAGAATAAATCATTATTCAACATTCAGCAATAAAACAGCATCAATTGTTGAACGTGCAAATCGAACATTAAAATCATTAATGTGGAAAGAATTTTCTTATCAAGGTTCATATAAATGGTTAGAGTTACTATCACAAATTGTTGATAAATACAATTCAACACCGCATAGTACAACTGGCTATAAACCGATTGACGTAAACGAAACAAACGAAGAGGAAATACTAGAAAATAGTTATAGCAATATTAAAATAGTACATTTAAAAAATGTAAAATTTAAAATTGAGGATAAGGTTAGAATAAGCAAATATCGTAGTTTATTTGCTAAAGGTTACACCCCAAATTGGTCAAATGAAATTACACCATTAAAAAAATTCAATTAACCAATCCTGTTACTTATATTTTACAAGATTATAATGGAGAAATAATACGAGGTGCATTTTACGAACAAGAATTACAACATTGTAAACATCCAGATGTTTATCTTGTACAAAAAGTATTGCGTAAAAAGGGAAAGATGATACTGGTTAAATGGTTAGGATTTGATAATCGTCATAACACTTGGATAGATAAAAATAATTTAGTTTAAGGTGTAAATAATTAGAGTGAGATTTAAAAAATAAAACTATATTTTTATTAATACTGACATTTATTGTTTTCTTACAACGAACTTATAAACCAAAACAATTATTATGGTCCATAACAAAACCATACACATAATAAGAAAACATGATAAAATTACATTTTGATAATTACATTGTTCAAAATTTTCACATTCTGATTTCGTTATATAATCAGTTATATTAAATTTATTACTTATTACATTTTGCCATTGACTGTCAATATGTACGCGATTTTTCAAAAAATAACGAACTTTGATGGAAATTATATTATTATTTTCAGTTTTCGGAAGAGCAACTTTGCAGTATTTGTCATAAATATTGATCTCCATTCTTTTCCATTGAGTTAGCCATGTAACACTATAAGTGTTGTTATAATCTAGTGCAGTGAAACATTGAATCGCATCAGATGGACACGATGTATATAACGTATTGTTGACAATTATAGTCCCAAGTATAATTTTGAACATGTTGATTGTCTTGAAACTACATCAATAATGACTAAAAATCTATTCTGTAGATCTATTTTTATAATAATAGTTAAGGGAATATACATCTATTTATTATAATTATAATCTAATAAATCATAAATACTTTTATAATCTTCAGGATTTGTTGATGGCCAAATTTTTGAGTCAGGTCCATCCTTCCATCCAACAGGTTGTTTATCTTTCATACGATGCAAATTTTCCAATAACCAATTGAAAATTTTTTTATGTGATGGTTTTACCATTGGTTGAAACTCATAATTAATTTTCAATGTTTCGCGTACACTTGTTAATACTGAATAAAATTCTGGATTCTGGAAAGAATCAATAAAACGAAACTTTATATTGGTATTATCAACGTATTTCGTGAATGAGATATATTTTTCTTTGTTTACTGATAACAGTTTAACAGTGCCATCAAAATGAGTTGACAAAGCTTTAATAATAAAATGTGCATCATAGCCACTTAAATTGTGGAAAATTACCGGAATTAGTAAACTGTTTTTTATTTATTTACCTGTTAAGTGACAATGATCATGAACTTTAATTGGATCTGGAAGAAACCTTTCTCCACATATATGACAAATTGCAGCGCTGTTAAAATCTGAAATTTGTTCATTTGTTAATACCTCCATAGTATTAAATTTCTTAAGTTCCTCATCAACAAATTTAGCGATTGAATATAGTTCATCCATAAATTTTTCAATACAATCATTGGATCGAATTAAATTAAACTTTGAAAACTGTGCGTTATAGGAACAATGCAAGTAATATGCAATACTAAAAGCTCTATGTTTCTGAATTTTTATCGTATTATTTGTATTGTTAGTATCATCATATTTTTCTAAAATACTTTCTAAGTCACAGTACATAACGAATAGAACTAATTCTTCAAATTTATAGTTTTTAAATTTTATTTTATTATCCTCTTCAGTGGGTATCACAATTTTACATTTATTTATACTACTGCAATAATTCATGTGTTTTTCAAGTAACTGAGGTGTTTTGAAATGATTTAAACATCTATTACAAATATAAGTTTGGCGATTTTGTCGTGAAATTTGCGATGAAACTAACCGTGATAGATTTTTGATCCATACGAAATGATATAATACATCACATTCAACATCATTAATTATTGTAGAATCAATTTCTAAAACTGATAACATTAACAAATTAATTGTTTTACTAAATTTATGTCTCGATAGTGCTATTGGTAATACTGTTTTTCTTTCAATGCCAAAAACATTGATAGATAGATTGTTTAGTTTCTCAAATTTTTCAACATCCATTAACTTAATTGGAAAATTGATTCTTTCATATTTTAAAACCTGACTAAAATGAGGATAATTCAACATACGATCACAATTTTTTTCTACTGGATAAAGAGCAGAAGCCACTGACCAAAGAAAACAAAACTTATCATTATTTTTAACGTTTACTACAGCTCTTCCAACTTTAATAAACTTAGGAACTTCAACATATGTTGAATTACCCCCTTTTATCGGTACAAATTTATATATATATATATATATATATATATATATATATATTATATTTATATTTATATTAATTTTGAGGGAAATAACTTTAAGTAACGCCCATCCACTATCACGTTCTTGAAATTCTTCCAATTTTTTTAGCATTGTCTCAGAAATGTGTTCTAAATACCAGTCTTCTAAATTAGTACCTTTATCAATAATATGATTACGAGTATTAAATGTTTTTAAATCAATTGTATTATGTGATGGTTTTATAAAATTACTAGAAAATATAGCGTTTACTTTAATTGGTGAATCATCTAAAAATTTTTTGATTTTGATTGAAAAACTACGAAACGCTTTTAAAAAAAATATTATTGGATCTTTTATACTTAAATTTACAATTACACCACTATGTAATCTACTATTAAAAGCAGTTTCAACGTCTTGCCAAACTAATTGTTGCTTATTATTAATTGATTCACTAGATTTTAAGCCGGTGCCGGTATTTTTAATTGTGAATCTCAGCCGTTTCAATTTTTCCAGATAAAATTAAAATAAATTGCCAGTAAACTGTCTACTCCTTATTACTTTGCGCGTTATATGAATATTTTTATTTACAACACTGATAAATCTTTGCACTTCATTATAAGTTTTTATTAAGATAATAACCAATTTAATCTTATTTAGAAATTCTGTATATCGAAGATGTCGACATTGTCACACGAAAAAAGTAACTGATTTAAAACATCACTGTATCACTATTTATACAAAAAATACACATGAATCATATGTATGAATCATCAAAGATCGTTGACCCCCTTTTAGTTATGACTCATATGTATGATTCGTCAGATACCCTTGACCCCAGGGGTATGATTCATCAAAACTTGACCCCCATGACTCATCAAAAAAAATTGACCTACATTCCATAGGTATGACTCATCGCAGGAGAAGTAGCGCGTGGAAACAGAATGGGAAATATAGGGGTATAGTGCGGGGAAGAAAAATCGTGCGGAGACAAGGAAAGAGAGGGAAAGGAGGGAGAAGGGAGGGGAAAGTGGAGGCAAATGGAGGATGAATTAGTGCAGCGGTGGACGGGGCAGAAATTCAAATTTCCCGCCAACACCGATTCGACACGAGCGCCACGCTACGGACAAATGTTGTAAAAAAAATTGACACTAGCGCCACCACGACAGCAGTGGCCAAAAGTGGCACTAGTGAGCTTGAACCAGCCCTACTTATCTACTATATACAGGCAGAAAAAGGAGCTAACTAAGCAAAAGAATGGCGCCTCGAAATCGGATACTTGGCGTACGACCGTTTAGAAACAAGCAAGTCAGCAGCTGTGTGTGTTTAGATACACAGGGTTGCATCTAAGAAACTTCCCAAAACTCAGAACGCAGCACTTTTACGTAGGGTCGGATTTAGAAATGTCCCAAAGTGAGAAGAGGTAAAATAAGAACATTCTCCGATCCAGCAATTTTGTTTACATATACAGGGTAGGATCTAGAAATGCACGCCCCAAACAAAGTGGAAAATAAGAACAATGACGTACAATACTTTTACACACACACACACACACAGGGTACGAATTTTTACTGAAACGTGGATGGTTTAAAGGTAGCTTTGTTGACCTACATTAGTTTTGCTGATATAGAATTTGATAACGCAGCTGTCGTATATAAGAATGTCTATTCAGACCTTGAATTTTGTGACCTCAAACAAAGTAATCGGAAGTGTTTTGTTGACAATTTGTTTTCATCACAGTATGCAGGGCTGGATCTAGAAATGCATGCCCCAAACAAAGTGAGAAGACACCACCTGAATATTTTTGTGGATGTGGGACTACAGGAAAAATAATAATATAATTGATTTTTTTTATTTATTTATTGAGACAGTTCATTACAAACCCAGTTATATATGAATTTTGTATTGTTCAACGAACACGGTCGACATTTCGAGTAATGGAAGTTGCAATCCGTCTGCTCAGATGGTGGTCGGGGACAATTACTTTTCATGTCCAAATCGATAATTTTGGGACACTCATCTCCCAATATCTTCTGCATGAAGTGTTTCTTAATGCCCCCCTTGACGTATACAACGTCCACATTCTCCTGAACTATGTGCATGTGAATAATTGATTTCATGGAATCTTGCTCCAGGAAGCCAGAGTTGTATGCAATGCCATTATGGTTGTTTTCAAGATATTTCACTTGCCTCTTATCGTAATCGTCAATATCTCCAAATTTCCGGTCTGATTTGAACAAGTAGTGCAAACATTGGTTGTCCCATCCTCGAAATCATGGATATTTATACTGTTTGAAGGGTAATGCTCAGTCAATTACAGAAGCCAGCACCCCACTAGTACCCACATTAACAGCACAGCAGAAAACTTTTCTGCGGCCTGTGCAAATCTGATCAATATTGTGGGAACCGGAAGCTTCATAACTTCTCTGATGATGTAGTAATTTCAATGTAGTCAATGGTCTCTATGAAAATTTTCCGGAAAATGGTCAAAGGTCTTTGTGGTGAAATTTTCCGGAAAATTCCGATCAATATTATGAGAATCGATAGCTTTTCTGATGATGTAGTAGTTTCAATGTGGTCAATGGTCTTTGTAAAAATTTTCCAGAAAATTCCGATCAATATTGTGCGAACCGGTAGCTTTTCTGATGATGTAGTAGTTTCAATGTGGCCAATGGTCTTTGTGAAATTTATCAAGAAAATTCCGACCAATATTGTGAGAAAAAATTCAGCTTATAAGCCGGATTCTACTTTGTATACGTCAGTGGCAAAGTAACTACTCGCACAGGAAATGGAAAAACAATATAATGTGTTAAAGTGAGACAGAATGGAAGTGGATGATTAGTAATTTCACCAATTACGTATATATAAAATCTGTAGATTGCTGACTTTGCATCATGCGCAGCCGTACTATTGTCTGAAAGACTCCAACCCCTTATAGTATATAAGCTGAACAGTCTGGTTAATTTTAATATACAGTTCTAAGTTATTAAGATGATGAATCAAATACAGATAATTGACAATGTGTTATTAAATAATGCAGACCCTAAAGTAAGAAATATTGGAAATTATTTCCATAATAACCGCTAAGTTGTAATTGTTTCCTTAATCAGTAGATTAACAATCGAACACCGCCAAAGATGACTCTCCTTTCAGAGATAGATTGGAGAACGATGGCCCCGCAAAGCACCGGGAAGGACATGGCTAACATGCTAAATGCAGCGAGTGAAAAGTGTGTTGTTGGTACTAGCACTGCCATCTTTATACCTACCAGGCCGTCAGATTTAAATGATGACGTCACGAAAAGAGTCAATTGATTAAAATTCGCGCGAGCGAAAACTTCAATTTTAATGAAATAATTACTTGATAAAAAAATAAATTTATATTATACTCAATAACCTACAACAAATTGAATTGAATAACTTAATTTTTTTTGCATATAAGTTGCATATTATGAATTTTTAAATACATTGAATTTTCTTTTTTTACCAGAACTCGTACATAATTCTTGAGTTAAATTTGTTTTTATTTTTGCATAATTATTCATCAAAATATTAATCCAAGTATTTATTACTTTATCAAAAATCTGACCATAGGATCTTCCACACGAACAACAGGTGTTATCATTATTAACATCAAAAATTTCAAAAAGCAACGATTTTAATACACCTTTTTTATTTATTGTTTTCATAAACATATTTTGATATGCTTCGGATATCACAGTTTGAAACAATTGATATGTATTTAAAGCAATGTCAAATGAAAAATTTGTGGGAAATTTTAGTCCACCACGATTTAACTTTTTAAAATACTCATTATTATCCCAATCTAATTCATAATCAATTTGTTTTTGAGTTATTAATAAATCTCTACAGAATGAACAATTGCACTTTTCAGACACTTTATATCCAACATAACTAGCTATAAAAATTAACGTTTCTATAGTGTTACTCTCTATTTGAGTATGATTATATTCTTCTATAATTGTTTGACTATTTTCTAAAATGGATGTATCAATAATATTGTACTCATCATCTTGAGATGCATTTAAACTTTCAATAATTTGTTTAACATTGAGTTTGTCCAAATTTAATTTCAACAAACTTCCAACTTTTAGTTTTCTTTCTGATTCAATCATTTGCTGAACCGATATATTATAATTACAACCACTCATTTTACGGTATCGACCAAATCTTCTTTCAAGCACGTCTGTCTGGTAAACACCCAACATTACATATAAGAATTTCATATTATTTAAAAGATAATCAATCAACTGAACTAAAGCATCACATGTGTTCAACAGGGCACTATATGTTTCTGAGCTGAGCTTCCCTGGTCGTTTTGGCTCATCTAATATTAATAGATCTTCCCAATCTTTAAGCCACACAATAAATGATTTTAAATATCGAACACGTTCTTGCTCCATACTCCGAATTGGATCTGCAAAGTACTGACGTAAACGTCTGCCTTTTTCAGGATGTTTAACATTTACAATCAACCACCATCGATGTATGATATTTAAAAATTCTTTTGCATCATTTGAATTCATAGCAGCAATAGTTTTTTCATCGAATATTTTCAAGACCAATTTTACATTTTGACGTTCTAGATTATTTGGATAACAAACTTTATGTGAAAGACCAGGAGCTTGCTTTATCATAAATGCTTGAACCGTGGTCGCAGTTTGAAAAATCTGCTTGCTCCTCCTATGAGGTGATTTGCAGAATAACTTATTTTCGGTTTTACATATATTTCATCGATTAAAAGACAAACTTTTCTCTCATATTCTTGTAACGTATCAGTTTTTCTTTATAAATACATTTTTAACGACTCATTAATATCACCATTTATTTTAGTGGCGTTAAATGATTTTAAATAAGTAGGATTTGGTAGAGTCAATAAGTTTTGTTCTCTTAAAAATTTATAGGCACTAGGAAAAGTGGCTGAAAACATGTAGGTAAACATCAACAAATCAGTAGAGTATCTTGTTTTTTTCGAAGCTAATAATGTTAACCGCTCGCAAATAACTTTTAGAATGTTACCAAGATCCTCATCCTCGTCTAATTCAGCTAAATATTCAGTTAGTAATTTATGAGCTTCATTAATCTTATTATATATTATTTGATTATTTTCTACATTATCAATTGCATTCAAAAGATTTTCGAGTTTACTGTATGAATTACACAAGCCTTTAGAACCCAAAATGTATTTAAATTGAGAAACAGGCATTTCTCGTCCATTTGAAATCAATTTGAGGTTCAAATTATTGTCTACAATTACTGAGTATAGTAGAACAGGTATATCATCTATGTTAATTTTGAAAAAATAAACATAATTGTCTTTTTGTTTAACTATCCACTCCCGTGTATTAATTTTGTTTTTATTTATTCTGTCGATTATTTCCTGTAAATTGTTAATGGTATCAAAAGCTAACCAATGATTGTATTTTTTATTTTCCCTTTCAATGAATAACAATTTTCTATCTTCAGGATTTTTTCGTTCAGGGAGGGATGTCTTGGACCAGTATTTAGGAAGATCAGGAAACAGTGATGGATGGGCATCAGGTGTTGAAGTAATTTTACGTCTGGGAACTATTAATTCCGAACCTATAAAAAAAGGTAAAAAACCTAAAGATATAGTTTGGGAACATGAACTTATTTATAAATTCATATTTGGAATAGTAATCATTGTATACCGTCTGTCCTTATCATGCTATGTTCTTTAATTATAAATTTTTCTTCAAAATGCTTAATGCATATGCCAGTATTTCTTGTTATTTTAAAATCAACTCGAGGAATTTTCTGTTTCCAAAGAGTTTTCGTAGGATCTTGTACAGGAAATGAAAGAATATGTACATAGGTTCCACCAGGGACAGCATTGGATCGGCAACTGGGTACACAACAATGTTTCGGCATTTTCTAATAAATAAAACATATTACATCCCCTTTACTATTTACCTATTTACTCTGAGAAGCTACATACATATTGTTAAAAAGTTTTCCGAAAAAAAGAAAATAAATTTGAAGAATAGCAACAAAAAACAATAAAAAACATGAAACCTAACCTAACCTAAATAAACAATTTCACACAATTAGACAATTAGACACTAATCAACAAGTTTAAAAAAATAATATCACTCAATAAGAATAAACAGTTCAAAGTTATCAATAACACTGTTAAAAATAAATAATGACCATATTTTTGGAAAAAATGGTTTTTTAAATGTATTTCTAAATATTTCAAACGTTTGACTCTTGTGGTGACGTCACACAATAAAACAATTGCAATATGGCGGCCTGGTAGGTATAAAGATGGCAGTGGTACTAGCGACACCGAGAGTGACGTCACAAATGGAGATTCCATTGATATAGTTTTTATAAATTTTAAAAATGATTTGAAAGAAATCATTAAACTAGAAAATCTAGAAAAAGTCAAATTGGAAAAAGAGGTCAAGTTGCTAAATGTTAAACGAGAGAAAATAGAGAGAAGACTGGACAAACTATATCACAACAAGAAAAGGGTTGAAAGGATGTTGTCAAAATGTGTCTATAAACCTAATAAGAAATTATAAGGTTGGTTGTGTGTGTGTGTGTGTGTGTGTGCGCGCGCGCGCGTGTGTGTGTGTGTGTTCACAATTTAAACATCTTGCACTTTCATAGATGGACCAGAGGTCATGCTGATCGGCTGCATTTCATATTCAATCTGAGCATCTTGTTTCTTGGCTGATTTTGGATTTCTTGGTTTTCGTTGTTTTATCATCGAAATACTATCCAAGTTATGATTAAGATGGAGATGATGCTTATTGTTGTGATACTACTGACTATTCCTGAATGGTGGTGTACTGATTTCCACACATTTTCATGAAGTCGTTGTTGTATCGCCTGCTCGTCCAGTACTAAGGTTGATAGATTAGTTGATTGCATTGAATCTCTTTCCTTGTCTAAGATGATTGAATTTTGACGTTGATACAATGTTGTGTTAATCTCGATGGACTTAATATATGCAGTTATAATTGATTGAGCATCCCTTCTCAGTGTTACTGTTAAAATTTTTTGTTTTGTTTTGATTATACAATTTGAGGAGATTTTTAGAATTCCTGTTTCGTTCAATTTCAGATCTTCTCGAATTCCATTACAAATCAGGGCGATTCTTGTGGGTTTTGGTGTAATATACATCCAAGTGTTGGAAGCATACAACCGTTTCCATATTAATTCCTTTGTTTGATATTGTTTTATCTCACAGTTGTTTTCTCCTGATCGTTGATAGATATGGTTGATCATACAGTCGGGGTCGGTATCTATGCTTCTGACAATCGATGGTGAACACACGAATTTAGTGCTGTTCAATCTGATTCTATTACGAAATTCTTCTTCGTTTATTTCAAAGTATAATTGAGAATCATAATCAACTGCTAACAGATCATTTGATGTTTCTATAGCCCAGAATTTGTTGTCTTCGAACTTTGTGGGGACTGGAGTTACCTTGATCACTGTATATTCTGTTTGTTCGGTGATCACAAAGTATCCGTGTATTAGGATGTTTTCGCTGGCCTCCTTGATGCTTGTTGTGATTATGGGATGAGACATTATGGTCAATCCAGCTGGTAGCTTTGCAATCGCATTGTTAATTTTTTGATCGATTTGATCAGGTGAGATAAGGTTGTAGTAATGCCCTTCTCCTATATAAATATGGCATATTTGAGTGTAGAACTTGTTCAATTCTTGGAAGTAATTGGCTGCTACATGATATGTTCCTAAGATTTTAATATTTATTGCGTTCTCATCTGGACCTCTGTACCAATTACTCATCGTATTAATTGCATCGATTCCTTGGTTTAGTTTTATTTGAAATTGTTCTAATTTTTGTCGAATTCTGTTTTCAGTGTTGTTGAATTCAGCGACTGCTGTCAGCATAAATTTTGTTTGATGATTAGACGTTCTTATTAATTCTTATTGATTTTTATTTAATAATTCAATGTCTTGATAAACTTCATCATTCACTCCGAAAACTGTGGTTAATAATTTACCTAAAATTCCTCATTTCTTGCGAGAATTGCTCATTTTTTTTATTTTTCTTAATTCTTGTTGCAAATTTTGACCTACTTCGTTCACATGGTGTATCAGCACATTACAATGGATGCTGTCCTTTAACTTTTTTGCATCATAACATAATTCGTCTAGTTGCTTAATAATGTGGTCTATTTGTGTGTCGTCATTGTTTATTCTTGATTTTGAAACTATAAATTCCATTCTAAACGTTCCTCTTTCGATGCTGTTATATACCACTGGTTCTATGTATAATCCAGGCTCCGGGTGGATTGTCGTGTAGGTTGCGTTTGTTGTATTTATACAAGTACCGATAGTCAGTAGGAGTATGATTAAATTGTTTACTATTTTCTTGCATGTTGGGCTTGGTTTTGGTCTAGATGTTTTTGATGGTGACTCTTCCTCAACTGGAAGTGGGATTATTATTGAAATTGGTCGTTTGTATTTTGATCATTTCGCGGATTGAATTTCTACGACCCGGTTTAATCCTTCTTTGTCAGGGAATGTTGCTGTTATTCTTGCTAATGGCCAGTTGGTGGGAGTGATGTTATCATCTTTTATTAGGACCATATCTCCTATTTTCATATTTCCTTCCTTTTTTTTCCACTTGTATCTTTGCTGAAGGTTGGAGAGATATTCTGATGACCAGCCCTTCCAAAAATCTTTTTCCATTTTCTCAATATTTTTTTACTTATTTGCTAATTTAAATTCCATATCTGTCGATATTGGATCTGGTGGAGATACTAGAGCTTTTCCAATCAGAAAGTGTCCTGGAGTTCGCGCCGTTGTGTCATTAATGTCGCTGCTTAATGGGCATAATGGTCTTGAGTTTAAACACGCTTCTATTTGTTGAAGCAAGGTGGAGAATTCTTCATATGTTAACATTGATTCTCCAATAGTTCTTTCTAGGTGATTTTTTGTCGATTTGACTCCTGCTTCCTATAATCCTCCAAAGTGAGGAGCTGCCGGAGGGATGAAATGCCACTGTGTGCCTATTATTGATAATTCATCCTGAATATTTGTTTCTTTTAATAATTTCGATACTTCTTGCTGTAGTATTTTATTTGCGCCAACAAACGTCGTTCCGTTATCACTATACATATGCTCGCATCTCCCTCTTCGTGAGATGAATCTTTTGTAAGTAAATATGAATGTTTCTGAGGACATGTCACTGACTAATTCCAAATGTATCGCCTTTGTTGACAAACAAACGAACAGTGCTATGTTGCCCTTATACGATTTATTTCCTCTGCCTTTGGAAGCCTTTATTTGAACAGGCCCTGCGTAATCTACTCTAGTATGGGTAAATGGAGATGAGATTGTCACTCCTGCAGCTGGCAATTCGCCCATCAATTGTTGTTGAATCTGTTTTCTATAGCGAAAACAGACTATACATTGATGAATTATTTGTTTTACTGCCCTTTTGCCGTTTGGTATCCAATATTTTCTTCTAATATATGATAACGTAATTTGATTTCCAACATGTAATGTTTTGTGATGAGCATCCTTGATGATCAACTTGGCGAGATGACTTCCGTACGGAATTATAATTGGGTGTTTTTCGTTGTAGGGTAAATTTGAATTTGTCAGTCTTCCTCCTACTCGTAACGCACCTTCGGAATCAATGAAGGGGTTGAGTGTGGAAATTGTGCTCTTTTTGTTGACACAATTATTATTTAATAGTTCTTTAATTTCTTCCTTGAATTCTAATCGCTGTACCGATGATATCATTTTTGTGAGAGCTGTATTCATCTCTTTTACTTTTAGTGATTCTGTATTTTCTCCTTTTTCTGGCATTTGTTGATAAATCTCAGTACATACGACATTACACGTTGCATCCGTGTTAATGATGAAAATCGTTCTGACATATATTCGGTTTTCACTAATGTTGTATGACAACATCGTTTTGTTTCCTTTTTTGCTTCTTCTTTAGTTTTAAATTCAATATTTTCTGTTGATGGATACTTATTGTCTGTCTGTAACCGCTTTGGTCCAGTCCACCATAGATGGTGTTCTTGTAGTTTTGATGGATTTATTCCCCTTGATATGATGTCAGCAGGATTATCTTCGGATTTGACATGACCCCATTTTATGTTTGGAACTATTTCTTGTATTTCTACGATTCGGTTGGCCACAAAGGTTTTCCATTTATATGGTTCTGCATTGATCCATGCTAGTGTGATCATGGAGTCTGTCCATGCAAATATTGGTATGTTTTTATGTTCCAACGCATTTTGTAGTCTTTTTGTTAATTTTGCCAATAACACTGCAGCGCATAATTCAAGTATGGGCAGCGTCTTTTTTGATTTAACTGGAGCGACCTTGGACTTAGCTACCAGTAAATTGATATAACACTTTCCTGATGATTCTATTATTTTGCTGTATATTGCGGTTCCATATGCTTTTTCTGATGCATCGCAGAATCCGTGTATTTCAAAATTCCTTTGTTCACTTGATCTGAATTGTATCCATCTTGGAATTGTTATCTTTTCCACAGATGGTAACTGTTCTTTGAAGGTGATCCACCTTTTTTCTATTTCTTCGGGAATTGATTGATCCCAATCTGAATGATGTTCCCATAACTCTTGGATGGTTAGCTTGGCTGTTATTACTACTGGCGCTAACCATCCCAGAGGATCAAATATTCGTGCGGTATCCGATAATATCGTTCTTTTTGAATATTTGGCAGTTCCGTGTGTCTTCACCTCCTACTCCAGATACACGGGCGTCTATTTCTCTCTCGGTACCCCTAATAGTTGAGCTGCGTTTTCTGAGATGAATGCTGCTTGTGAGCCTGGATCAATTAATACTGCTAGGTATTCTAAGGATCCCGATGCCGTTCTAGCTTTTACTAATGCTGTAGCTAACAATACATCTCGTTCATTTCTGCTGATGTGACTTGACACTCTTGTTGTGTTCGATGTAGACTGCTGACTATTCGAATTCCTTTTATACTTGTCAGCGGTTTTTTGTTTTCCTTGCCAAGGTTTGTTATTGTTGTTATTATTATTATTAGTGTTGTATTTGTTTGACGATGAATTATGTAAGATTGTATGATGACGTTTGTTACATACCATGCACCCTGTTTTGTTAAAACACTCTTGATTCATGTCGTGTTTCATGCAGTTGATACACAATTGCCTTTCGTTCAGGATGCGATCTTTTTCTGTTGTGGACAGGATTCGAAATTCCATGCATGAAGATATGTGGTGATGTTTATTACAATATTTGCGATTGAATCTTTGAATTTCTTTTCTTCGGGGTTCCTTAGAAAATCTATTATTATATTGTAGTGTTGGGGATTCTGTAACGACTGTTCGTATAATCTTTTTGATTCAGAATCCCATTTTTTTATAATTATTTACTGGTTTAGTTGTTTATCAGACACGATGTTCGACGAAGCAATTATTGATGTACAAGGTTTTCAAATTAATAAGAAATTCTTATGTAAAGAATTGGCAATTATAAAACCAAATGAATGTTGTTGTAGAGTTCATGTTTTATTTAATTTTCCAATTGAATTTCAACATTTATCACGATGTGCCCAAAGACAAATAAATTGGGTTACAAGAAACCTTCATGGTCTTCAATGGTATTCTCTACCCAACAATAAAATTGATACTCAACCTTACGAAAATTTAACATCTGTGCTACAGCAACACTTAGAAAATGTTAACATGGTTTTTGTGAAGGGATTGGACAAAAAGAAATTTCTATCTCAATTTTTACCCAGCAACATTGTAATCACAGATTTGGTTGCAGCACCAAATTTAAGACAATTAACAAAAGATTATGTGAGTCATAATCATATGTATAATTGTGGTCATGTCGACTATTGTGCAATCAATAATTGGTTACATGAAAATCGATAAAATCAACCACAATTTTATTCAGTATTAACAAGTGAATGCTATAAGTAATTATGTAAAGATAATCAGAATGTAAAAATTTGAACAAAGTAATTCGTTATGAATCACAATAATTGGTTTGGTTTATATTGTTGTAAAAAATAAATGTCAACAATCATGACGTAAATGATAATTATTATAAATAGCAGTTGTATTTATTATATCAAATCGCGTTCTCGCAATTCCTCTAATTTCTTTATTCATAACTGCAAACAGACAGATCAACCTATATTGACCTATATTGACCGTTAGTCACATCAGCAAACAGACAAATCAACAGCTTTCAAGCGGTTCATGTGCTGTTAGTTTCCTGTTACTGCTGTATCTATTGATCAAAGCCTCTTCTGTTTACCAAAATCATTGAATATATATATATATATATATATATATATATATATATATCCCCTTTTATATTGACCGTTTGCCACATCAACATTTTATTCAGAACTGCAAACAGACAAATCAACAGTTTTCAAGCGGTTCATGGGCTGTTAGTTTCCTGTTACTGTTGTATATATTAATCAAATCCTTTTATATCGACCGTTATCGTTACGTATAGCAAGAAAGCTATGTTTATCACGCCAGCATAATGAACACATTTCACAAAAACTATTATATAACATATCTGTATTGACATGATCGTTATATACAGGGCGTTTCACCTATATCTCCTCCTATTTCCTCCCCTTGCTTCGCGCTAGGCACTTTCAAGGCCATTGATGAATCATACAAGATGAGTCATGCATTTTTGGATACAGTATTTTAAATTAACTATAATAATGAATATATATTATTTAAAACAAAAATTAATAATAATAATAATAATCATCATAATAATAATGATAATAATAATAATAATAATAATAATAATAATAATAATAATTGTAATAATCCCCTCACCCCCTACGGTAAAACCGTTCTTCTACTGCCCCTAAAATTATAATTTTTTTTTTAAACTCACAATCTGCCAAATACCACCCAATTTGGGCATCAACACACCAGGGGTGAGGAGTTTTTACATTAAACAGTTCAAGATCACCTGATTTTTTTTAATTTCTTTTTTATTCATCCCTATTGACAATTTATGCAGATTATGTAATTTTTAAAAAATCATAATTATAATATAAAAAATAGATTGATAATGAAATTTTATAAAACCATCAGATAATACAGTTGATATATAAACATTCAATACTCGTAATTATATTATTATTGATAAAGGTACTAATTTAAAGAAGTGGAATTCAGAGCATATTTCCGAAAAAAAGTTGATAGCATTCATATATTAAGAAAATACAATTAATAGTTCAAGATCTCCATTAATATATCCCTACAGATAACAATTGTTATACTTTTGTTGAGATCTTTAATTCATTAGTTTTTACATTAAACAGTTCAATATCACCTAATAATAATAATTATTATTAATTTTTTGTTTTAAATAATATATATTCATTATTATATTTATAGTTTTCATAAAAAACTTTTATTTAATATACATATATATATATATATATATATATATATGTATATAATATATATATATATGTCGACTTGACCATCATCTGACATGTAATAATCAACTTCGTTTTCCATTTTGTAAGCTTCAAATTTTATAGATTCAGGTAACAAAATTTCATTCATCCATTTTTCTTCTATGGATACAATGATTTGAAACATTTTGCTAATTCTAGCAGTTCGATTACAGTTTGCTGTTTTAACGTATTATTAAGCATATAATATAAAGACATGTTGATAGAGTCAGTAGTATAGTGATGCCGATCCTAACCCAATTTTTGACCATAACCTCACTTTTTGGAATTGGTGGAGGCGCCGGGCGAGCAATTTTCCGCTAGGGGGCGTTTGCGCGGAAAATTTATGAAGTGAGGGGTGGGGAGCGTTTGCGCGGGAAATTCAAATTTTGAGGGGGAGGGGGCACATGCACATGCGCATGCGCTAGGTTGCTGACCTGACTTTGCATGCTCAAACATGTTCGGGATCATTGTGACCTTGGACTAATTTCAACTTTTCCATATTGGTTTAATTTGTAGGTTCGTCAAGAAAAAATCATTGTCTATTTCTACTACTTTATTTTTGTGCTTATTATACAATTAATTATAATTACAGTTTTTCATTGATGCTTGACATATCTTGTACAACAAATAAATTATTGCACTGTAAAAGGTAATTAACCCGATGGTAGCAAACATTACAATTCCAGCATCTTGATATCCACATTGGTCGTACCACTGACATTCAGACTTGTGTATGTACAATGACTTATTGAATTTCTGGTTGACTGCAGTCTGCCAAGTTCCATCTATATATGTATGATTAGTTAACAAATATCGTACTTTGAAGGAAATCATATCTTCTTCTTTTGCTATTGATATTGTACAAAATCGATCGGAAGAATGCATATCCATCTTGCTCCATTTATTAGGCCATGAATCATCAAATGTATTGTTATAATCAACTGATACAAAACATGATGCAACGTCACTAGGAACTGTTA
This sequence comes from Meloe dianella, assembly GCA_028455855.1. NCBI lineage: Eukaryota > Metazoa > Arthropoda > Insecta > Coleoptera > Meloidae > Meloe > Meloe dianella. The sequence goes on along the minus strand of JAPTHL010000040.1, from coordinate 235,326 downwards.
TGACAAGAGTGTTATTCACCAATACGTTCGTTATCACAAGAAAGTTCACTAACAACATGTTATCTGTTGTTGAGAATTAACAGCTGACCAGGATCTGCAAAGGTTTGCAATTATTATGTGTTGTAAAGTAGCAGAATTGCATTTATATAGGCGACTCAGACAATACAAGCTCCAACATGTCAGCTTCAAATTATATATAAACGGTACTGACCAACTTTTGTTCAGTTCTCCATTAACAGCTCATGATGGTCATTCCAGTGAAATACAAGTGTAAAAAATGTGGAGGCGAATCCGATCTACCAAACCTTTATTGCATACCATGCTGTTATATGGATATTGTCAAAGAAATTGATAAATCAAAGCACGTGCCTAGTCAGTATTTTCAACGAAAATAGCTGACACATGCGCAGTGTCACATAATACTGTATATATATTGAGGTAGGTTAGCCACATTGACATTAAATACTTGTTTGTTGGTAGTGAAACTATAATATCAAGCATGTCTTCATTTATTGATAATCGGAACATCTCCTCACATGTGATTCCATTTGTTAACATCAAGTCATTAGAAGTTGATAAGAAGTTTCTGATTAAAGCATTTAGTAAGACCAGCACAAAGTATGGTGAAAAAATTGTGGTTGAATGTGAAGACTTCAAGACAATCTTACCTCATCGTTTCACAGAGAAATTTTCTGATGAAAAAATTAGGGAATTGAATGAAGATATCAGTGAAGGAAACCAAATATCCCTGATCAGTGAGGGAGCTGTTGGACAGACTACCAACATAAAGTTTCACGTAGAGTAGTGCTTTTTATATATGAAACAACTGATTTTCAATATAGTAGTATCAGTAATGTCAAATATAATAACCATTATGTAGTACTTATAGTATATATATGAGAGAGAGAATAAATCATTTTAATTTCCAATAGTTGTTGTTGTTACTTATCCACCAACATGTTTAAGTATCTGATAAATAATAATAATTCTACTAGGATGATATACTCATCCAAAATTTGTAATATAGGTTAAAGTGTAAGTGATACTAATCAAACAATCTCTTGTAATTAAATTTTAATTGAATGGAGTATATTTGGGAAAAAATCAATAAAATAAAATAATTTCTTTTGCCCCTATCGCTTAACTTAACAAACAAAATAATACATGTAAGAAAAAAATATATCGAAATTGAAAGAGGAATGACCCATTTTAAATATATATGTAGAATTGTATTTAAGCAGACCCTTGCATAAGATATGGGATTTAGGATAATGTGTAGGTGGTACTAATCAAAAAATCTGGTGAAAATTTATGTTAGTTTTATTGTGAATAAAAATATATATAAAACAGAATTCTTCTACCCCTACCCCATTCCTAAGACATCTACCTTACTAACAAAAAGTACATCAACTACGAGAAAAAAAAACACACACACACAATTAGAAGTTCTTTTTGACCTTACCATTACTAATTTTCAATAATACCTTATCAAGAAATTTTTATATTTTTATCAATACATTTTAGTCTTTTAAGTATCTTGTCCTTTCTATTTTGTAAGGCTTTCAACTGTTTCTCTATTATGTTGAACTCTTTTTCCAATCTAACCTTTTCAACACTTTCCCGGTTATCTATTGCTCTCAATTCATTTTTGAATTTTCTCAATCTAAACAACACGCAGTCACTATCAGGCTTGTCAACGAAGTCATCAGCATCAGAATCACTTTCATTGTCCCACAAGCTGTCACTACTACCACAAACACTAACATTGCTGCTCCTGCTGCTCCCTATTGTGCGGATCAGCTTCGTCATTGTTTTACCTCTGCTAACCCGGTTGTTTGACATCACCGACTCACTATCGACCTCAGAAATGGAGCTCATTCTCGGAGACGAACTCTGTTGTTGCTGGGGTTGATGCTGTGGTTGCTGTTGTAGTTGTTGTCGTTGTTGTTCTTGTTGTTGTTGTTGTTCTTGTTGTTGTTGTTGTTGTTGTTGTTGTTGTGCTGGTTGAGTCTGTTGTTGTTGTTGTTGATGATGTTGTTCCTGTTCCTGTTCTACAATATTTGTACCGTTATTATTATACGTATTTGATAACAGTGCAAGTATATCCTCGTTGCAATCAATCTAAAACATGAACAAAGAAAAAAGATAAGTAAATAAGCAACATCAATTAACATTTGAATTTTGATTGTAAAATAAACAGGAATCAACTTACAATGTCCGGATTTGATATTTGATTGACGGTAGGCTGTGATGGTTCACTTGAATTCTCAATGCTGAAGTCCTATCAAAAGAGAAGTGGAAGAGATCAGTAAAATACCAGTAAAGAATTTAGAATAAATCTTACCTCACTTTCAGCTTGTTTCAAAACTACGTTTGATATTATATTGATGGCTTTCTTTAACGATAATGCACTAAATTTCATTTTAATTTGGTTCAATTACACAAGCACACACACACTTCGCTAAAAGTTGACACAATATAACAATTGAAAATTACTTCAGCTTATATATACATGTAGAAGTATGGAGTAGGGTTAGGGAAAGATAAATCAGCAAATTCTTGAACATACAGTATAGGCACACTTTAAGATTACACTACATTTTCTTATATTGTATATGGTAGTGAAGGTGAGATGGAGAACCTTCCCACACCTCGACTCTTGATGAATTCCTTCTCGCTCTATCTCCCTTGAAAGTTGTAGGGAGGGATGCTTTGCTTCTCTTTTTATCTATGTTCCAAAATACTTTGCCGTACCTGTGTACGCATATTTGGATTTGGCTCTTGCATCATCAAATATTTTGTAGCAGCATCCTGATTCCCATGAGAAAATTTTATTAGCAAAGTCAGCAAATTCCTTGAAAATTTCGACCTGACTTGAACTATGTATATACAAGTATGGCATAGGTATTAGATGCATAGAGAGAGGGATGCAAACTGAATTTCATATAGCTTTTAGATGAGACAAAATGAAATGGAGTTTATTTATGTTGACCATTCAAACGCTGTATATTTTGAACTGTATATGAGGCAAGCAACTTTGAAAATTTTAGGAATTTTTTCTGTTGCCTGTCTCTCATGAGAACATCTTTATTCCGCAATCAGCAAATTTTAAAGTGTATGCTAAGAGAAATATATTCACAGTTTCCTAGTTCCCATGGAAAAATTTTATTAGCAAAGTCAGAGGACTTCAAAAAATTTGTACATCCGTATATCGACTAAATAGTTATTTCTCATGATAAAATAATTTTAGCAAAATCTACATAATTGTTCACTAATTGTCAACAAACTTCTGGAAATCTTCAGCATTAGTCTATTGACTCTACAATTCTAGTTGAGACTTAGCTCATTTTCTCCCACTAAAAATCATGCTTTAAAGACCTATAAATATGGCTGTAGTCGAAGAATAAAAGCAGTATAGTTCTACAGAGAGAATATGGAATACAGTAACAACAGTAACAACAACAACAACGACAACCAATACTATGGGGTTGCTGATAAGTCAAGTGAATACGATCCTGATGGTATAGATTACTATTATCATTAGTCATTTTATATAGTACTATAATTATAAATTCTTCCTTTATAGCTTTAATAGAGTGTCCATATGTGAAGCACCACAAGGTACTTGCCAAGAGGATGTATATTCACAAACTTAAATGCAAAAGGCAGATGACTGCTGAAATGCTACAGAAAATAGGGGAGGTGCCTGGCGAGGGGTCATTAATTCGACCATTCGAATTTGAAAATTATTTGCCCCAGGTACCTCCCGGCATCATTAGACCGGTACCGCCGCTACTGACCAAGACAGAGAAAAAGAGTACCGAAAAATGGAGCGAGAACGCTTCACACAAAATAATTAATATAAATATACAAATAGTTTATATATCTAAATAAAATAAAATAGAATTCTTTAATTGAATCTGTGTTTTCATTTCCTGATTGTCAGATAGCAATAGGGAGAGGGGTGAAAAACTGCAAAAGGGTAAAGAAAGTAAGAAAGAGAAAGAGAATGCAGAGATACATACATATATATATATATATATATATACTTTCTTTTTTAAGTCCGTGCGCCATATTACATTTGCCTTTTTCTCAATAACTATACAAGATATTGAAACGTGGTTTGCGAATCCAGATTTTGCATCACAAGGACTATGCTATGCTTTAAATAAGTTTGATAAAAAATTTTTTTTGGAGGCGTCGCGACGCCGTGCCCAAAATTTTTCTACTGAGTTCTATAAAAGTGGCAGGTTCAAATGATAGATCATTATCTCTTATGTAAGTGTACAAATTTTCAACGCTCTGCTAAGAGTGTCATATTACATTTGCCATTTCCTCAATAACTATACAAGCTATTGAAACGCGTTTTGCGAATCCAGATTTTGCATCACAAGAACTTTGCTATCATTCCACTAATGAGAAAAAAATTTTTTTTTCAAGGCGTCGCGACGCCGCCCAAAAATTTTTAAATAAATTTCTATAAAAGTGGCAGGTTTAAATGATAGTACATTATTTTTTATGTGAGTGTACAAAATTTCAACGTTCTACTTGTCCTCAATATTTAGTTACAGTGTTCCAAAATCTGATTAAATGGAAGGTTTCATCATTTGGTCTGAACCTGCTAAAATATGCTACAAAGACTATTACGTTATAGCAATAACGACCAGATTCTGCAATATTGTGTTAGAATATGCATCAATGACTACATATTATAGATTAGTTCCAGGAATTCTGACCTAAATTTTATAAAATATCTTTTGTGAAAGTCAAATTACCGCTTAATTTTCTATTTCTCAGAGACGGGAGCAGGATTCTTTGGAAAACATTATTACAATTATACCAACACACACATACTTAAAAGGTGCTTTATTTCGGTAAAGACCTATACAAAAAATTATACAATAGCTTTGCGTTATTTAATGTACAAATGCAGAAGTTTTTTCGATGATGGATGCATTCAGTATAGTTTGCTTCCAATTTGGGGCAGGTACCCCCTATATCCAGATCCACTATATGCGGACAGTTCTCTTTTAGAGCGTCTCGCAGGAATTGCTTTTTGATGGCACCTTTCACATAAACAATGTCCACATTATCTTTACTTAAGTGGTGATGTAAAATTTCGGCAACACGGTGCTGTTCCATGTTCCCACTGTTGTAGTCTATGCAGTGATGTCGATTATCCAAATATCGAACTTGCTTTTGGAAGTATTCCGGAATTCGGTATAGAGGTTTTGCTGGTTTAAATAAATAGTGAGCGTTGCTCCTCCCAACACAAACTGTCAATTCTTTAACAATGAATTCTGGAGCTGCGAAGCCTTGAACGTCCACTACCACAATCTTCATCTTCCTTTTATATATATTTATTAGAATTACTGATTTTAACCAAATATTTAATTTAAATTATGATGGAGATTTGAATGATTCTCACTGGAAGCTTACCTCCTTTTTATACAATTCTCAACGCTAAAAGAGGATAGTGGGGAGGTTCCCGCATCAAGTTTGTTCGTGTTAGAGCTCTACGAGAATTGCTGTGCATGCATGCACACACACACACACACACACACACACACACACACACACATACATACACACACATTCCGGTTCATATGTATCGTTTTCGCTTATTATAAAATCTCATATCACGGCTATAGTTATCTTCATTTGTTCATCAAAGTGCGTGACTATATAGCCTTAATTCGGACTATTGAGGAAGCTAATACATTGTTGATATACCTAAATAACACAATTCGAATAATTCGTAAGGCAATCGGCAATAAAATATATGAGGACAATGTACTGGAAAGTGCCCTCTCGTTAGAATCCAGTTTATCATATTTAAAGTGCTACCGCTTCAAACTCAAAAGTTTAAAGAAACAAATCTCACTGAAATCTGGTGGAGGCTTGCTAGAGAGTGCTACAAAATACCACAGCAGAAACATATTATGGGAGGACGTAGAGTCCGGCTTTGGGGGACGAATTCGCACAGGATTCATATCGAACGTGGACATCAAGGATCCTTTGATCTTTCTAAAGAGAACGTTCAAATCAATTGCCTTTAAGATCAGGAGTGAAGTGAAAAAGTCCATGGTGAAAGTGAATGTCAGTTTGTCAGCCAACTTTATTAAACCGCAAAGTGGAGAAGTGGATCTAAAGACCTTTTCTACAAAAAATGCGCCTATAGACTCATCTACGGACATTAAACAATGGCATAAAGAATGTATTGTTGATAAGTTGATGAACAAGCTAGAAGAATTCGCTGAAAAAGATTCCGGCTGGGCTCTACTTGAAATATTAGGATTGAAAGTGAATATCAACAAATATGATCCGCTTAGATTTGGATATTCTACATATACTCCAGTTCCGAGCTTTATCCAGAAAAAAAGAGCCGTGGTAAATATCCAAAATAATGATATGTACTGTTTTTTATGGGCTGTGGTTTCTGCTCTTTTCCCAGCTAGTCACCACCCGGAAAGAAGATCCTCATACCCACATTTCCGAGGAGTTCTCAAATATGAAAGAATAAATTTTCCTATAACAATGAAAGACGTGAAAGTGTTTGAAGAGCTCAACAATTTAGCAATCAACTTGTATTGTATAGAAAATAAAAAAGTGCTTCCCTGTCGGCTAAGTAACTGTATTAGTGACACAATCAGAACAATTAACCTTCTAATGTTACCTACCGTTAATTGTTGTACTGATAATAGTGGTGATGATCAGCAATTGTATCACTTTGCATGGATCAAAAATTTCTCCGGTCTAATCTCAAATCAATTGTCATCGCACGGATACAAAGTGTATATCTGTGAAAGGTGTCTGAATGACTTCACAAATGTTGACATACTTCAGAGACATAAAATCTGCTGTCAGAAGCAGAATAAATACTCAATAAGACTGCCTAAAGAATCTGATAAGTATTTGTATTTTAAAAACTACCGATACCAAGAAAAGGTACAGTTTGCTGTTTATGCTGACTTGGAGAGTATATTAGAGAATGTATCTGAGTCAGATGGAAATAATGGTAAGACGAAGGTCTATCAGAAACATGTTGCCTTTAGTGTTGCGTATTACTTGAAATGCTCGCACGATGATAAGCTATCAATGTTTTGTCTATACCGTGGAAAAGATTGCTTGCAATGGTTTGTTAACGAACTGAAATCAATAGCAGTACTTTGCAATACCATCTTTAATAATGTAATACCCATTGAAAAGTTGGATGATAACCAGAGAAACGATTTCAACAAAGCAGAAATTTGTCACATATGTGAGAAAAAATTTCTAAAATATCACGTAAAAGTTCGAGATCATAATCATCAAACCGGAAAGTATAGAGGTGCTGCACATCAGAACTGTAACTTAAATTATAAGAACGTTTTCACAATACCAGTGGTTTTTCATAATTTGAGCGGCTACGACGCTCACTTCATCATCAGAGAGCTATCTTCTTCAATTAAGGGCTCCATAAAGCTGTTACCAATCAACAAAGAAAGATATATCTCTTTCACAAAATACGTATCAGATACAAAAGTTTGCTTCAGATTCATCGATTCATTCAGATTTATGCCATACGGTCTTGAAAAGCTGTCGGCCAACTTAGATAATGACCAAAAGCTGATTAGCAAGTCTCACTGTTGTTCAACGAATGAGTTCAATCTATTGTGCAGAAAAGGAGTATTTCCCTATGATTATATTGATTCGTGGTCTAGGCTTGATGAAACCTCTCTACCATCAATTGAACAATTTTACAGCATCCTACGTAATGAACATATTTCCAACGAAGACTATGGACATGCAGTGAACGTTTGGAATACTTTTGATATACAAACAATAGGAGAATATTCCGATTTATATTTGAAAACCGATGTGCTTCTACTTGCTGACATATTTGAAGCTTTTCGAAAAACTTGCATGGATACATATAAGCTAGATCCATTGCATTATTACACTGCACCAGGATTAACGTTTGATGCAATGTTGAAGACGACTGAAGTGAAGCTCGAACTTCTCACCGATATAGACAAAGTACTTTTCATTGAGAAAGGTATAAGAGGAGGTGTATCTCAATGTTCCAACAGATATGCAAAGGCAAACAATAGATACATGAAAGAAAAATACGATTCAAGCCAACATACTTCATATTTGATGTCTGAATATCTCCCTTATGGGGGATTCGAATTTATAGAGAACTTTAGTGTTTTCGAAATTGTGAACACTCCCGATGACTCTGAGATTGGATACATTGTTGAGTGCGACTTGGAATATCCCATAGATCTACATGATCTGCATAGTGACCTACCACTTGCCCCCGAACATATGAAACCGCCAATAGCAAAATCCAAACTAAAAAAACTGCTACTTACTCTGTATCCAAAACTGAACTATGTTGTACATTATAGAAACTTGAAAATGTATCTTAACTATGGCTTAAAGTTGACAAAAATCCATAAAGTCCTCAAGTTTAAACAATCACAGTGGCTGAAGGAATACGTTGAGCTGAACACAAAATTGAGACAACAGTCTAGAAACGATTTCGAGAAAGATTTCTATAAACTTATGAACAATGCAATCTATGGTAAATGTATGGAAAATGTTAGAAAACATCGAGATATTCGCTTAGTCACCCAATGGGATGGACAATGGGGTGCCCGTTCTCTCATATCTAAGCCCAATTTCCACAGTTCTGTGCTATTTGATGATAATACAGCAATTATAGAGATGAACAAACTTGAAGTCTACTTGAACAAGCCAATTTATGTAGGTTTCACGATTTTGGACCTTTCCAAGACCTTTTTATATGAATTCCATTATGATTATATCAAGAAATCTTTTGCCAACGCCAAACTACTCTACAGATACCGATAGCTTGATTTATCACATCCAAAATAATGATATATATGAATATATAAAGAAAAACAATCACCGTTTTGATACATCCGATTATGATCCGAATAACGTCTATGATATTAAACAGATGAACAAAAAGGTACCGGGATTGATGAAGGATGAGAATAATGGGAGAATTATGTTAGAGTTCGTGGGTCTCAGATCCAAAATGTATGCGTACACAGTTGAAGAGGATCGAGGTGATAGAAAATTGGTTAAGAAATCAAAGGGTTCAACAAGGTCCTCTTTGAAGGCAATTACATTTGAAGATTACAAAGATTGTCTATTTAATAGAGAAACTTTTGAGCGAACGCAAAGGCTCATCAGATCCAAGAAACACGTAGTATACTCTATTGAACAGAGTAAAGTTGTTTTAGTTCACAAGATGACAAGCGCATGCTCAGTCGTTGTCATACTGATACAAAACCTTGGGGTTATCTGCAAGAAGTAGTGGGGAAGACTTCATAAAAGTGATATCTAGTCAGCTTGAGCGTAGACAACAGTTATGGACTTAATTGAAAAGGTTGCTATAGAAGCGCAATCAGCTTTGACTCGCGTATACGATAATCACTTCAAACGTGCAATTCGTGCAAGCGAATGTAATAGTTCATCTCGACAATTGTTGGCTTATTTACTAACCATAAATGATTACATTGTCCCCGATAGTGCATTTACATGGATAGCTCAGAGTCAATCAAATGCATGTCTCGAATGTGTATACTTACTGATTGACCAGAAATTGAAAATGGATAAATATGTGAGCGCAGTAGTGAGTAAATGCAATGTAGAGAACATTGAATGGATGAACATAGAGTTGTTTGACAAGCTCGTGAAAAAGCACAACTTATTGTGTGGGATTTCATACAAAACCTTCATTTTCAATATTCTGTCAAATTTCAGAACACAGGGTGTTTCTATTGCATTCTATCCAGTGAAAAATATTACTGAGAATTATCAAACAATTGAAACTTGTATTGATAAAATGATATGCGATGCAGCATACTTGGCCAAATATAAAGCATTGAAGTGCTTTATTGAAGCAATTGACAACAAGAGCTTGAATTACAAGTTCCGTCCAGCTAACAACAATAGACATATGTCAATTGTGAACTGGATTCATGCGAATATTGTTAAAGGAGAGAAGTCTCCAGAATCAAGACTTGGATGGACAAGTGGTCCAGATTCCGTAACTTGGCCTTCTACAATACTTAGTGATTACAAAGAAACTCAATGTTTGTTGAACTCTATTTTAGAAAAATAAAACTAAATTTTATATTTGGTGTTTTTATTTAAACATGTTTACAAACTCAAACTAGTCTAGCAACACTCCTAGATGGAACATACTTGGCGATGCGGTCATGTATTATTAGACAGTAGGCAGTAGTTTTGTCTGGTATATTGATGCTCGTCTCAAACTCTATCCGTATGTCAACAGGACTTCTTTTCACTTGCTCATTCTGTTTTAAACAATCAACAATTGCTATAGGAGCAAATTTCTTGAAATCTTCCGGTGTCAATATTGGCTCCCTATCTTTTCCCAAATAGGACTCTTGGAACTCGGTGAACATTTCATAAAGGACTGCGAATTGATTATTCTCGAAGTTCAAATTCAAGTTATCATAAGGGTACATAACATCATTTAGGTACACCTTTATATTGGTTAAACTACAATGATCAAATTGACTGCAGTTCTTTTTGGCTTGATTCTTTCTGTCAGTCTGTAAACCAAAGAATATGTATTGTGGTCTCTCCAATGACGTCTTAATTGGCCACATATGCCTTTGTGTCAGCTGCAACAGTGGATATTCATAGAACTCTCTACTCCTAAATGGGACGTCAAGCTCTTTATCCTTCCTCAAAGTATCCAATAGAGCTATTCACTCGGCAGTCGATACAGATATATGAGGCATCCTCCAGTAGATTTTGTAAATCTCGACTTTTACTATGGTTCTAGTGTCATCATATAGTAAAGCATTGGTATCTGCATTGCTACGGAGCAACACCAACTCCTGTTTGACGGTCAACACTATTTTTTGAAAGTCATCACAAAAACCTAGGAACATTCGCAATGGAATTATAGCATTGAAAAAACCTGATGTTCTATCGGCAATTGTTGAGGGTGAAAGAAGAAACCATCCTGCATTTTGTAGAGCAGTACTTTGGAGTTCATTGGATGAAGCTAATTCTTTCATAACCGTAGCAATACCAGGATTCTTGATACGATCAATTACATTCCCAGCAATTTCGTACCTTATTTCATCATAGAGGAAGAGTGGACCATTATTAATAAACTTAAGAGATGGTGCAGGGGGATCCGCTTCTATAGCTTCTACTTTCGGACTCGCCACTAACTTGCCTTCAATATACATGTCACTTAACCATGGTAAGGAATATAAATCTTGCTGTTGAATAGGGATGCGGATTTCATCGTTGTTGTTGTATGAAGTTGAGGCATAAGGTTGATGTATGCGTCTCTCGGCATTAGTGATAGACTCATCAAATGACGCTTTCTCGTTCACTTTTAAAATTTCGTAATTCATAGCACGGTAAATCCCAATGACTTGAGAAACTTTTTGTTCTCTGTTGTTAACCGTTTGGAACTAGTGTTCCTACTGACTCGTTGACTTCTATGTTGTGAGTTTATATATTTTACATGGGTCCGATTTCTAAAGATGATGCCCATAGTTACACTATAACTTGTGGAGATGTAACCTCACTGTGACTATTTCAGCTCTGAAATTGATTAGTTTTCCTTCCTAATCGGTGATTTTAAGTACTATTTCATTAACCTCTCTCACGCTGATTGGCAGATATATAACGTTTGAGGGAGCCTCAACAATCCGATATCCAGGTGGTACCAATGGAAAGAACTCGTGAATAACGTGAACTTGTTCACCGTTTCTAAATGATCCTACGACTATGTTGCACCCCACATATACAGCATTTAACTTTAGGATTTTTGAGGGAGTGTCCGACACATGTCTTGAGTTGGCTTTTAGTATTTTGGAGTTGAAGCCGAGCAGGCTGCCAATTGAGCCTTCTTTAGAAAAATCTATATCCACAGAGCAGTTAATTTCACACTTTAAGGTGTTGTTATTGCCTCGCATATGAAGCGGTCGTCTTAGAAGCTTTTTCCTACCAATTTCATCTTTGGGGAATGTGTTGATTGATTTTTCGTTTGTATATTTTCCAAGTTTCTTATTCAAATACTCATTGATATCGTCAATTTCATAAGAACCGATAAGAATTTCTATGCAGCTCTTCTTTCCATTTGGAGTAATGAAATGGAATTTATTGTTTGTACTGTCAATATTTGGAAATGAATTATATGTCTCGAGATTGACAAGACCTAACACGTAAATTGCATCGTCAAGTACAATCGGAGGATAGTAGTTGCTTTGTAGAACGGAACTCGTTCCAGACAGTGTAAACGTGAAAGACATAACAGCTGAGATGCAACTGAACCATACACTTGTAATCATGCCATATTATAGGAATTTAGATACTTTAAACACTCCAGTCCGCATATAGATGTATTATAATTTTGATGCTTCTGATGATTGTACGTAATTTCACAAGGACCATTACTTTTGAGATAACTTATCAGCTCAAGTGGAGGTCTTAAGTCTCCAAAACTATCGAAATATATTGCTTTTCGACCGTTTTTTGTGTAAGCAGTCCAATGAGTTCCAGGTCCTTTGTTACTATCTAAGTTAACTATACCACATTCTTTTAGGTTAGGACCAGATCTAGGTAGCGTATCTCTCATGAAAACTCCTCGGAAATAAGCAATCTTCAGCTGTTTTACAAATTTACGAATGTCTACGTCAGTCAGTGCTCGTTTTGGAAGTTTTTTGGTGGTCCTAAAAAAACCCAATACTGTCTTGTAAGGTTTCAAGAACAATCCACTACCAGATGATTTTCTCAGTGATATAGCCTCCATTTTTTGATTATGCCGTTGACTCTCTTTCAATTGCTCATTAGCTGCTTTTGCTTGACTGACTGCTTTTGAAATAGCAGCTGCATCCCCACCAAGTGATCCTAATGCACCCAAAGCGGCAAATAGCGGTATTAGAGGTAGAAAGCCACCGGTTTTGGGAATGGGCACAACACGTACAGGTTCAACTCTTTTTCTGCCTTTAAAGGCCTTGGTTGCCTTTAGAGCTGTATTTACTGCATCACCGATGTCAGTGAACTTCTTCTGTTTCAGTGCAGCACGTGCACTTTGAGCCAGTTGTCTGAAAGTGAGTTTACCACCACGTTTGGAAGATTTTCTCTTATTGCAACCCATTCCAAGCTTAACTTTTGCTTTCATTGCAGCAGCAACACCAAGTGCGGCAGCCTTTTCACCAAAAGTCGCGTTTGAAGATATTAACCTTTGTCGTGCTTTCTCAAATAACTCGTTATCGGCTATGTGACGCCGACTCAGTTCTTTATTTTCTGCGTAGGCAATGTCGTGCTCTTTACAGGCCTCGTCCAACTGGTTGACACCTTGATCTCCTCTATCAAGTCTTTTCTTCAACTTAGTACCTGGACCACAGAATCTATAACCAGGAATATGTAGCTCAACAGGTAGTTTATCGATTAGCGTGTTGAAAATTCCTGACCCACAATGTCGTTGCTTCCTGGGAGCGCCTCTTCGACTGACTGTTCTAGATCTCTTAACTAGCATTTATAGTCGTCAACAGATACACACAGAAACTAAAACAAAGAAAGCCGTGCAGTACTATTTATATGGTCAAGTGGCCTCATAAATCTTATCAGTATTAGTTCAACATGCGAGTTGTTGAACAGCCTATACGTCTCAAGATCCAAAACTATGATGCTAGTTCTATGGAAGCTCGTAAAAGGCATGGGGAATTGCTACCGTCTACAGTTAGATGTCTTATTGTAGGACCATCTAATTGTGGCAAAACCAATGTGATGATAAACTTGTTGGAACATCTGAATGGATTAAGGTTTCAGAACGTTTATGTCTACTCAAAATCGCTATTTCAACCAAAATATGTGTACTTAGAACAATTGTTGAAGCCTATCAGAGGAATAACGTACAGCTTATTTAGTGGCCTAGATAACAACATACCTCCACCACAAAATGCAAAAGAGAACTCAGTATTCATTTTTGATGATGTTGCCTGTGATAAACAGAATGTTATGAAAGAGTATTTCAGTATGGGAAGGCATAGAAATATTGACTGTTTCTACTTGTGTCAAACATACGTCAGTATTCCTAAACATCTAATTCGTGACAATGCTAACTTTTTAATTATATTCAAACAAGACCAAATGAACTTGCGTCATGTGTATGATGAGCATGTCAACACTGACTTTGCTTTCGACAAATTCAAAGAGATGTACTCTTTATGTTGGTCTAACAATCATGATTTCTTAACAATCGGTAAAGAGAGAGATATTTACAGTGGCAGGTACAGAAAAGGGATAGACAGTTTCATTCAGCTATAGCGTTTGTTATATGCCGATATATGCTCTCCTTAAGATCAGTACGCTTTAGATCCTGAAGCAAGCAATGGATTCACAGAAGATATCCAGGTCAATCGAATTGAGAAAGGCGCTTCTAAGGAAAAGAAATGAAATCAAACAGAAGCTGGATTTATTGAAGGAAGATCAACTGAGGCGTGAAAATGCATTTAATCCAATAACTAAGCACTTAGAAGCCATTGCTGATAAATTAGATATAAAAGATGAACAAAATATCAATAACCAGCATCTGGACATCGACCATCGCGTTGAAACACCTAAGAGACTGAAAACTGAAACAAAGAAAGAGTTTTGCGAGACTCCTAAAAGTACAAAGGCCTCAAAGAGGATTGCATTGAAGGTTACTAATCTCAAGAAGAAAATTGATTCACTTAAAGAAGAGTTTGTAGAGCCACAACCTGTGTGTAAGCCGTCACCAAAATGTGACACTCGCAAATTTCCTGACATTAAAACGGACACATTGATAGCACAGTACACCCCTGCTCAAAAGTGTAGCTATACATTCGATGAAACTCTAGACAAGTCTGTTGAAGAAAGTAAGAAAAATGTCGAAGCAGTCATCGATACTCCAATTTATGATGACTACATTCAAGGCTTTCATCGGTTACCTCGTGGATACATAGATAAAATGTTCCATGATAAGGAAAAGAAATTCGATCACCGAACTGGAGTTAGGCATGATAGCTTCCAGGAAAAGTACTTCATAGGATCAGCTGAGGTGAAATTTCATGGTCCTGATGTAAGAATCAATGATACCTTGTACAAAGGAACCCTAGGGCTTTATGAGCTCCTTTTTAAGAACAACCCCATCAGTTACACTGAACAAGACTTAAAGAACTATAAAGCAATTCTAGACAGCAGTAGCGCTGTGAAAAGGAACTTTGATCCTAGCGAGCAGGTTTTAGGGACTCGAAAGAGTAAATGTAAAAAATTATCGGACCGATGTATTATGGTAACGATGTGTGTGGGTCCAATCAAACAAGATCTGGTAGAGGAATGTCAAAGGTGTTGAACAATAAGCCAGTAGATTTCGTCTATTGGGACGATGCAAATGAGCTCGTTGATAGACTGCGCCTATTAGTCTCATCGCAGGCAGCAGGCCATACAGGTCATAACAACGAAATTGTTTCAATTATTGAGGAAATTCGTGAAGCAGGCATAATTGCATAAAATGACATTGGATAAGTTTGGTCGCCATATTACAAAGCATGGAAGAATTTCATCCGATTCAGGCATGGAAAGTTTGGCCCAATCTCAGTATTTATTTTACAACCTTATTTTAACCTTTCAATCGACAGTGATTGAGGAAGGCTATTTTGTTCTTAATAATAATTTAACATACTATGTGTTTCTCCTGGAGAATGCGGTTATAGAACGCATTTCGGTAAACCTTGGAGATGAAATATCCATTTGCATAAACAATGAAGAGCGCACCCTGTCTGATATTCTCAACGGTCCACTAAAACTCAATGACACAATTTCTTTTAAGTGGAAAGCGAATAGTGCGACTGAACAAAAGAACTTATCTGCAGAAATTGTTTTCAAACTGCCAGTCAGATTTGAAGCAGTAGAATCAGAAGAGTCTTACTTCAAGGAGTGATGAAAGTCAAGAAACAACACGGTCCCACTGCCGTTAAAGTGGACATTGTTGAAGAACTCCACAAGCCAGCAAGAATCAACTTCAAGCAACGCCGCGTAATAGTGAAAGGCATAAATGAGAATTTACAAGCTGACCTTGTAGAAACGATACCATATGCGAAAGAGAATAGAGGATATAAGTACATACTCGTGGTTATAGATTGTTTCTCGAAGTATGTTTGGGCTGTTGCAGTAAAGTCCAAGGAAGCTAAGGTCGTCACTGCAGCAATGAGCTCGATTCTGTCTCTAATGCAACAACCACCTATAAACTTACAGACTGATCAAGGAAAAGAGTTTTACAACAAAGAATTTCAGAAACTAATGTCAAAACATGGTATCAACCACTACAGCGTGTATTCCACAAAAAAAGCGTCTATAGTAGAAAGAGCGAATCGCACGTTGAAAAGCCTTACGTGGAAACAATTTAGTTTACAGGGACACTATAAATGGTTGACTTTACTTGACAGTATAGTCGATAAGTATAATAACAGCTATCATAGGACGATTAAAATAAAACCGTCGCAAGTCAACAAAAGCAATGAGAAGTCAATTCTAAGGTCTTAATACACACACATAAAAATTGCTTATCCAACACATAAATTCACTGTTGGAGATAAAGTGAAGATAAGCAAATACCGGGGATTGTTTGATAAAGGATACACTCCAAACTAGTCCAATGAAATATTCACAGTTAGGAAAGTACAACTTACAAATCCCACCACATATCTATTGAAAGGTGAACATGATGAATCTATATTGGGTGGTTTCTATGAAATGGAATTGCAGAAAGTCAAGCATCCAGATGTGTACCTTGTGGAAAGAGTTCTGAGGAAGAAGGGAAACAGAATATACGTGAAATGGTTGGGATTCGACAACAAACATAACAGCTGGATTGATAAGAGCAGTTTGAATATGTAGTCTCATGTAAAAATAAATACAATATGCAAAAACGTGTTTTCAATCATCCCAAAGTCACAATGATCCCGAACAAGCTTGAGCATGCATGTCGAGTCAGCGCATGCGCATTTCCCACCACCCCTCACTTCAAAATTTCCCGCGCAAACGCCCCCTCCAATTTGAATTTCCGGCGCAAACGCCCCCTCCAATTTGAATTTCAGGCGCAAACGCCGCCCTCCAATTTGAATTTCTCGCGCAAACGCCCCCTATCGGGAAATCGCTCGCCCGGCGCCTCCACCAATTCCAAAAAGTGAGGTTATGGTCAAAAAGTGGGTTAGGATCGGCATCACTATACTACTAGTGTATACATGGAACACGTCATGATTAATCAAAATATACAGATAGGACTTGATCTGACACGAGAAAGTCCGATTCCAAACTGTTCAGAAGTATCACAAACAGATATATGATGGAAATAAGTTTGGCGATCGTTCTGTGCATCTAATCAGATTTAAAGTGAAGCTCTGACTATTTTACGATTTGACACTTATTTACTCTGTATTAGACCTATGATGAGGCTTTACTTCGTTCAATTATTCAATCTATATCTTCATTAATAACTAAAAATACCAATGCGATCAAATGCCCAGTATATAATGTTTTCTGCAATGTATACATGGAAAACGTCATGATTACTCGAAATATAGAGATAGGACCTGATCTGACACGAAGAAGACCGATTCCATCCTATTCAGAAGTATCACAAACGGATATATGATGGAAATAAGTGTTGTGATCATGATGTGCATCTAATCAGATTTCACGTGGAGCTCTGACTATTTTACAACATGACACGTATTTACTCTGTTTTAGACCAATGATGAGGCTTTTCTTCGTCCAATAATCAAATCGATAGCTTCATTAATAAGTAAACGTACCAAGACGTTCAAATGATCTGTAGATAATATCTTTTGCAATGTATACACGGAAAACGTCATGATAATTCAAAATATAGAGGTAGGACTTGATCTGACTGGAAAAAGACCGATTCCAAACTTTTCAGAAGTATCACAAACAGATATATGATGGAAATAAGTGTTGTGATCGTTCTGTGCATCTAGTCAGGTTGCAAGTGAGGGTCTGACTATTTTACGATTTGAGACGTATTGACTCTGTTTAAGACCTATGTTGAGGCTTGTCTTCGTTCAATAATTCAATCTATAATTTCATTAATAACTAAAAATACCAAGACAATCAAATGACCTGTACATAATATCTTTTGCAATGTATACATCGAAAACGTTAAGATAACTCAAAATATAGAGGTAGGACGTAATTTGGTAAAAGAGAGAACGATTCCAAACGTTTCAGAAGTATCACAAACAGATATAACATGGAAATAAGTTTTGTGTTCGTTCTGTGCATCTAATCAGATTTCAAGTGAAGCTCTGGCTTTTTTACGAATTGGGACGTATTTACCCTGTATTAGACCTAGGATGAGACTTTTCTTGGTTCAGGAATTCAAACTATAGCTTCATAAATAACTGAAAATTCCAAAACGTTCAAATACTCTGTACATTATATCTTATGCAATGTACACATAGGAAACGTCACAATAACTCAAAATATAGAGGTAGGACGTAATTGGACACGAGAAAGAACGATTCCAAACGTTTCAGAGGTATCAAACACAGATATATGATGGAATTAAGTTTTGTGATCGTTCTATGTATCTAATCAGATTTCAAGTGAAGCTCTGTCTTTTTTACGATTTGGGAAATATTTACTCTGTATTAGACCTAGGATGAAACTTTCCTCCATTCAGAAATTCAATTTATAGGTTCATTAATAATTAAATAAATTTTATAATTAGACAGGCATCTGTTCATGTAACACCTTACACAACATTGTTAAATGTGAGTAAAACTTATTTGATGTTTTGCTATTAATGAGTGTTAGTAGATTAACGAAATTTACGAAAGTAAATTTTTTATGTTCTATAGATAAATACTGCTCGATGTGTGACTGATGTCCAATGTAATTGTGTTTACAACCAGAGCAAAAAATGTAAACACATAACAGCTTTAATTTATTTCATAAATAATGAGGCGAGTTGTTCGAAAACAAGCAAAGAACAGCTGTGATCACTGCAAATATAATCATATGGTTTGGGAATCCATGCTGACCCATCAACACTACAAAAGATATTATCCAACATTCATAAATGTTTTTAAATCAAATAAACACGTAATTTTTAAATAAGGAGTAGCAAAATATTTTTCATCGTTTGTATGAAAATTCTTAATAAAGTACGAAAAAAATTTCTTTATTTATTAAATTTTGATAAATTTGACAAGTAAAAAATTTAATTTTTTAAATTACTTAGAAATCTGACAAAAGAGAGTAGGTACTTTAGAGGTGGGGCGCCGCTTCCATCTTTACTATGAGGCAGGTATCAAACATGCAATTGTTCTACTTACGTCTTAATCCACAGCCTATCTTGTCTCTTGGATTTCAGTGGCGTTCGTAAATATACATAATGAAGTGGAAAAATATGACGAAAATAATAATTAATTTTTTTTTAACTATCTAATGTATTGTGTCAATCACACACACCTCCAGCTCCTTTACGAGTAGATTCCCTACATCGGTGTGTGTGATTGACTGGAGATAATAGTACAAGCGCCAATACCAACGACTTGGCGCCATTAAATAGGCGTGTTATTTTACTTATCGCCATTAAATAGGCGCGACTGCTTACTTATCGCCATGAAATCTTTAATATTTAGCAAAAGCGTAGGCGGCGAAGAAAAACAGTGGCCTCGACATGATATTTAGATTTTCTGTAACTATAGGTATTGTTTTACTGGATAATTGTTGTATTTCCATATTACTTCATTGGCTCACAAGCCGTAGTGTGTCTGTTATGGGCATGCTGCGGAAAATTGTCCTATGTGGTGCCTCCTCGTGGCATGAGCTGGGTAAGCTGTCTCGGGTTGTTTCCATGCTTCTGGGGGCAGTGTAGCTAAACGACAGGGGTGTGGGGTAAGCAGTTGTCATCGCCGTTTGCCCGTAAAACTGCTCTGTGTGTAGCCTCTCCCTGTGTGGCAGGGGGTAGATATTCACATGGAGTAGTAAGGAGGATGACAGAGGTGACTCGAAAGAGCCCTCGGACAGCGACTCTTCTTGTGGAGGCGGGAGCGCTTCCGATAACAGTACTTAGAAATAAGGTGCATGTCGCATTGGGGCCAGCAGGAGTGGCGACCCTGTTGGTTGGGTGTAGCAATCCCACGGACCCAAGCCGGCCCACCAGTGCTGAGTATTGCAGGACTCAACTGGTAGTGGATTTTCCACGAAGTATCCAACCAGTGATGCTGATGAGACTGGTACTACGGGAGACAGGTGGAGCCCGGCCTGAAGTAGCGACCAGGTTGGTCTTTTTGAGGAGGATTCGTAGTGGTAGTGGTTGAGACTCGTGCATAGTAGAGGGGGTTGGTGCAGCAACCGCCCTCGGCGGGTGAGCTACGCAGAACTAGCTCGCAGCTGCTTGGCCGTGGCAGCAGAGGTATAGATAGGCCTCGCCTCCACCAATAGGCCCGATGAGCCTGCAGCTCTGAGGGTAATTGGTAGCTGGACTCTGGCAAAGCCTGGCGATGTTGGTTGGGCATTCTCCCAACCCCGCGCACCGGGTGCCTTGTGAGTTAGGTCTCAATTGACAGGTCTCGCACGTAAAATATAAACTCTATATGTATTACTTCATTGTATCATTATATGAACAATTTTTATAAATGAATAAACAAAATCAAAAATCTTTAATAATTTCCATATATCATCACGGTATCCATGTACAGTGACAATTCCAATTTATTGTGTGCTACAATAATTAAAATATTACTCGGAATAAACATTATTAGTTTTTACGATATTTTCGGAACCGTCACGTATTTATTTTGCTGTGCAGACGAATATTTATGGCGGTGGTGACAGATCGGAGGGTTGTTGAAAGTATCCATAATAAACAGGCCATCCGTCTTAATGTACGTGACAAATTAAAGAAATTCCAATTACAAGTCTCCAAAATAAATTTATTTTTAATATAAACATACAATTATATAACGATTAATCTCATATTTTATGTAACAGTTACAGTTCACATGAGAGTAAATTTTTAATATTTTGTATGCCTAAGTATATCATTGGGGAATTTTCAAATGCTGCATAGTGAAGATATCAATTCATTGCACAAAACAGTAATAAAAATATTGAAAAATGTTATTGTTTACAAAACTATCGAAATCCAATCGTATTTATTATGTTTCATAATCGTTGGAACTATTAAAAAACAGGCGGCTAATCTTTGGTAATGTGAGAAACAAAGATAACTGCGTGAAACTGTGGGGTGTCTACGATATCAGCCGTTATTCCTTTAATAAATAACGAATCTATCCAATTTTTTTCCATGAAATTCAAAAAAGTAGGTGGTGTCGTATCCCTAGATTGCCGCCGGTATTTCTCATTGCGTATTACAACTTCGTTAGAAGCAGTTGATTTTTTTAAATTGTTTATATTGATAAAGCATTGTCCTTTTATAGATTTGCAGGTGTTTGAATTCGCCGTCTGCCCTGCCCGTTAATTTCTTTGTACATATTTGTTGGTAAGCATTCTTCAATCCAGTGTTACCATATGTATTGTTAAAGCATTGTCCTTTTATAGATTTGTAGGTGTTTGAATTCGCCGTCAGCCCTGCCCGTTAATTTCTTTGTACATATATGTTGGTAAGCATTCTTCAATCCAATGTTACCATATGTATTGATAAAGCATTGTCCTTTTATAGATTTGTAGGTGTTTGAATTCTCCGTCTGCCCTGTCCGTTAATTTCTTTGTACATATTTGTTGGTAAGCATTCTTCAATCCAATGTTACCATATGTATTGATAAAGCATTGTCCTTTTATAGATTTGTAGGTGTTTGAATTCTCCGTCTGCCCTGTCCGTTAATTTCTTTGTACATATTTGTTGGTAAGCATTCTCCAATCCAATGTTACCATATGTATTGATGAAGCATTGTCCTTTTGTAGACTTTTCGCTGGTTGCATCCCTCAAATGGAGGTCGACTCATTTGAGGATTTGGTCAACTTGTTTAGTGGTAACGATAGGGAGATCGTTGACACTTTACAAAGGGTGCAGTTGTTACCATCAGACTGCAGGTGCAGCCAGCGGAACTGCCGGCAGCTTTGCAGCCTGGTAGTAGGTGCTGCAAGAAAACCAGCATTCTTAAGGGCACCTTCTTTGAAAAGTGCAGGCTGCCGGTAAAATCCATGTGCTACATCCTGTGGATGTGGGCCTGTCTGGTAAGGTGCAAGCCGGCAGGCTCAGCACTTGGCATACCGCGGCATGCTGTGTATCATTATTACAGGTAGATTGGATTATAGAGGCCAATTGGTCATCCTTTAATTTTGTGAACCACAATAGCAATTAATACATTGTTTTTATTGTAGATACTTGCACATGTGTGCACATGGAAGATCCTTCAACACCCCGAGCTGTTTCTTCTTGGTGGTGTAGGCCACATCGTGCAGATCGACGAATCTGTTGTTACTCGGCGCAAATATCGTCGTGGTAGGTTGGTCCGAGAACAATGGATCGTCGGTTTGTACGACACTGCCACGAAGAAGGGAGTGGTTCGGTTTGTCGAGAGGCGGACCAAAGCGGTGTTGGAGTTAAGGAACATGAAACTGGAGAAGCTAGATAATCTAGTTAGTTTTTCTAGGATCTAATTACGGAATACGTTCTCCCTGGTATGGAGATCTGGACGGACCATTGGAGAGGGTATTCCGGACTGGGTGTGCTGGGTGGTGCATCCCGATTCGTGCACAACACTGTTAATCATTCGCGCCTGTAACTGGGGTATGCACGAATGAGGTTGAAGGGTTCTGGTCGAGGTTGAAAGGTTTTTTATGGTTTCTGGGAGTGATGCAGTCCACATTGCTCCCAGAGCACATCGACCATTTCATGTGGGCCCAATTCTACGGCGGGACCGCCACGGCCAGAATGCTGCACATCACCCAGCATATTGCAGAGAGATACCCAGTCACATAATGTAAGTGAATCGAAACGGTATTATTGAATATTTCCGTAATCAGCTTGTTTTTCTTGTAGGTATATATGTTGCTTATTTGATGTGGTAGACAAAGATTGCTGGTATATTTGGCATCCTTCTTCCAATTGTTGATGGTGTAAGTTTAGGAGTTTCATTATCATTACTATACCTACTAATTAATTGTAATAATTTTAGATAGAAGCCAAACAAATTTATTTATATATGCAACCAACAATACTTACATAACGCAAGTACGGGTCAAATGTTTATTGTTAATTAATAATAATTACTGAATGGGATTTTTTTCTTGAATTCAATCAATTTCTCCCTAATTTATGGATATTTGAGTTTGGACAATAAATGGACAACAATTGATAGCATTATATATGGAAACAGAAATGGTGTTAACACAATTTTCGATAATTGAATACTGACCGACATTCTGTCCCAAAAGATCAATAATTGAAGCAAATAATCTTTTTTTCATAATATAACAGTAAGTGCTGGTTTATCATAAATTGATCTACATCAAACAACAGTACATGGTTTAAGTATTTTGCCATGTGATATATATACAATACTAGATAATAATAGACGGTGAAATGTAACATTCACAGACGACTAACATACAAGGAAATGAAATCAACCTACCAAAACAAGTCATTTGATTCAAATTTTTGATTAGTCGACTATCCGAAAAATTAATGATTGAATATTTTGTTATATATTGTATCAGTACGATTATGATAATACGTATTGCAATCATGGGATATGGACGATACAAATATACCACCAATCCTATGTAAAGTGTCAATTGTCGATAGTACAATTTTTTCAACTTTTTCTGTTACTGGCAATACACCGGCAATAAAAACAACAGCATTATTGGTATAGTTGCATAGCAGTACATCATCACAACAGAGTACCAATATCTGCGGAATTATATGGTTATCTATAGCATGTTTGGGTGTGTACGAGTGGGACAGGCGACCTCGTATGTATGTACTCCTTATTGCTATCGATACAATACGAGGAATGGTAATCAAAGTCACATTAGAACGTGGATTGCCTCTACATAGGCATGATACAGGCGAAACGAAGAAAATCACAGTTATTAATTTAAAGTTGTTGCAACGAATTGGATTTAATTTACCTCGCATGTCATAGAGAGATAATCTAAAGAAATGCTGATAATGAAAGTTTCATTGAAAGAAATGGTAAATAAATAAGTTAATAATCAATGATGGTACATCGCTTGATTAGTTAACATCAAGTTTATAAATATGTTTAATGCTATTTTTAAATTCCAGTATCGGATTATTGAAAGAAACATTGCTGAATGTCATGATAATGGAATCGATTGTAAATTTGATGGAAAGAATATTTTTCGAAATAAACGACATTCTTATGGTTAATTGCTGTAAGACGTACTACTGAATTGTGCACATGGGTTCTACTGAGTATGGTTGTTTTGGAAATGGTGAAATATAACACAATTAATTGTGTAATTTATATATGCATTAAATGTATCCATGATTCAGCAATGAGCAATTGGCTATGCAATTATCTCGGCAACGGCCCACAACTTTCGCAGTTTGGATACTAATTTACTTTATTATTCATACTTATGTTACAATTACTTTTTACTTACACCATTATGTGTATTATCGTTGTTTTCATTTACTTGTTATTGCCAATATTCATTGTTACCGTAGTTTTATTGTTATTTTATAAATTACCGTTATTGATAATACTTATTTAAGGGTAAGACGTTTGAATTTTTTGGAAGCCCCTACATATAGGCAATCGCCAATACACAATTTATTAACCCTATTCCTGTATTAATTAACGCCCAGCCCAAATTATATAGTACCTGGAACGCAAAGTTGATCGTGACTACGTACATTTAAGTATTCTCCTTTGTGGTGAGACAATTAATTTTGATCTTGATATTTTAGATTCATCCAACAAATTATAGATTTACATAATGTATGTATTTTAGGCAGTGAAGCATGGTATTCATTAGAATCACAGGATTTTCATGGAATTGTTGTTATTTGATCAGACGGGGGACACTATTTCGACGACGTATGGTCGTCCAAAAATGTAGGATAGCCAATGAACATCGGTATAAGATTTAAATGGACAACTTGAACGGCCGCACTCCCAGAAATAGGCAAACTACAAGCTAAAATTAAACGATATGCAAATCTCTCTATTATCGCAATTATTGATAATAGGTAAATTAAATTGTATGCAATAACTCATGTTTGTATTAAATTTATTTGGAAATCAAAACATACAAGTAAATTTTAAATTACGCGCGCTATTTATCAGCTGTTCATAGAGCTCTACAGGTACAGCTGGCAACGTTGCCATTCAATATTTCTCTAACGATCAGACTACGTCTGGCAACGTTGCAATGTATTTCCAACGCCTGGCAACGTGGCGATATATTTTCGTGCGCCATCTACCGGATGTTTTTTTGAACCCCTGCGAGACATATGGCAGCACTGCAATATTTTTAAATGTCACCATTTTAACGGTTGAATCACGAAGTATGGATACCAGGAATCCGAACGTAATGTTAAAATAATGACTTGAATTTGGGGACCAGATTATTTGCCGGTAGGGCGCGCTACTTTTGAAGACGTACTCGTTTGAATTATTACGCGGCAAGTGTTCTTCCTATTTACAACGGTGATAATATAGGAATGTTTAAGAGGCAGCTTGCAAAGTTAACAATATTAACAATACTGAAATTAGACACAAGATAGGTTGTAGATTAGCATGTAAGTCAAACAATTGTATGTTTGATACCTGCCTCATAATAAAGATGGAAGCGGCGCCCCACCTCTAAAGCACCTACTTTCTTTTGTCAGATCTCTAATATCAGTACGTCCTGAATACTTGCGCAGCCAGTGGCAGAAAACAGAACTATGATCTGGGTCTGTTTTTGGTGTACATAAATTTCATCTGTTATATAGATAAACGATGAGAACAAAATGGCTGCTGCCGACATCTAAAGTGTATGGAAGTAAATTAAATAAATTGACAATTCAAGACTTAAAATGTCAAAACATTGTTAAATAATATTCATAAGAATTAGTAGAACGAAAAAAAAACTTGACTTACCCAAGTTACTGCCATCCAAACGGAAAACCGACACCACAGCGAAATCACACCAACACTACACAAAGACCACAACCGAATTGAACTGAACTGAACATTAAAATGGCTGTCGCACGCTTCCGTTTAGAAAGATGACGCTCGCTCAATGTTGCCACGTCTACTTCTACAACCATATATGCAAGTGGATTGCATAACTATCAACAAATTTCCAAAGAAAATTCTCCGACAATTTTTTTTGACTTTTTTATTAACTCATTGGCAGTAAGAAATTGTGAACTCGGTTCTGGGACATTAACAACAACAACAAACTTGCAATTTGGAGCATTAAAATTAAAAATGCGTTGCTGATGGACGCCGAATTTAGAGAAATTGCAAATAAAAATTCTAAATAGTAAAGTTACAAATATTATCGAATATGAGAAGGGATTCTTATAAACGTCTTATTACCTGAAAATTTTTGCTATCGTTATTAATTGTTGTTCATATTGAACGAATTATTAATGTTAAAAGATATTCTTTAAGTGCTTCGCCAATAAACAAAAAAATTTTGGTAATTTGTTTGTTTTCAATTAACGGTCGATCTTAACAAACAGTACAAATACACATTTTTTATGGTATTATGCAGGAGCATTAAAAAATTGGTTGTCTGTAAAGTTGGTTTACGGACGATAGTTTTACGTGATAACGTCATAAAGAAACATTGATGAAAAATTGCATACTTTTATGAATTGAATTGAATTATTATCACTGAATTATATTTAATTATATCTAAGATATTCCAATCTGAGTTATTCTGTTAAGGATAGGACGATGAAAGGAAAAATACGAAATGAAGGGGAGTATTTCAAGTGTAATGTGTCTCGAAATAGTCAAATCGATGGTTGTTCCTATCAGCGTTGTTGACTTATTAACATCTGATACGCATTCGAGATTGTACGTATCTTTCATGTATTTAAGGAATGCGTCATCATTTTTCACGTTTTTGTTGAAGTCGCCGCAAAGAAGAATTGGTATATCGGCATCAATATCCATCAAGAACGGTGGCATATACTGACTGTTGTGCACATCTGGAGCAAGTGCTTGGTACAGCAACATACCAATATTTTGGATACTTGCTCCAGGATAAATATACACGGCGCCAAGTACAAATTTAAACGGCGTATCAGCAGTGAAGCATGTAATTTCGGCCAAGCACACATCACCTGTGCTTTTGATGACACGAGTTGTGTTCGACAATGCAAGTTGGAGAACTTTGGTCGTGGATGTTGATGATAATTTGCGATAGATTGCTACTCCACCAGCTGCGTTTGTATCAGAATCCGATCGACTATTCTGGCGGGATACACACTCATAATGATTGAGTGTAACTGGATCACAATTGTCACGCATCCATGTTTCAGTCAATACCAAATAATCAAACCTAGATATCACTGTATCCGTTTCAATATCCGTGGAATGAGCAGACAAACTCTAAGAATTAAGGTTTATCACTATAGTTTGTCCAGCGTTGGTAGCCTCATCACAGAATTTGACTGCGTTCTTAGTGATTGTTTGAAGTGTGTGTCCACGGAGTCGAACGTATTCGTTACGAATATCTCGCGTAGTCTGGGAGTCGTTACCATCTCGACCGTGTTTGAAGATGAAGAGAGCATCTTTCTCCGTAATGATATGCAAGCCGTCTATATTCGTTACCCGACTCATTGCCACGTACACCAACTGTTGTGGGTGTTTCGGGGAGTACTTATAAACAATGGCATCAAACGTCCCACCTTGTGACTTGTGAATGGTAATACCACGAGCAGGGACGCAGGGAAACGTTTGCATTTGACAGTTTTTGTCAGTGTAATGTTCACCACTTTCATATACATCAGCTTTGACGCCAACGAACATGTTTCTGTAGGCATGCAAATTCTCCGTTGATAAGAGTTTTGTCACGCGAGAATTTGTGAGACGAAACGCTGAATGCACAGTAGTGCCACCAAGAGGTACAGCGGCTTTACCTGTACTGGCACAGGCAATGTAGGCTTTGTTCATCAAGTTGTGCTCCTGAGTGTAGCGGTTGTATGTCTCCATAAGACATTTTAAGGTGTAAGTTTTTCCACAACCCGCGGGACCCGTGAGGAATATTTGTAGCGCTTCAAAATTGTCATCTCCACAACTATGTAATCGATGGATGACCTCAAGAATGATCTACCGTTGTTCTGGGCTGGTAGTTCTTAGAAACTCGCAGTACTGCTGTTTGGTCATCACATTGCTGCGTTTCTTCACAATCGAGAATCCTTGTTTACGGTCGATTTGGTTAACGTCATCGACGTTCTCGGCACCATCTTCTCCTAACAATCGTTGGATAAACGCTGCTCTGGATTATCGTTATTATCGTTTTGCAAAATCATCATCGCTTCAAGTTCCTTCATGACGTTTTCAATGCTTAAATTCGTCTCGAATAGGCTACGCCGTTCCATAATCGTGTCATTGCTGTCGTCAAATAATTGTAAAAATTTATTTTGATCAACAATCTCTGACATTTCGTTACGAAACTGTACGTAAAGTAGAACCATCTCTCGTTTATAATTGACAGTTTCATCAATATCGTAGCGTCTGTATCGTATGACTCGCCCGAGCAGTCGTCTGCGATATTCTTTTGGTGCTCTCGAAGTCCTCGCTTCAGGCACAGCTTCAGAATCTTTATCGTCTTCCACGTGCACGTCGGCTTCTTCGTCAACGAAATCACTAGCGTTAGCATACCACGAAGCAAACTCAGCCAAATACACTTGTTTTAAAGATGCAAGTCGTTCTTCATATCGCTGTATTATGTTTTTGGTCCAAATATCAGTGCTGTCTCCATCGATGCCTTCGCGGTCCATTTGTTGACGACGCTTGCGGTAGCATTGTCTTTCTGTCGGCCACACCGTTGGGATATACACAATTTGACGACTTGCCTCACTCATTGGTTGTCTTAGTAGATACCATGCTGCTTCTTGCGCTGACATCTCAACTGCGTTAAGCAGTTTGATACTTAACGCTTTCAATTCGCCTGTGTAGTCCTGATCGGGATGCTCTTGCATCATCTTGGTAAGTTCACGACGTAAGTTACCCATTCCACGGGCTGATTTATTAACATACTCTACGACATACTCTGCGCAACTGTACTCATCCAAGATGAACTGAATGTCGATGTTAGAGTTGACTTCGCCGGCAAGGTACGGATTGATCGTGTTTGTCATAATTTCGTCGAAGTTTCGTCTGAACAGCAGAGTCGGTCTGCGCAACGTTGAGCGCACAATGTCGAGGTATGAAACGTAAGTCAAACCATTAGCATTAAGAAAGTCATCCATGCAAGCGTATCGACGTTCACCGAGAGAGGCACGCAGCTCCTTGGCCTTCTGTTGTAGCGTTTGGCGGCGTCCATCAGATTGAGGCATCGGAACTAGTACACGGGTCGTAGGCATAGGCCAGTACGGGATCCCGAATTTGCAAGTTGTCTCGCCTTGCTTTGTGCAAGTGAAAGTATGTTTGTGTATCTGGTTGGCGTAGATAGAATTGTTTGGCACATCATCTCGAGCAACCGAACTTAATTTTTCCACGAGATAAATGGTTCTTGGCATATTTTCCGACACGATCTCACGTGGGTCGTCGTTCAACCACAATAAAATATGTGCGTGTTGTCTTCCTCGATGCTGGAACTCAATACGAAGGAAGTAATCTTTAACGAAATACTTGCCGAACGGATTGTAAGACTGTTTGGATTTCAGCATTTTCATCAAGGAACAAACGAGCTTGTAGAAGTATATGCAGCACGTAACAGGATCGTCGCTCACTAAAGTACAGCGCTCAGAAGTGTTGAGATCTTCTGCTGTTTTTCCAGGATATTTTTTGCTCAGTTTGAGAAGCATAGTGAGCAGTTTCACCCAGCGTATTTCGTTGGCACTTATAGTGAGGAAGACGGTTGGTTTACCAAGTTGACGAATCATTGCAAAGAGGTCTCGTTTGCGAGAGGCCCAGTATTGGACGGAGTTTGGCACTGTCTTCATGAATGCGAGGTTTTGTATGACATATTCTTTCAGAAATTCTGTGTCCTCTAGCATACGTCGCGTAACATTCTCCGTGACCGAAACATTGCGAAACGTGCTGTAAATTCCATCCACCATGCGCAGCCGCAATATTTTCATTGCAACGTACAATATTTTTTGAGGCGTGGCTCCGCGTCTGTCACGACGTCGTATTTCATTGGTAGCTACCATGTAAGGTGTTACTGAAACTCTCATATTGAATCGACGTGGCACTCCGAAGTATATCGATGGGAACGACAACTCTTCTGCATGACGGTCATAAATGATGTTGAGAGGTGTTGCCCGATGTCCTGGTGCGATATTGAGAGAATCGTGTTCATTCCACATCATGGTAAGTAGTATATATATGGCGGTTCGAAGACAAAATGTGCCGGGGTTCTGGGACAGTGCAATGTGCAGTTTACGTATATCTGGTTGCATACCTATTTTGCATTGAAGTGAATATCTGGTTGCCTACCTATTTTGCACTGTCTTTGAAATTGATTTTGAAGTGAATAGCTGATTGCCTAAGCTGTAGGGGACAAAGAAAAGTAACTGGTGGGGGAAAGCAGTGTGGTCAGTACCAACCTAAATTTAAAAAGCGTGAAATTTCCCTAAAAAGTCACTAGAAGTGTCTCAAAATGGCGGTTTGCGTAAATGTAGCGCTAAAATAAAAAAGAATTAATGGCGGCCTGTAAATGTAGCGCTAAAGTGTTACTTTTAAATTGGCGGCAGGTTTGAAAACAAAACCGACAAAATGGCGGTTTATGTAGAATGTAGAGCTGTCAGCTGTGACCTTTTTGCAGTTGTAAATCGAAGATTGCCCGCTCCCCGCTCCCCGCTTGCACAGTTAAGCTTTATAGTTTAAGCCGTTTTTTCTTTTTTTGTATTGGGAAAAATTATAAATACTTAAATAATTTATGAAATATTTTATCTTTTTATTATTATTTTTATGGTGATGGGTGATGGTGATGATGATGGGTGATGGTGATGGTGACGGTGCTGTTGTTGTTGTTAGTGATGGTGATGGTGCTGTTGTTGTTGTTAGTGATGGTGATGGGTGATGGTGATGCTGCTGTTGTTGTTGTTGTTGTTGTTGTTGGTGGTGGTGATGGTGATGATGGCAACATTGTTGTTGATGATACTGATGATGAGTTCTCATAGTTGACTGTTAAAGAAAAAAATATATATAATTTAAGACATTTTGAACAAATCTAAAATTAAACTTACATTCTGATTCATCATCAGTATCATCATCAACAATGTTGCCATGAACATTAATGTTGATTTCGTTTACTAAAAGACAAATTATCAGTTTTCAATATTTTCAATAAATCATAAAAAATATAAGAATAAAGCTTACAGTCTGTCAAAGACAGCTCGTCTATATCGAAATCCGGGACGTTTACTAAAGGACAAAATATAAGATGTTAGAAATTTTCAATAAATCAAAAAATTAAACTTACATTCTGTATTAGTCGACATCTTTATATCAAATGATAATCATATAGTTTATTGACGATGATGATGCTATTGCCGTTGAGTAGTTTATTATTTTAAGATAATCTCTAGACATGTAATTATATAGTCAAATGGAAAATTTTAATGAATATACAAAATAATTTTTTAATATATATTAATTTTTCAATACAAAATCTAAAAAAAATTAGCAACTTCCATCAGATGATGATGTATCGAATTCCATTGTTCTAACCAATTTTCTATGTGTTCTTTTACAACATTCAGTGTATGGTCTTATTGAAAATAAAGGACCTTTGATGCAGAAATAACACCATGAATTTTCATCTTTGATAATATCTGGTAATGAATCGATATGTACACATTCATGATAATTTACTGGAGTAAATGTAAATATTGATTCTCCAGGACAATAAAGCTGGTAATTAAAATAACAGGTATCACAGATCCCCAGATTGTCTGTTCTTCCATGATAAAGATATTCTATACAAAGATTTTTATTAAGTCCATAAATATCTTGATAATCTGGTAACCATAAAAAATATTTCAACAGATTTTCACAGGTTAGAACATCACCAAATGCA
Source organism: Meloe dianella (assembly GCA_028455855.1). Classification (NCBI taxonomy): domain Eukaryota; kingdom Metazoa; phylum Arthropoda; class Insecta; order Coleoptera; family Meloidae; genus Meloe; species Meloe dianella. The sequence continues at coordinate 203,070 of JAPTHL010000040.1, read as the reverse complement.
TAATTTTCCCAGCAGTATAAATGATTATCGGGGATTTTATTATAAAACTCTTCATCACCATCTTCTACTCCATCAATATCGGTTGTGACTTTATCCCATTTTATTTCACCGAATTTTTCCAAAAACAAATGCACTAACAGTTTAGGGAGTGTTTTAAATAATTCTTTTATTGAAAAACTATCAATTTCAGTATCATCAATTAGAGATTTTATTCTTATCTCGTCTAATGATTCTGGTTGCAATACTGATTGATTCATTTTGATCGACTGCCTTTTTTCAATCTAGAATCTCCGTATTTATAGGCTTATAACTGCGGATGGGTTCCCCTTTGTTTTCTGACAATATTTCTAGATCTAATCCGTCCCTGATCACATATGAGTCATAACGATTCAATGAAAATCGACGAAAAACTAGATTATTCCAGAACGGACGGGTGTGTTTACTTAATACGATATTGTTAATGTTTTTATTACAATTATTTTTATTTCGTGTAATAACAAAATAAAATAAATAAGTAAATAAAAAAGTTTGGTTTTTCAATAATAATAATTATTTAATTATTAGAGCAAATCCATCAGACTTAAATAAATAATAACCTTGTAAGAGATGACCTATCGTGATGTAATTTTTGTATAACCACGCCTCTATTTATTGTTCAACCATACAGAGAATGTGGGGAAAAATGTTAATCTATAAAAATGGCTGAATATTATATTGTGAATTATTAATTAATAAGTATTTGACTCGATAACTTCATTTAAACAGTTAAAAGTTAGAAAAATGTCAGTGTTAAAACAATTGAATAGTATTGGTGAATGTTCGTTTAAGAAAACGAATAATATTAACGTGTTAATAATAGATAAACCATATATGGTATTATCATTAAAGAAAATCATAACGAAATTTGGGCCTTCTATTGTTGCCGAATTGGAGGATTTCTGTGTATATCTACCGAACCGCTTTGTGAAGAACTTGAGTGATGACGTCATTAGTAAATTTCCTAATGGTGACATATCGTTAATCTATAAAGGAAAAGGAGAATACAACAATAAAGAAATCCACTTATGTCAATGGAAGAAAAATTAATAAATCAAATGATTTGTTGTATAAAAAAAATCATAATGTATTTTAGTAATTTCTTGTAGTTAAAATAAATAAAACACATTGAAAAATTAAAATAATCCTTTATTACTCAAACATTTTTTTTTTTGTTTAAAATATATTCTTTACAATGCCAGTTAACTGATAATATTCAAATAATTTATCATGCACGATAATACAATACACTCTTGTATTCTCAGGGAAATTTTCATTACTTTCAAATTCTAATTTAACGTCAACTGTTGATGATTGGATTGCCTCATTTTGTTTGGAACAATCAATGACAAAGATGGCTTGTTGAGAAAACTGTGTGTAAGTAGTAGTTGGTGTAGATGAATATCTATTGTGAAAGCTCTTATGGAAATCAACAAAAGCTTGATAAGCTTCAGTATATTGATTATTTGCAAAATCAAAGTTTTGATTTTCATACGGATAACATTGCGAATTCAACCATAAACGAAGATTGGTTAATTTGACATTGTCAAAATTCGAAATGGTTTTAGTTACATTGTCTTTTCGATCTGTTTGAAAAGCAACAATAACAAATCGTGGACGTTCCAAGTTAGATGTTGTCTTAACACTCCATATATCTTTCTTTGTTTGTCTCATTGATGGTAATTCCATTAATTCCCAATTTCTGAATGCAATTTCAATTGGTACATTTTTGTTCATTTGATTCAAAAGGTACAATTTATTTTGATCATTTGGATGTACGTGTTTCACTTTCAATGATAAGTCTTCAATTTTAAGTGTTGATCGTTTCGTTCCAGTACTATTATAATAACAATTGTTATCAGTACGACTACGTACTAGCCGTAATTTATGTTTTCCATTCAAAATCACTTGATAATCATGAAAGACAGCAAATAGAAATGGTAATGGAATCCGTAATGTAAACAATGTTTTGTCTGTTGACAAAGTTGCAATTGTATCAGCATCTGGACACCATCCAGCAATGTCTAATGCTTTACTTTCATCATGATTATTACAAAGTAGAGCTTTAATTGTTGTTGTTGTTCCAACATCGCGTACTTTTTCAATTTCTTTTCCATTCAATTCATATGCAATTGAATCGAACAAATATGCTCCAGGATTGTTTGATAACTTACACTCCCCTGTTGCCGCCTCAGCAGCAATTGCTTCGAACTTGCAATTTAAATGTAGGAATGACTCACTAAATGATATAAAGATATCTTGTTGATTTATATTAATCTCAATTTCATCGTTATTTTGAAATGATGAGATTGTTGGATGATAAGTATGGTATTCTTCGCGCTCAATGCTGTCGTCGAATGTTACTTTTTTGTATATTTGCAGTTTTTCGGACATTATAACCTAGATTTCTTAACACCTGTATACTGGCGTCTGTCAGTGGTGACTGTCTTCTAACGAATGAATTGTATCTAGACGTTTCAGAGATTTTATAGTCACCGACACCAATATTGTTTCTATGAAAAACTAGGCCCATTATTCTTCAATTCTAGTCTAATGACGAGTTCTTCTCCTTGAAAGTTAATCAAGTTGTCGTTTTGATCTATCACCTTGAGGGTAAGATTGTCAATGAAACGTTTATTCACCACTGGCACATATATATGATTTCTTGGTTCAATATTTATTGCATAACCTGGGTCAACAGCTGGAGCAAATTCATAGAGTGTATGTGATTGGTGATTATTGTAAAAAGATCCTGTTGATATATTGCATTCAACCCGTATAGATAAGACTTTAATAATTTCTACGGGTATATCAGATGAATGAAGCACATTAGCTGGCAGAAGTTTTCGAGAAAATCCTAGTAGTTTACCAATACCACCTTGTTTAGTAAAATCAACTTGATATTTACTTTTCAATTCACACTTTAATGTATTATTATTTGGTTTCAATGATAGAATTTCAGATTTATCTGTTTGATCATTTGCAGCTATAGTCATCTGTTGCTGTAGGTAATCCTCAATATGACTAATCTCATAAGCACCTGTTGGTATTGTTATCTCCTTTTCTATGTCGTTTTCATCTATATAATGGAATTTATTTTCACCATATTCAATGTTTGGTATTGAATTGTATGTGTGAAATCCAATTAAAGCCAACGAATAGTCACAAGAAGGATTTAAATCAATTGGTGGATAAAAGTCGGCAGTTAAAATACTGCTGCGACCTTTAAGTGTGAACGTCAAAGACATAACTGAATAAAACTAAACATTTTTATTATTATATAAAAACTTCAAACACAAATGTCCACAATTATAAGTGTTCAATTTTTGTAGATCATCATAGTTGAATATAACATTGTTACATTTCCAATAGTCAATCAATTCTTTAGGAGGTCTTAGATTTCCATAACTATCAAAATAAATTACTCTATTGTTTCCTTTCAAATATGCAACCCAATGTGTACCGCTACCTTCACGAGAATCCAAATTTATAATACCTGATTCGCGTTTCTTAGCTCCATTTACAGGTAAATCATTTCTCATAAAAACACCTCGAAAATTGGGTATCTTAAGCTTTATAATATAATTTTCTAATTCATAATTGGTTAGAGGGCGAGAAGGTAGTCTCAATGGAAGTTTTTTTTCAAGTATAATCCAAATCCTTTTTTGTCTTTCTTCAAATACAATCCACTGCCCTTTTTACCAAGGGCAATAGATTCCATTGTTTGATTGTGACGTTGAGCTTCGTCTAATTTTTTCTTAGCAGCTTTAGCATCGTTAACTGCTTTTGCTATGCCAGCTGCACCACCTGCTAGAGCTCCTAAAGCAGACAGTCCAGCAAATACTAATGGTAGAAAACCACCAGACTTAGGAAGAGGTATTACTCTTGGTAAACGAACTCGTCTTTTACCACCAACATTTTTGACAGCGACTCGAGCCGCTTCAACAATATTGGCAAATTGTGGCCCATCCAAACTAGATATATCAGAATTTTTGATGAAACTTTTCAGCGGATCAATTACATTCTTTTTGAATGGAACTTGTTTCAGTTTTTTTATTCGCTTTCGTTGTTTTCTCTTTCTGTTCTGATTACTAGTAGAATGGCCCATTCCAAGTTTACGTTTCATTTTCATTGTATTTGAAATAAGGTAAGCGGCTGCTTTTTCGGCAAGTGAAGCGTCACGTGATAGAACTCTTTTCCAAGCGTTATTTTCTAAAATTTCATCAGCTATGTGACGGTCTTTAAGATCTTTAGTTTGTGAATAAGCTATATCGTGTTGTTTACATGCACGATCTAGCTGATTAATTCCAGGATCTCCTCTGGCCAACCGTTCGGATAACTTTGTACCAGGTCCACAGTATTGGTAACCAGGTAGATGTAATTCAACAGGTAATTTATTGATGAGGGAATTGACAAGTCCGTCACCTTTGAATGACAACATTGAACTGAAATTCAGTTCGGTGTGTCAGCATATAAATAGGGAGAGCAACTGAAAAATTTCCATCAATACAATGAATGTCGTTAAACAAAAATTATCTTTAAAAGTGAAGAATCATGATAGTGATGAACTGTCAAACGGTCCATTGCGCAGGCGTCGCCACAGCCCACTACTTCCAAATACGATGAGAACAATAATCTGTGGACCGAGCGGATGTGGTAAAACTAATGTGATTATTAGTCTTCTATTAGAAACTAATGGATTATGTTTTGAGAATGTATATATATTTTCAAAATCTCTCTTTCAACCGAAATATGAATTATTGAAAAACATTCTCAGCAAAGTGAAAGGACTTGGATATTTTCCATTTACAAATAATGATGACATCATTTCGGTTGATGATGCTAAGAATAATTCCGTGTTTATCTTTGATGATGTTGCATGCGACAAGCAGAATCACATAAGACAATATTTTAGTGTAGGACGTCACAAAGACATTGATTGTTTTTATCTCTGTCAGACTTATACACGTATACCTAAGCAACTGATTCGTGATAACGCGAATTGTGTGGTAATCTTTAGACAGGATGATCATAATCTTAAAATAATTTACAATGAAAATGTTGGAAGTGATATGAATTTTGAGGAGTTTAAAAATATTTGCAAACTCTGTTGGGTGGACCAGTATGGATTTTTAGTGATAATAAAAGATCAAAAGCTAAATGATGGACGCTATCGTAAGGGATTTGATTCTTTTATACTTCATAAAGAGAAAATCAAGTGTTAAAGTGATGATGTGCATGTGCTCAACTGCTATAAGTGGTTGTTGAGCTGTTACATGGGTGTGATTGATCTGTTCAATCTGTTTACATAATAACCGTATCAGCTGTTCAAAAAACTATATAAGAAGGAATAAATAAGTTAAAAGAATGTGTATTCAATCAGTAGCTATTACAATGTTGAAACAACAACATAAACAAGTTAGAAAGAGACTCATTGAAGCAGTCAGTAATGTTAGAAAAAAATACAAGCAATTAAAATCTGGTGACACTGAACAAGTTGAGAAGATTAATACATTATTTCAACCGATAAGCAAACCATTACATGAATTAGTGACAATACAAAAAAATAAAAATCAGCCCCGTACACATCATCACGTGATGCAACATCCTAAAGACAAAGAAGAAGAAGAAGAACAAGAAGAAAACAAAACCATTGTTAAGAATGAACCTCCAGATCTAGATACGCCATCTGCACATGATGATAACGATAGTGATAATGATGATGATGATGATGATGAGGTATTTTCCAAAGGAACTTATGATGCATATGTTAGTGAATTTCCCCTGATCGCTCAACCCTATATAGAGAAATTAATTACACATCATAGAACAATTCATTTGAAAAAATTACAATATGATCCATGGAATAACACAATGTTAATTGGAAGAACACCTTTGAAAATTAAAGATAATGGTAACATACAAATTGGAGATAATGAGTTTCAAGGTACAGAAGCATTGTATGACTTGGTCTTTTTAAAAAATCCATTGGTAGACAGAACTGCTTTTGTAGAAGACTATGAAAATTATAAACAGATTATATACAATACAAATTTATATAATGATAATTATGACAGAAATCAACAACTACGTGGAGATAAGTCTGACAAATATAAGTATATCATACGACCTATTTTGAACATGCTAAAAAGTAAACATAGTTCAGAACTACTAGTTTCCCCTAGAACTACTGAAAGCTCGATGCATGACAGTAATAGAAGTGGTGGTCCTAGTAGTCTCGGAATTAGTAAAGAAGGAGGGGCATATTTACACTTGAATAAAAAACCTATGGAATACGTCTATTGGGATGATGTAAATGAATTAGTCTATCGGTTGGCTCTGTTGCATGCATCACGTAGAGCCGGTAATAATTCGCATCATAACGAAATTATTGCCATTGAAGAAGAATTACGTGAAGCTGGTGTAATATATTAAAAATGTCACTATATATGGATGTGCAAGGCTTTCGTGTACCTGATAAGAAATATTCACCAAAAGAATTAGCAGTTTACGATGGCCATAGAATGAGTCATTTTGTTTTCAAATCACCGTATTGTTTCAAAGCACTTCCATTGGAATATAAAAAACAAGCTCACTGGGTGACAAACAATCATCATGGCTTAAAATGGGATGATGGTTTTGTAGAACCTGCAGAATTTGGAAATATACTTGATAGAGTAACTGTTGGATATGACCAAGTCTATGTAAAAGGGTTAGAGAAAAAGCAATTTATTGAAAAATTTCTCTGCACGGTATTAGTTAATGAATTACCGGAAACACCACGTCTTCATAAATCTAATCCAACTTGTATGTATCATTGTATTTCAAATTGTATGTGTGCTTTAACAAATGTTGTTCAACTGTATGAAAATTTTAATGATGAATAAATAATGATGAATATAATAAGTTATTGTCTTTTTTGTTAATCTGATTCAGTTTCATTATGAGCATTGACAAGTTCGGACGTGCTTGGAAGCATCCCTTTCCAGAAGAAACAATTAATGACTTGAATACGCTGTATTTATCAAAAATATCCACTGTTGAGAATAACATAAACGAAACATTCCAGCGATATCAACAATTGGAGAATTTATTGTCAAACAAAACAACACAAATTAATTTATTAACAAAAAGATTAGAAGAACTTGAACAATTACAAATAGCATCACCTTCAAAGCAGATGTTATCAGAACGGATTGATGACTTGAATACGCTGTATTTATCCAATATAAATACTGTTAAGAGTAATATACAAAGAAATTTTGAACGATATGAACAATTGGAGGATTTATTGGATAATAGAACAGCACAAATTGATTTATTAACAAAAAGAATAGTAAGATTAGAACGGATTCTCGTTTAAAAAACAAATAATATAACCTCGAATATTGCCTAATCAATAAATAATGACAAATGTAAAACAACAAGTGATTAATGAAATATTTAAACCGATGCGAAGAAGCTTTTCACGACGCCGAACAATCATAAGAGGTTTAGATGACCTTTGGCAAGCTGATTTAGCCGAATTAAGTGAATATGCTAAAGAAAATGGCGGACATACGTTTATATTAGTTGTAATTGATTGCTTTTCTAAATTTCTTTGGACGCAACCATTAAAATCAAAATCTGCTAAAGATGTGACAGTAGCAATGGAAAATATACTTAAACAAAAGCGCCATCCAAGTCACCTTCAAACTGATCAAGGAAAAGAATTTTTCAATAAGCAATTTAACACTTTAATGAAACAGTATAAAATTAACCATTATAATACGTATAGTGTGAAAAAAGCTTCAATTGCAGAAAGGGTGATTAGAACTTTAAAAAATAAATTATACAGGATGTTTGCATTCAATGCATCATATAATTGGATCGATAATCTTGATGACGTCACTAATGAATACAATAATACAGTACATAGAACCATTCACATGAAACCCAAAGATGTAAACAAAACAAACGAAGACTATGTACTTGATTCATCTTATAATTATTTGAAAATATTTACCGGTTCTAAATTTAAGAAAAACGATCTTGTTCGCATTAGTAAAATGAAACATCTATTTGAAAAAGGTTATACACCAAATTGGACAACAGAATTATTTAAAATCGTTAAAGTCAATATAACTCATCCGGTGACATATATTTTGGAAGATTTGAACGGTCAACCAATCAGTGGATCTTTTTACGAATTAGAATTGCAGAAAACTCATTATCCTAGTATTTATTTGATTGAGAAAGTTCTACGTCGTAAAGGAGCAAAATTATATGTGAAGTGGTTGGGCTTCGATGAAAACCATAATAGTTGGATTGACATTAAAGATATTACCTAAAATATATTGAATGCGTTCATAAATGTTTATATATAATAGTAATTATATTTAAATAATTTTATTTAAATATAGCGTAAGGGGGAAGGGGGGAGGTAAGGCAGTATACAATGATATATAAATTGAAAAACTAGTGTGAAATACATTATTTTGAGAAAGTATTCCATGGTGAAATGTTTAACAGTGAAGTGATCATTAATAATGCTAAAACGTTAATTTTGAGACAAGACGTTCACATTGTTTATAAACATTCAATTCAAAAACTATTAAAATCCGTTGAACCGTACCAACGGATGACAGTGATTGAAAATATATATGGTCAACATTATACAGACTGTCCATGGTCAAATGAACAGACAAGAGACGGACCGGATACATGTCATTGTTTTTATATAAATTTACGATTAGGTCGTTTAGACAACTTAATAAAATTAATTAATAATGTCACAAAGTGAAGTTGTATTACAAAGTGCTCTTGATGGAGAAAATGCAGTTGCATTAATCAGAAACATGGTAAAACTGAATTTAATGAAGATGAATGTTCTACATGTAACAAATATTTGGACGAAACTACCAAAATTTTATAAAAGTGATTGTGACCTAAGAAATCTAGTTCTTTGCTTGGACTACGGAATGGACAACAGATTCAATCATGACGTCGTACATAACCATCCATATAAAATCTATTGTTATGGTTGTCAATTAATGATGAACAATAATAACAACTGTAATAATGATGATCTTTTTTCTTTATTAGATTGCTTGTAATTTTTTTTTTGTATTACAATATATAAATAAATTGTTAATTTACATTATAATCTTAAATTATTTTATCCGACACACTACAAAATAAATAAATAAATAATAATAACAAACATTATGTTTCTTTTAGAGAATATTAATATGTTTACATTTATAAAAAAGAGGTATCCTACAGTTGTAAATAATAAATATATGTATGGTTATGACTCATCATCAAATCCAAGTCACAACTTTTTTTTATGGGGAATTTAAATGGGTCGATGATATAAATGCGATCAACGTTCAAGAAATTCCTGAAAATTCTGAATTTGGATATATTTTGGAAGTTGATATCGAGTATCCCAAGAGTTTACATGACAGTTATAATGATTTTTAATTCTGTTTTGAAAACGAAACTAGTCCCCAATCAAAATGCCAAAAATTAATATCCGATTTTACTGACAAAGAAAAATATATAATTCATTATAAAAACCTACAACAATGTTTAAAACATGGTTTAAAATTACCCAAAATTCATCGCATATTACAGTTCAAACAATCAAGTTGGTTAAAGAAGTATATTGACCTGAATACACAACATCGAACATTATCGAAAAACACATTTGAAAATTTTTTTTTCAAACTATTAAATAATTCAATTTATGCCAAAACAATGGAAAATGTTGATAAACGGAAAATTATTAAATTGGTCGATTTTAATGCGCATCATTGCACATTATAATCTCAGATTCTCTTATTGAATCTATTCTCCAATGGCCCCATGCTAACGTTGTTATTCCATCATCTTTCACATATCTCTTATCATCCGAATAACTAAGTGTGATTTTATTTAAATTTTGTGTATAAATATTATGTAATTTTGATCTAAAAATTAACATTGAACTATAAAATATTTTCTTTTTATATAAACAGTCCCTATAATCGTCTACACTTAGTCCATCTACAATGGTCTTTTTAACACCCTTAGCTTTCTTAATTGTGCCATTATCAATTGAATCTATCGAATACATTTTTGATCTTAAACCAACAAATTCCCTAATTAACCGACCATTGTTTTCATCTTTCATTAAACCAACAATTTTTTTATTTTTCAAAGGAATATTATAAGGATTATCTAATGCATAATCTGAGGTATCAAAATGGGTATCGATATCCACCTTTATATCATTATAAAAGTTATCAGTTGCTATTGTATAAATAAACGAATCTGTATCCATGTAGTTTAAAAGAAGACATTTATCAAATTTTGGTTTCATATAATCGTAATGGAAACTATACATTAACAATTTTGATAATTCTAATACAGCGAATCCGATATAAATTGGTTTATTATAAACCACACGTACACAATCTAATTGTATGGCAGCCATGTCAGGTGTAAACTGGGCAACACTGTGAAAATTTGGTTTAGCGATGAGTGCACGAGCACCTAGTCGACGTCCACGATTCTCCCATTCTGTAACTAATTTGACATTCTTCCGTTTATCAACATTTTCCATGGTTTTGCCATAAATTGAATTATTCAATAATTTGAAGAAATTTTTTTCAAATGTATTTTTCGATAATGTACGATGATGCGTATTAAGGTCAATATAATTCTTCAACCAGCATGATTGTTTGAACTGTAATATTCGATGAATTTTCGTTAATTTTAATCCATGTTTCAAACATTGCTGCAAATTTTTATAATGAATTATATATTTTTCTTTGTTCGTAAAATCGGATATTAATTTTTTGCATTTTGATTGTGGACCAATCTTATTTTCAGAACAGAATGGTAGATCATTATGATTGTCATGTAAACTCTTAGGATATTCAATGTCAACTTCCAAAATATATCCAAATTCAGAATTTTCAGGAATTTCTTGAATGTTGATTGCATTTAGATCATCGACCCATTTAAATTCCCCGTAAGGAAGTTGTTGTGACATGGCCCAACCATAAAGATTATTTGCATCTAAATACATTAAATAACTACTGGGCTTAGATGCGTCATAACTGTCCATATATTTATTATTTGCAACTGAATGTCGATGTGAACATTGTGTGATACCCCCTCTGATGCCTCTTTTTATAAATGTAAACATATTAATATCCGTTAAAAGTTCAATTTTGATTTCTGTATATTTTAACATTGCATCCCAAGATAAACCCGGTGCTGTATAATAGTGACAGGGATCCAGCTCATAAATTTGGTGACAAACTTTACGAAAATTTTCAAAAACGTCTGTTAATAATAATACGTCAGTAATTAAATATAATTTCAAATATTCCCATAGGTTTTTACAATTAAACTCTTTCCAAACTTTTTGTGCATGTTCATAATCTATATCGGAGCATGATTTATTTGTTAATTTTGAATAAAATTTATCCTTTGATGGCAATGACGTTTCTTCTAAGCGATCCCACGAATTTAAATATTCATACGGTAAAACACCTTTCCTTGTAACCAGTTCAAACTGACTTCTATCATTGAAAATTTGTCTTACCGTCTGAAAATTCTCAATTGAAAGATTTTGTGCTAATGAATCTAGACTGGATTGCATGAATCGAAAAGAATCTAAAAATCTCAATTCAATTGTTTCTTTTTCATTTATTGAAATTCGTTTTGATAGTGAAACGTATAATTCTTTGTTTAACGGAATCAAATTAATATCACCTTCAATTTTATTCAATGATTTCACAAACAAATGACAATCATATCCGGAAAAATTATGGAAAAAAATTGGAAAAAAGTATGCGATTTTATAACGTAAGTTACAACTATTATGAGCTGGACCCCTGTATTTACCGGTAAGATGACAATGATCCGCAACCCTATCGCTACCTAAACTTTTCTTACATATATGACATTTATCAGATTCTATTTGTAATTGGCTTTGTACATTATTTAAAGGCTCCATCGGTTTAACACATTTGACAATATTATTATAAATTTTTGTTACATCCTCCACTAGACTAGTAAAAAATTTATCGGCACAATCCTCACCTTTATAAACTTGTAATTTGTCTAAACTTGAATCATACGAACATTTAATATAATATGCAAAAGCACAAGGTATATGTTGTTGAACGTCTGTAGTGGCAGCTTTTGATGGATCATTTGAACAAGTGTCAATGTCTTGTAAAAGACATTCAAAATCAGCATAAATTACGAAAGGCACTTGTATTTGTCTTTCATATTTTTCAAACTGAATATGATGTTGTTCTTCTGATGGCATTATCGTCACAATTTTATTACATTCTTCCTTATGAATTTTCAAATGCTCTTCTGAATAAAAATGCATTAAACATGAATTGCACATAAACATTTTTCCTTCATGTTTCGAAAGTTGACTTCTTAATAATCTTGACATATTTTTAATCCAAATGTAATGATTTTTATCAATGTCTTGCAACAACATTAAATTGACATGATATTTTCTCTCTTTTTCGTACAGTAGAATGGACCTACTACAGTATCATCATCCAATCCGAAAACATTAACACTAATCTCAGGATTTAAATCTTCAAATTTACTTATATCCATCAATTTTAATGGAAATTCTAAGTTAGCAAACTCTAACTTAATATTATTTTGTAAAATTATAGTGTCATCATAAATATTTTGTACACTATATGTTGTTGTTCTTTCTGGATGAACGCTGACAGGACACAAAGCGGAAATTATTGACCATTTAAAACAAAATTCATCATTATTTTTTACATTAATACAAGCATATTTATTGGCTATTTTCTTAGGTAATGGTAAATATTGAGATCCCTTGATTGGCTGGTATCGATTCACATTAATTTCCATATGAATAATTGCACATAGAGACCACCCGCTATCTTTTTCTTGAAATTCTTCCATTTTTGATAAAATACTATTTATCATTTGTCCATAACCAGATGATATTTCATCATCATTTTGTACTTTTTCCATTTTAGAATTAAATGACTTTATTGCAATCTGTTCACTTTCATCTGTGAATTTTAAATATTCTGCAAACAATTCTATATTGAATTTGAACGTCGTATGCTTTGTTAACTGTTGTTTTAATTCAGATACAACAATTTCTGTTGCTGACTTTAAAAATTCCTCTGGGTTCAAATTCATATCATCATTGTTTTTATATATAAAAGTTTGCATTCTTTCTTTAAAACAACTCTTAACAATACTTAATTCGGATGAATATGGTTGACACGATTTTAAACGATGGTCTAATGTACGTAAATGTTTTGACCATTCGTTAACACACATTTCAATTGAACACGATTGACATTTTTTTGTTACTATTGATGATGATGATGATGGTGATGGTAAACAGACAGACTGTTTAATGTTTTTATCACCTACGATGAAAATCAATTAAAAAACTAAGCACGGAAATTTAAAAACAATTATATGTACCTTTAATTGAATGAGCTCCTTCCACATGTCGCTTTAGTGAAAAATTTGACGCAAACAATTTATCACAAATATGGCACTGTTTCTTCGATTTCGGCATTTTGTCTAATAAAATCCAAATCACTGTTGTCAGTACGACAGTATCTCGTAAACTAACCAAAACTCCGGTAGCTAGCTCTAGAATATGCTGGAGCTATGACGTCACCTCTTTTATCAGATACTCAGACTATTAAGGTCAAATGAGTATAAAATAGAAATCACTGTTGTCAGTACGACAGTATTTGACAAACTGATCAAAACTCCTGTAGTCAGCTTTAGAATATGCTGGAGCTATGACGTCACCTCTTTTATCGGATACTCAGTTAAGGTCAAATGAGTAAGCGAGGAGCTCTAGAATATACTGGAACAATGTCGTCAATAATAACAAATTCTTTGTCTGTGAATTCTGCGGGGGATCACCACGTTGTAGCCAGTTCTAGAATATTCTAGAACTATGACGTCATGTATTATACTCACCAAAGACTACTACGACTTAAACTATAAAGCTTAACTGTACAAGCGGGGAGCGGGGAGCGGGCAATCTTCGATTTACAACTGCAAAAAGGTCACAGCTGACAGCTCTACATTCTACATAAACCGCCATTTTGTCGGTTTTGTTTTCAAACCTGCCGTCAATTTAAAAGTAACACTTTAGCGCTACATTTACAGGCCGCCATTAATTCTTTTTTATTTTAGCGCTACATTTACGCAAACCGCCATTTTGAGACACTTCTAGGGACTTTTTAGGGAATTTTCACGATTTTTAAATTTAGGTTGGTACTGACCACACTGCTTTCCCCCACCAGTTACTTTTCTTTGTCCCCTACAGCTTAGGCAATCAGCTATTCACTTCAAAATCAATTTCAAAGACAGTGCAAAATAGGTAGGCAACCAGATATTCACTTCAATGCAAAATAGGTATGCAACCAGATATACGTAAACTGCACATTGCACTGTCCCAGAACCCCGGCACATTTTGTCTTCGAACCGCCATATCTATACTACTATGGTATGTTGTCTTGAAGCGAGAATCTCAGATTCAGGTGTGTTTTCAGCGGAGATATTTTCTATACGGTTGGACGGATCATCCTGTATGTCATCGAGAAACGGCACAGTAGGATGCAGTCTCGACAAATCCACGTTGATTTCGTACAAACGATATAATGGAGACTCCTGCAATACAGTCAGCCACGCATTAATTGTACTTTTGGACATGTATCCGCTGATGTAGACCGATTTGTGGGCAGGGTTTCGCTTGATGTTTACATTAATGACATCGTCCTCATTTAATTGGCGCAGCAAACATTTTACCATCTGTTGTACGTCTACTGGTACGTTGATCACTTGCCCTATGATTCCGTAAGAGAAATCATGGCGCAGACGACGCACTTGCATAATGGCAGACGTGGCGATATCAATCGTTCACTGATGGGATCCAACGGTGGTAGACCTGGTGGTTGGTCTGGATACGAGAATCCATTAACTTTTGCTAGGGGAGGCATTAATTTTTTGTTCAGTGAACGTTTACAAGTGTTGCAAACCATTTCATATTTTTTTCTGCACAGTCGTCGATTTTCTTTGATGAACCATTCCGAGATCACCTCAAGCTGTGCCACAATGATAGGTTTGAGGTCGTTTTTGAACCACAGTCTGTCGCAAACCGAACAAGCGTAGCCAAAATCGTTGTCCAGAAAAGTTGATTTGAATCTGATGATCGAGGATGCCCATTTGGTGAACCAAGTAGATTGGGCATGTTGTACTTGAATTTGATCAGAAGAAGTACCTGGTTGAACAGTGAAGAGAATGCAGTAGTCGATTCTAATGAACCACTGACAAGAGTCCAGTTAACAGCTATGCGTAGTCTGCGGTTGCGCTGTCTTTCTGCATCCGATTCCCTCGCAGCTATCGCCCGTGCAGAAGTTCTGGATGCTGCTATTGGCAGGGTGTGCGACGACAACGACATCTGACGGTGGCATAAAATCATGCTCAGTAATAGTATGGCATATGTAAGATCCGTACAAAAAATAATGAATAGTTCTAAATAAAATAATATAAGAATTGATGTGCATTACAAAACATTGTGATTGTGTTTATTAAGATAAAAAAGTGATAAAAAATCATTATGATGAAAAAAGTAAGTATAAGAATTTTCATAAATATCTAAAACAATTTTTTTTTAAATCCTGTGCGGTTAACCAGTGAAATGGAAACAAATGTGATACATGACAACTGCAATAGTAAAAGTTGCTAAAATATTTGGTGATTGAAATGATTATCTGAAATAAAATAAAAAAATAATAATAATTAGTTAGATTGTGTTAGTGACAATTTCCAATTTCTATTTTTTATTAATTTTTAGGCCACTATGGATATAGTTATCCAAACTGGATTTGAGGCAATCACTCATTGCATATCTTGGCAACCCGAGACGATGGACAAAGGAAAGGATTTAGTCGCTGCCGGTCACGTCAGAGACGTTCAAGAATTTAGAAAAGATGGTAAAAGTTATTTAATCACATCAAAAGTAATTCGACAGGCTGCGGTAGGCTTACCGCCTTATGACACAATTCTACAGGCAAGTACATTTTTTTTTAATATTTCAGCTTCACATCTAACTCTACAATAATTTTTAATATTACAGATTGACGGCGACCGTTTTGTTAAACAAATTTGCTGTTCTTGCGTTTACAATCGTAGCGGCAGATGTAAGCATGCTGCAGCGTTGATTCATTACATAAACCATGAAGAAAGTTTGTCGAAAACAAGCCAGGAACAACAGTGGGGGAAACCTAGTGCACGTCAGTTTGTGAAGAAAAAGTATTCAAAAGGACGAAATTTTGAAGAGATGTATCCTACTAAAAAATTGGTTGATATACAAGAAAATTTAGCTTCATCAATAGACCTAGAAGAGCTGATCGATGACTCAGCATTAAAAGCAGTATTAGTCGCCGATAAGGAATCTGACGATTTTTACGCTATCAAAAATTTGTTGTCATCGTTAGTTGCAGCTGTTGATTTAGGTTTTAAGAAGCAAGATTGCCTTGAATGTGTTAGAAATTTTTTAATCTTTAATGACGAATTTGAAGTTTATTGCAAAGAATATCACTTAGCAGATGATTTAAAAGACTTCTATTACAGAAGTATTATGGTGTCTGAAGAAGCTATTCTTCAATTATGCTCTCTCACCGTTAATCAATCACAATGCCCAGAATGGTTCAAGCTAGGCGTTTCCGATTATCAGCAAGCAGCAACATCCACAGCATAAAAATTCGAACTCGAAAAACTATCGAAAAATTAGTTTACGATATTTTGCATCCGACTAATGTAGACAACGACAGTACGAACTATGGTCTAAGCCATGAGGATAAGGCCAAAGACATATATGAACAGTTGAATAACTGTGAAGTTAAAAAAGTTGGTGTGATAGTTAGCAAAAAACAACCATGGTTATGTGCCAGTATTGATGGCGTTACTATTGAAGATGGTTGTGTGACAAAAATTGTTGGGTTTAAATGTCCGACGAAGTGCAAAGATCAACCGGTGGTAGATTGGAAAAACAAGTGTTGTAATGTTACATGCTTATCTATTGAAAATGGTGAAGTTAAATTGAGAAAAAGTAGTCCTTACTTTAGTCAAATACAGATGGAACTGTATGTTACTGGGATGTATATCTGCGATTTGTTTATTTATTCGCCAGTTAGCGATGGCTGCTTAACTTTATCAGTTCACCGGGATGAAGAATTTTTAAAAGATGTTATACGAAGTGCAGAATTTTTTTATTTTAATCACTATTTACCAACAACTTATGCGGTTTTTAGCAAAGAAGAAAATAAAACCAAGATTCATGAAGGATTATTTGATAAGCGAAGTTTTACGGGAGTTAACGTTATCAATAATTTGCAATGATAATTGGCTTAAAACGTAAGCTTAAGAAACCCAAAGAGTAACAAATAGTTTAAAAAATCGTTACGTTTTACTATATTTTAAATGTTATGTTTTTATTATTTCTTAAAATTATTTTTGAAAGATATTTTATATCAAGAAATGTTGATTATTTTGTACTACCGATATATTTAAATAAAACACAGTAATGATTACACGATGCTTTATTTAACTTAGAGAATAGTAAAAAACGAAAAATTTAAGTTAGATATATACAATTTCTTGGAATCCCAGTAATTCAATTTTCTTCATCCTTATTCGAAATAATTGGAGGCTGCAAATTCACCAAAACGCAACAAATATGTATGATGTCATCAACGCAGTGAAATAAATTCTCAGTAAATTTATCTAAGATAGAATAAAGGCGTAATCGCTGCATGATTCTCTCATCGTGAATTCTAACTCGGGCAGCCTGATAAGTTTCTTCAGTTTGTTCCTTTGTAAATTCAGTATTTTTCTCCAAAAATGGCGGCATAACAAGCATTACTTTCTTTCCACTCTGATCAATTGTTGCTTTTATTTCCGGAAATCCTTTATCAGCTAACACAACATCGCCTTCTTCCAGTTTGTCAATTAATCCTGATTCTATAGTTATTTGTGAATCACTTTTTCTTCCGCCAGCAACCTTAGATTTCAGGCAAATAAATCCTCCCGGAGTAATACCAATCAAAACTTTCGCAGTAAAATGTTTTTTATAATGAGAATAACAAAAAACCCGGTTATCAACCGTTGATGGTATTTCAATCTTGAATTCTGTGCAATCAATGATCACTCTTGTGTTTGAATACTTGGGATGAAAACATTTTGGCATTGTCGCTTGAACTACATCAATCCTTGGCCAAAAAACTAAACTTGCTGTTGCTGCAGTTGAACGCTGTAGAGTAGTATGAAAAATTCTGGAAACTGTTGTCCTGTGAATACTGAATAAAACACCCAGAGCTGAAAATGTTAACCCTGTCTTAATTTTCATTAAGAAAATTAACAGTCTATCTTCCTTTCCAACAATGCATTTAGGCGAACTGTCTGTTCTTTTCAATAAACCTTTGAAATTATGAAAAGTTACTCCAGCCAAGTCAATCAACTGCGCATCTTTGGAAATTGATCGAAAGCCTAGGAAAATGTTATCAGATGTTTCACTCGACTGGGTAGTAAAATCTCAAATTGGAGTATTACATTCTTTGTCCTTGTACTTCTTTCGATTGACAATAATTTGAGTTTTTGCTTCTATTATTTCTGTTTGAATCTCAGCATCACTTTTGTGAGCATCCACGTATATATATCTATTGCAGATAAAGGTGTTTCCAAAATGATCAGAATTTGGGCGAAAATCGACTTGGCAACCCTTATCAGCTTGTACACATTGATCTATGACAACATCATTTATAGAATTCACAATAATATCAGTACTCTGTGGAATTACTTCAGTGTCAGTGGTCATTGCAGTGATTTGATTTTTAGCTACTATTCGGTTTAAGAAACGTTTATGCCTGAAAAAAAATTAAATTGTAATTGTTATTAATATCCAATATTTTAATTGAAATAAGGAGGTTTTGACTTAATACCTGTTTATTGATATCATTTCATCAATCTTCGGTTTCTTATATACAGAAGGAAATATTGTTGGAATGAAACTTGGACTAGTTTCCTCTTCTACCTTCGACCCCCAACGAAATGATCACTACAGATGGTATCAGTTAGTTTTGGAATCCACGGTGATCCATCGGCACTAGAAATTTTTATTTTATTACAAATTGTATTTAGATTATATCACTATAGATGTGATTTTAATTTGGTTATTTAATTATATATTATTTTATATATTATTAAGGTTATGCACTACTCACTTTTTTCTCCTCACTGCATTTATCCATTTATTTCTTTTATCCACTTTCCACTTAGCTACTGGAAATGTGTAAAAGGGTATAGCAGGATAAGTATTATGATTTGGCCCCCAATGGCAACTCATGTCCAAACTTATAATATAGTATCGACTCAATGTACGTATGCAATTTATAAGAATTTTTCTGCCGTATTCCGCTTTAATCTAGAGATAGGGGTGTATTTATGATTACCCTTCAAACAGCCATATCTCAAAAACTAATGAAGCTAGAGAGAAAATCCAAAACGAGGTTGTAGGTAACGTCATGGTGTATATTCTGTATTTTTTTCAAATTATTTAAATAACTACGCGCATTGATAAATAATAAATAAATATTTTATCTTTCATTTTTCTCGTGTTCTTGGTGACTTACAATCACCGAAAAATTATATGTTGTAGTACTTGACAAGCCCTACTTACTCATGAAAATTAAATTGAAAAAAAGTTGGTGCAACATTTCGAAAAAAAATAAAATTCGACACGCACCTGTGTTTGGCACAGAGGAATTTCGGAAGAAACGGAACTTTTGCTATTCAAAAATATTTCGTGGTCTCAACATTAATCATTTACAGTGGAAATTAGTTCAATAACTTATAAATTGAATATATATTTATGTTCCGTATATATTCTTAGTTATAATCTAGGACAAAAGTACATATAAGTATTGTATAATAATTTGAATAACTGCAAGAAAAAATAACTCGTATGTAAGTATCATAACAGTCGAATCTCTCCATATCATTGAAGTCAATCATCTAAAATCTTATTTCGCTGTTTTCTTTCAAAATTAAAAAAATACAGCGCTGCCACTTATTCACACTAGACCAACTCATTTTATCCCCACTCTACTAATATTTCGTGTACGCAAGTGATCAACTACAATAGCGATGAAGATTAATTTTTTTTTTCTTATAACTTAATTAATGGTAAAAAGTTTACAGTAACGATAATGTTTATTAAACAAATAATGAAAATAGACTGTCTTTTTATTTCCTTTTACAATAACCTCAATCCATCAAATAACGTATGACTTGTGCCAATCATCAATTGTATAATGAGCTACACATCAAATTTTATTTTTTTTCGAAATGTTGCACCAACTTTTTTTCAATTTAATTTTTATGAGTAAGTAGGGCTTGTCAAGTACTACAACATATAATTTTTCGGTGATTGTAAGTCACCAAGAACACGAAAAAAATGAAAGATAAAATATTTATTTATTATTTATCAATGCGCGTAGTTATTTAAATAATTTGAAAAAAATACAGAGTATACACCTTGACGTTACCTACAACCTCGTTTTGGATTTTTTTCTCTAGCTCCATTAGTTTTTGAGATATGGCTGTTTGAAGGGTAATCATAAATACACCCCTATCTCTAGATTAAAGCGGAATACGGCAGAAAAATTCTTATAAATTGCATACGTACATTGAGTAGATACTATATTATAATGTTTGGACATGAGTTGCCATTGGGGGCCAAATCATAATACTTATCCTGCTATACCCTTTACACTTACTGTTTCTGCCTGTATTTTTGCACTTAACAACACAACAACTGTTATGAACCATTTTCAATTCAATTTTCACGTGTTTATTTATATTTAAAGCATGATTTTATGATAATCGTGTCAGTTGTCCCCACTACATACTCCGCACCCAGCCAATACGCTGCCTGTACTCACGTTGTTTCTGTGCCTTCGATTTTTGAGCAACGATTGTTGGTGGCTCAGCGAATGGCGATGTAGACGTGAATGCGGCAGCGTCTTGCGTTTCCGTGAGCACATGATCCGTTGAAATTAGTGGCAAATCCGTAAGATCAATAGGTTCGTCATGTTGGTCTGCCATGTTGTGATTGTAAGCGGTTCTGCAAAAGAAATTGTGAATAATTTATTTTAAAAATTATTTTAACAAAGAATAATTACTTATTGATACACAGTTAATTAAAAATTTATATAATTTGATAATTGATATAATTATTATTATTTATAATTAATATTAATTATTTTATTATTAATTGATTTATTTATAAATAATATTATTTATTAATAATTATTAATATTATCAATAATAATAATAATTTGATATAATTGATATAATTTGATCTAAATATTTTTAAAACAGGTTACAAACATTAAATTTTAATTTTCAAATATTATTTACACTTTTTTCAAATTGAATTTAAATAATTGGTTTAAATCTTATCACGAACAATTAATTATAGTCATATTATGTCGTATTATTCTTAAAATGCAAGAATTAATTACCTTTTTTGCCGCTGTTTTGAGAAAAACAGTTAATTGAAGGTGAATGAAATCAGTCTGAAAATTATGAAGTAAATCAATTAAATCTTATTAAATTGTAAGAAAAACAAGAATTAATTACCTTTTTTGCCGCTGTTTTGAGAATGGAATCATAGGGAAAATTTGCGGATGCTGTGATTATATAAGGGACCCTGCAATTTTAACTGTTTTCAGAAATTTTTTGAACAGATCGGTAGATTAGGTCTTAAAGAAACCCTCTGAATGACTAAAAACCTGGAAGAATGGACAGTTAATTAATTAATTATTGACCTGAGTGGCAGCTGGAAATGCTTCAAAAATTACCGTATAATAATAATAATAATGATTGTTTCTTGTATACATACAGCTCAAATAGTCAAATGTATTGTTTTTGCACTATCTGAGACTGGTTTTTTTAATTTTTTTTGCAATTTTTTTTGAAAATTCAATCGTCAAAAGGGTGACATTTGAAACTATTGCGGCGTTGCCAAACGTTAGCAGAGGTTCAAAAACAACCGCTAAATGGCAACGTTAAATTTCCACGGCATAAAAAAATCAGTTTTCTTGCATAAAAAACTCAAAAAACAGTCTCAGACAGTGCAAGAATACATTTGGCTATTTGAGCCGTATGTACACAGGAAACAATTATTATTATACTGTAATTTTTGAAACATTTCCACCTGCCACTCAGGTCAATAATTAATTAATTATCCATTTTTCCAGGTTTTTAGTCACTCAGGGGGTTTCTTCAAGACCTAATCTACCGATCTGTGCAATTTTTTTTAAAAACGGTTAAAATTGCAGGGTCAATTATATCGTCCCAGCACCTTTATGGTGAAAAATGGCTTCTGTCGAGGTGGGCGGAGGTTGTTGTAGAAGTTCTCAAAGAAGCTCGCGTGGTGGCGTTCCAGCAGCAGAACTATTCTAAAGGCTAGCTTTGACGTCACGCGAGAAGAGAGATAAATGTGTCACAAGCCAACGCTTGCGCCAATCGTGCCTCTCTATCGCTTGTTCCGCGCTGTCGCTTGCACGCTCAAGGTCAGGCGGAACGTGACATTTTCTCGTGAGTGCTGTCATCAATTTATAAGACGTTATCACGCGAAATCAATTTGCTCGCTAAGAGTAACAACAAACTTCTCCCGAAGCCCCGTATCCTTCGATTTGTTGGGCAATAATTGCTCTATAAGAGCCATCCCGTGACCAACCAAGGGCGTTGATCCATGTTAACAATCTATAAAGTAACTTTCATCAATACAACTGTCTTCTTAATAATAGACTTAAATATCTAATATGCCCTGGAGGAAATATTTCTTTGGATAACTCTTCCAGAAGAGTTCGAATTTCTGTAGAAAATCATACGTATTCAGACTTTTTCAGACATTGTCAACGGTTTTTAGACTATTTCAGGTAAAATAACACTTTTAGAAGTAAATAATGAAATTAAAATATTTCCACCAGGGTGCTATTGTTATAGTTTTGTTTTTGGTAATCAACTATTTATATACTTACTTTCTGCAATTTTTGGGGAAGTAGTGTAGTGGCAAATTCACATCCCCAGCCTCACCACAAATTAAACATCTTTCTAAAATGAAAATTTCTTATAGAAGTTTTTCGTTATCAATATTGTGAGGGAAAATACTTACGGGATTTTGTTGACATTATTGTAAGACAATTGATATTAATAATATTTACAAAAACCAATTGTATAAAAATAACAAACACTGAAAAAAACTATTCACTAGCAATCAAAATGTGTGTAAATATGGGGTACTCCGCCATTAACAAAATATCATCTACGTCACTTGTTACTAAGGGTGAAATTGTTGATTTTGAACATTTTGTTTATATTTGTTATATATTTATATGTTTTCTTAACGCCATTACAGTTTATTACAGATATTAAACACTAGAATTTAAACTTTTCCGCTTTTTAAAGCATTTAAATTGTGGTTTCAAACCGGCTGGTATAGCAGAGATCATGGCTACTTTTAGCGCCATCTAGTTCGGGTCGCCCACAAGAGTCACGTGACCGGTGGACTAGTTCGTCCATAAGACTGGAGGGACCCTGGTGATAATTTCACACCGCTACGTTTCACAAATCCTGTTGTTTTTATGAAATAGATCGACAACTGTAGCAACAAACATTTGACATCTTTGATTTATTTAACGTGATTTTAGAGACCCTGCACTATGCCACATAGCGCCTATCAACAGGTCAGACAAAGATTATTGTTTAAAACATATCAATTGTTGAAACAGATAGCACAGCTGTTAAGAGTTTGCATTCTATAAGTCGCATCTCGGACGTGTTACGAGTTAGACGTGTCTTAGCGATAGCGAGTAAAGTACAAAATATTTAAAAATAAAATAAAGTTTAAGTGAAAGTACTAAAATCTTGAGAACAATTACTTAAAAATGAATCCGAAGGAAACCGAAGATGGTTTCATAAACGTTAAAACTAAACTGAGAAAGAGAGGCAGCGATGATGTCAATCAACAACAATACACAACAGGAATTATTGCCGATATAACAACAAACAACAAGTACACTGCCTTGGAGAACTATGATATGGGACAAACAAGTGCAACACCAACAAACAGTAACACAAATAATGAAAAATCCAACAATTCCTCGAACACGGTAAAACCACCACCAATTGTCGTGCATGAAAATCCGAAAACGCAACAACATACAACAAACTTATTCAACAAATGCAAAGATATTTTAAAAAGTGGCTTTCATCTTAAATACACATAAAATAGTGTAATAATACAATCGAAAAACATAGACGAATGGAAACAATTAAAAACACATTTTCAACAGAAAGAAGTACAACACCACACATACATTTTAAAAAGTGAAAAATCCCACTCATTCGCCCTGAAAGGAATTGAGGTTGCACCTACACCCGACA
The DNA here is from genome assembly GCA_028455855.1 of Meloe dianella. NCBI lineage: Eukaryota > Metazoa > Arthropoda > Insecta > Coleoptera > Meloidae > Meloe > Meloe dianella. Next base: position 178,500 of record JAPTHL010000040.1, on the reverse strand, counting down.
GCGACATACTTAAGGAAATTATGTTCGAAATGAAAACATTTGATAAAATACCAGTTAAGAATGTATTCAAGATGAAAACAACAATGAACATTAATAAACTGAAAAAATATGTTCCATATGTGCTATATAAATATCAAAATCACATGGGAGCGACTAAAAAATAGAGTAGCACTGACACAGTGCCATAAGTGTCAACGATGGGGACATCCAGCAACAAACTGTTTCGCAACTCCAGTCTGTCTGAAATGTTTGGAAGACCACCTAACCAGAACATGTGTATTGGAAAGACAAGACAACCCAAAGTGTAGCAACTGCGATGGTGGACGCTTAAGTAATACATCTGACTGCCCGATCTACATCAACAAATTAGAAACAAACAAATCAAGAAATTCTGCATCACCAAAGGATCAAAACCAGGTCATAATGCAACACCTCTACCTCAAAGAAACATCTGGGAACAACGCAATGAACAAAGAAATGAGAAACCAACACTCCCACAAACACATTTAAAAGACTCTAAAAACGTAAATGAACTAATCAGTGAAATTGGTGAGTTAAATAAACTAATGTATATTAATAAAATGACAAGGTATATTAAAATACCAAATGAACAATTAAAAACATGTAATACAGAGGGAGAGATGTTCACTACTCTAATTATAGGCTAGACAATGAGTAATACAATGAACATTACTTATTGGAATTGCCATAGCATTAATGGCAAAATAACTGAACAACATTATACAACATTTTAAAATAGACATAATGGCCCCATCTGAGACTCAACTGAAACGACACCATAAATCCAATATAAAAGATTATAAAATTTACCGTCGGGATAGAACTAACGCTTTGGGTGGAGGGGTCGCCATAATAATTAAAGAAGAAATTCTCCATAAACCATTACAGTATCTACAATTGAAAATACGTTTTCTAAAATTACCGAGAAAGTAATTCACAATAGAATACAAGCAATTGTAAATAAAAATAAAATAACAATCCCTGAACAATTCGGATTTCGCCCTAAACATTCCACCCAACAACAAATAATAAGAATTGGACATGATATAACAAGAAATTTCAATTTAGACAAAAACACGGCAATGGCGTTACTTGATTTTGAAAAGGCATTTGACCGAGTGCGGATAAACGGCTCGATATATAAATTAATACATCTAGATCTTCCAGCCCTTTCAATTCAGTTAATTCACTCATATCTGACAAGGAGAAAGTTTAGAATAAAAATAAACAATGCAATCTCAGGTGGAAAAACGATCAACTCTGGAGTTCCCCAGGGATCAGTACTGAGCCCCTTATTATTCAATCTGTATATTAATGACTTTCCGAAATTTGAAAAAACGAAAATTGCTCTTTACGCGGACGATGCCACTATATATGCACATTCCTTTTTTGCGACTGTAGCTAACAAGCAAATACAAATACACCTTGATATGTTAAACGAATATTTGAAAAAGTGTAAAATAACGCTAAACACTAATAAAAGTGAAAATATTATATTCAAAAGAAAAGTAAAAGATACACGCATCTTAACCCCACTAATAATCCAAGGACAAAAAATTGACGAAAAACAGACTGTGAAGTACCTTGGACTCACATTAGACTTGATTATCATTAACAAAACACTTAAAAGATACGTTAAAGAAAACTTACGGGATTTTCATTAAATTATATCCACTACTAAGATCACCATATGTGACAATGAATAACAAAAAGCTATTATGCATCTCTATCCTAAGACCCGTAATTTGATATTAAACAAAAATAGGTATACTAGAATAAGAGAACTACACCATGAGTCAAATATTAGTTACGTAGCGCATTACATTGACGAATTATCCAACAAATTTTATGAAACACAATTAAGACACAACGAACTTTTGCTACCAATTAAGGAAATGAATAGACATACAATAAAATTTAGAAAAAGCATACTCTTCCCTATCAAAATATGCATTTTTTTAATAAAAATGTGTAATAAAATTTTTCTTGTATGGAGAGTAGTAACCAACTATATACAACATGTATCATAAGTGTAAAATAGATTAAGTATCTTTCAATACCATTAATTGTAACTAATTTTAGAGCAAGAGCAGGATTTTAGAATCCTTTTTCCTGTAAAACAAACATTAAACAAAGCTAATTCAATCAACAAACAAGGAATTTTGTTAACGTTAATGTGTAAATTTTGTATCATTTTATGTATTAAGTGACTCGCTAGGAGACATAAATTTGTAATAACGATCAAAAGAGATATTTTCTGTATATGTAAAAATAATGTTATACTAATAAAGACTATTTGAATTTGAATTTGAAATATTGCAGAAGTCCCGAGTGCAAATGTTGTTCTCGACAACAATACTTTTTTCTTTTTTTTTAATTCTTTTTTTCAATAATAATCATTATGAAATGTAAATGTCCTTTAGGCGTCGATATTAAAATAATACCAAGAGCGTACAGAACAAAATGATCTTCCATTTGAGAATTTACAGTATAAAAAACAATTGGATTGCTTGCTGAACTTCATTAAAGTTATGATATCACAAATATGTTGCTTCAGTTATTCTGAATTTGCAACCCTATCATTTGGGAAAGCATAAATTTCATTTTTTGCTTGGCCACATTATTATTTTATTTTAAATATTCTTCATTTCAGCAAGGAAGGATTCTTTAAGTTTAGATAGTCTAAACAGATCAAGTTAGGTAAATATCTTCAAATTACTCCCATGCTCTTATCAATACGATTGAAAAGAAATATCGGTTTATTCATTTTTTGTGTAATTTTCAGTCTTTTGTGTATGCAGTCTTGTATTAAATAGTAAGTCAAAATTCATCTTCTTACAAACTTTTTATTGATTCTCGTTGATTTTAAATTATTGTATTGTCTCAAATATTTCGTTTCATTATTATTTTTCTACGTACTGTTATTCTGGCTACAGACATTTTTAAATTAGGTAGATAAGCATACAAGTTCTAAAGAAATTGTTATAAAATTTTCGTCTTTTTAGTTTTAAATTCCTATAGGGATCGAGCGTGAAATATAGAGGCAACACTACTGCCGAAGTAAACGCTCTCTAGTGTTTTATTGCCGAAGAAAGTGGGATCAAAACATTCATTTGTAAACAGCAATAAATATTAATAAAAATGAAAAAAATAATAAAATATGGATTTCACCCCGTTGTAAACAACAATTTACATGGTGTTGTGGTTCTCCAATTTATTGAAATTCTATTTTTTTGTACTATTCACTCTTTTATTTATTAATAACTATGAATTGTGATTTTACAATGACTATTGTTCTTCTGTATTAATGTTCTAAGTTTGAGTCTTGATTCTGAACTGTCTTTGGACTGATTGTGGTGGTTATTATATATCGTTCTAGAGTCAACATACCAGGGACAACCCTTGGACATTGAACATCTCCAGAAGTTGTATCAGTTGCCAAAAATTATATTATAATGATGTTAGCATTAACGATAATGATTACTAATGATGTTAACAATATTGATTAATGAAATTAAAGATAATAATGGTATTGATAATACCAATGACGTTATAACTATATAGTAACAATTACAATAATTATAATTATAATAGTAATAATAATAATAAGAAGAATAATAAGAGGGTTTTAACAATGGGCAAAATGATGACAAAGGTAAAAAATTATTCAAATCTAAACACGTGTATGGTGTAGTTGAAAAAACAACTAATCGCGAAGCTGTCGTAACCGGCAAAGTTGTTCCACAAACGAGTGTGTCAAATTTGTATGATGTGAAAATTGTGATACGTATTATATTAAACTAAAAACTAATTATCGCAATTTAATAAAAAAATTAGAAATTTAAACATATGGATGGAAATAATTATAAAAATATTGTTTTTTAGCTTGACAAGAATCGGAACGTCAGTAATGCTATATGTACCTGTAAAACTGGTCTTGGAGGTAAATGTAAACACATCTGCGCCTTGATCCATTATGTGAATTCTCCTGAAACATCTACGTCTAAAATTAGTCACTCACAAGAATGGGGTAAACCAACCCAACGGCAGTTACTGGGATACGACAAAGGTGAAAGAATGTGTAGGCCCTTTACTCTGCAGGCTTTATGTAAAGAAGCATTAAAATTAAAACCTATAAAAATTACTGCTGCGAATTTACCAGATTCCTTAGCTAATACACCTCTTCGAGAAATGTTAGAGTTAGAAGAGAAAGGACATATCAAAATAACACCTGTAAAATCTAAGGTAAAAAGGATTCAGATGAAGACGCAACCAACCCTTGAACATAAAGCGAAAAATGTTGTTACAGATATTTTTTCACTTCAATCTATGAATCAAATTTATAGTCAAGAAGTAATGATAAGCCGAGATTTATTCACATATTACGAAAAGTATATTTGTTGTGATGCTTGCACAGCATTAAATTTAAGTGTTCAAACTATAAAACAGTCAAGTTGTAAGGAGTGGTTTAAACAACGTACATTACGAATAATTGCTATTTGAAAAAGACCAGTTTACGAACACCCTCAACTATAGTCGTGGCGTGTTCTACCTTTCAAGGGAGGGCATTTGCGCTTTTTGTACATATGAAATCGCGCCACTGGCCCCAACACATTCGGCGGACATGTCTCGGCGAAAAAACGACAGAATCCGCAGTATCTTTAGTGCAACATTTGTCCCAATTTCTGTGCAAGCAGTTTGTTGGCGGCCTGTGCAGCTGAGCAAAATTTTGAAGTCGCCGCATAACTTGAGATTCCGTTTGGCTTGGCCACCAAGTGCATCGCCAAATAATTTCTTATCTAACAGAATAATAACTTGTTATCACCGCCTCTGTAATTGGAGAATTAAAGATCATAAATGTCGCAAAAATTCGCAGTTTAACACACAACAACACGCATTAACACGACACATTATCAGCCACCACATCGTTTAAATTTATTAAAAGTTAATTTGTAACATTTATTTAATTGTTTGTTGCAGACTTTTTGGGCACTTTGTGTGATTATACGAAGAAATATGGTGAAAGTGTTGTTGTGAAAATCGGTCCAAAACGCCAACTATTATTAACATCAGACTATAAATTACTCGAATATGTATTGACAAATTCAAAGATTTTAGAGAAATCAATAGATTACCGGCATTTATATCGCTGGTTAGGTAGTGGTTTGCTAACCAGTGGCGGTGCACAATGGAAAAAAACACCGTCAATTATTAACACCAACATTTCATTATCAAATCTTACAGCAATTCATTGAAACATTTGAATCTAACGGTGATATACATGTTAGTAATTTAGAGAATGAAATCGATAAAAATACAGTCGATATATGCCCATTGATTACACTCTGCACATTGGACATAATCTGTGGTATACACTGAGTTAATTTTTTTTTCAGCAAACACAAAACTTATGGTAATTTAAAGAGACATCAAAGGACAGTCGAATAAATGCCCAGCTAACTTACCAGACATCTGAGTACGTCAACTGTGTCAAGGATATGTGCAATATCATTGTAGAGTGAGCTTTCGATCCTTTCAAAATGTTCGATACACTTTATTATTTCACAGCTGATTATAAACGTGAGAAGAATGCGTTCAAAACATTACACGGTTTTACAAATAAAGTGATTCAAGCTAGAATAGCCACAATTAATAGCGATTCTGATATTAAAAAAAAAGACTGGCCATAAAGCGTTTTTAGATTTACTGCTAAACATTCCACATCTGACAGTTGATGACATTCGACAAGAAGTTGATACGTTTATGTTTGCCGTAATTGATTTATTTTCAATGATTTTATGCTAATTTTTTAACGATCATGAAACGGAATTTTCAGGGACATGATACAACTGCGTTAGCAATCAGTTTTGCTCTCTACAATATTGCTACAAATCCACAAATCCAGCAACGTATCTACGATGAAATATTAGAAGATTTCTCAGGACCTGTCACAATGGCCGATGTAAGAAATATGAAATATTTAGAGCTTGTTATCAAGGAAACATTACGATTATATCCGTCTTTGCCGTATTTTGCTCGAGAAATCACTGATTAAGTCCGATACGGCAACGAATTAATATGCTCTAGACAACTCCTTATCTTCATTTCAGAGATGACGATAATGGCATTGCCAGTTATTATTTTACTTCAAAATATACTTACTTGTTTTTTTTTTAAATCACACAGCAAAATATTATAATTATCTTAATAAAAAATATTTTATAATAAATGAGGCAATATAAAAATATTTTAAATTTATACTATTTTTATTGAACCTGTACTTACCTGATGCTCAAGTAATCAATAAAAAAAATTTAGAACATAATATTTTTATATTTAAAAAAAAACATGACATCTTGTGAGCAATAATTTATTTTTATTATATACAATTTGAAATAGAATTAAGTATTTACAATGTTCAGGAGTTTTACTTAAAGAAGAATTTTACTTAAACAATGGCTTCTGGACATTTATTAAAACACAGATAACAAAAACAATTTCATCAATATGAGAAAATAATGAATTTGGTACTTTGGATAGAATTTTAAAATCCTTGATTCGTTGATTGACTCGTTCAATATGTATCCTCACAGAGGCAATGTTGTATGTCTAGTCTACTTCTTCCGAGGTGAATTGATCTTTATGGCCAAAAGGAGGCATAACAAAAACAGCATTTTTATTCTCCACTTGAGTTATTATCTGTTGAAACCTTTATCAGCAAGAACTACATCACCAGGTTCAATCAAATCCACTAAACCACAATCATTTGTTGTAAAACAGTCACTAGCACGACCACCATAACATTTAGAGACAAAACTTATAAACCCATTTGGCTTTTTTGCTGAAATCCGATGAATATTAGAAAGTACTGCAAGTGCCGTAAAAGACAAGCCAGTTTATAATTTGATCAATGTTATTAATAAACTATTTTTTGTCTCAATTTTCGAGGCATTATAGTCTGGCAATAAAGTTAAAAGGAATGCAAAAATTGTCAATGTTACACCCGTTAAGCTACTCATAGCTTTGCCTGAAGTAATTGACGAAAGTCCATGAATACCTTGGCAAGATTTATTAAGATCAATGTTCATTGGAACACAACTCGAATCTCGAACATCCTTCAAAATTGGTATATTTGCTTGACAAACTTTATCTTCCGTTTTTTTACTGGAATATTTACATGGACTGCTGCAGTACCTATGCCATCACGACAGTCAAAATTGCAAAACAAATAGGTCACATCTTCATACATTCCGTCTTCAACTATCTTCGTTTCACAGCTTATGCTTTGTTGTACAGGCTCAAGAGAAACGTTTTCCACATCGATATCAATCCGAACCTGTTCAACAGCAATTCCATGTTCATCATCACATTGCTCCATTACTGTATCAATTGCATTGGTGATACTTATCTGATTAATAGTTTTGTCACTCACCATAGATTTATTATTCTAGTACTAGCAGCTTTTTTTATTAATTCACGATTTTTAAATCGTTGGAAACGTCCTATTGACTGTATGTTTTTTTTTTAAACTTTCACGTCCAGGAAAAATCGAAGGAACATAAGATGGATGTAACGGATGTTCCGATTTTTCGTTATTTATAAAATGAGTACTACAAATCCTAGTATTTTTATCAGGTACCCAGTTTTTAGGATTTTCTCTGAAATCATGAGAAAAGAATTGATAGGTTAAGTTCCCATTATGAGAAACATATCATAAATATTTGAAAATTAATTAACAGAATAGTAGGTTTTTAGGTGCTGGGACGATATATAAGAGACCCTGCAGTTTTAACTTTTTTCAATTTTTTTTGCACAAATCGGTAGTTTAGATCTTAAAGACACCGCCTGAGTGAGGAAAAACCTGGAAAAATGGGTAATTGATTTATTATTGAGGTTTTTCTGACCTGAGTGGTAGGTGGAAATGTTTCAAAAATTACGGTATAATAATAATTGTTTCTTGTATATATACAGCTCAAATAATCAAATGTATTGTTTTTGCACTGTCTGATACTGTTTTTCTAAGTTACATACTCAGTGTTTTAACATGCAATTTTTATTTAGTATTATAGTAACTTTTTTAAAGTTTAAATTAATATCGGACTTATACGTAATTTTTTACTGCATTTATCCACTGTTCACGTATTGCTATGATCCATGCCACTCCAAACTTGTACAATTTCACTTTCACATCTAACCCACGTTCTTGACGTGATGTATAATTGCATCCAAGGATACAACAACTCTTTCTTGACGTTGACATTTTGAAAAAATACTTTAATATATTTTAATAATTATTATTAAAAGAGGAATCACGTGTTAAAGTTAAATAAATGATCCCTACTGATTGAGATGTTTGCCACTATAGGTATTTTGACAAAGTCCTACATAGGCGTATCTTTTTACTTATATAACAATGGCATCGGCAAAAAAAATTAATTTCTGCAAACGGAATAAAAACTATAGATATTGTATTAGATACTGGATAATTGTTGTATTCTCATATTAATTATTTCTATAATTAATATATAATAATTATAATAATATAATAAGTTCAATCATTAGATAAAACCATTTTTATAGATCACCAAATACAATCAGAAATCTTTAATATTTTCCATATATCATCACGGTATCCTTATATGCTATACTATGTAGTGTGAAAGTTTCAATTTATTGCGTAGAACAATAATTAAAATATTATTCGATATAAACATGATTTCTTTTTACAATATTATCGAAACCATAATGTAGTTATTTTGCTGTGTAGACAGATATATATGACCGTGTTCGATGGTTGGAGGGTTCTTGGAAGTATCTATCAAAAAAACGAAACGCCATTATTTGTGTATGTGAAAAAACAGACAGAATTCAATTACAAGAATATAAAAGAAAATTTTTAACATTAACATAGGTACACTTATTTAACGAGTAATCTCATATTTTATGTAACAATTACAATAAATCTTTAATATTTCCTATGTCTAAGTATATCATTATGGAAGTCTGAAATACTGTATAGTGAAAATTTCACTTTTTGCGTAGGACAATAATTAAAATATTAAATAGTAATAGTAAACAAACAAATATATAAAAATTTACAATCACATAATTTACATAAATAATGACAGAATTACATTGGAGCAAAAATTACACAAATAACAAAACTTGCATGAAACAAAAAATGTGTTACATTACAGAATTATATACATTATACAATTGTTAATCAATAGTTAAAAGTAGTGCGTCTGAAAAAAAAGACCTGAAAAAAACTTGATCAATATTTGTTATTATAATAATTATATTTTTATGTACCATTACATAAATCCATTCTAGGCACGATAACAAGCGTTTTCCACTGCTGCCCAAATCAACCCTTGAAAGCGATCATTAGAATTTGGCTGTCGTTGTCCAGTTCGTCATCTGAAGGGGACAGTCCAAGTTGCACATTTTCCATGAGAGTATCGATACGATGCTCTTCTTACATAAAATGTACTTCCACCTGTCTGACATGTTCAAATGTTTTTCTCCATTCTGCTACTTGTATTTCGGCAAATTTTTGTCTTGCCAAGGCCTCTATGTCGTTCATTTTGAACGTCACATTATGTGTCGCCACCCAGTTCTTGACTTGTGCCCAAATCAACTCAATCGGATTGGGCTCTGGGTGGTATGGTAGTAGACGTAAAACACTGTGTCCGTGTTCTTCGAGTAGCATGTCGAATTGGTACTGTGGCACTCTTGGAATTTGAATCTTTATCAACTCGTACAACTGTATTTTGTTCATTGCAGAATGACACGGTATGTTACGCTCTTCTAACCAGGTTAGCATTTCCATCTTCTTGGAAACGAACGTTTTATATCGTTCAACTTTCACGTTATGATTTCATGCGTTATCTATTATCACAACGGATCGTGGGGGAAATTGGGTAGTAATTGTTGCTGTACAAATTTCATGAAATTGGCTACATTCATGTCATCGTGGTAATCTCCTGATTTAGATCCTGATTTGAAGATTAGCAAGGCGTTTGGTACCATTATCAATCGGCGCCCTTGGCCATTAAGTTTTTTTATTCCAAATCCCCTGTCATCCATCCACGTTTTAAACTGTGTGTGGGAGGTGCAGATGTAACTCTCATGTGTCCATACAATTGGTCGGCCTTCTTGTCTGAACTGCATTATAGATAAGCAGTTCTTTTACGACGAATGTCATATGATTAGGCTAACGACTTTCTATTGTTTGGAGTCGTTTTCCATTCAAAGCCAAGTTTTCGAAGATACCTATAGAGCTTTATTTTACCACCTTCAAACGGTATCTCCTTTGCATGTATTTTTGCCAAAACAGCTGGATAAGGAATTAACTGTTATATAATCAATTCTATTAACAATATTGTAAAATAAGTTTACTAGTCAAGGAAGGATGGCGCTTCTCTTCTGTGGCGAAGCTGTACACGATGTTTCTGACAGCGGTATCCATCGCGGTGTTTTTGCTGTTTTTCCTTCGGCGAGTTTAATCCCGGCTGCTCTCCTCTTACAATCTTCTCGCTTTCTTTCACGACAGATCGGTAGGTCCATTCAGATACTCCTGTTGCTGCGAGTGTTCTCTGCTTGAAATTCTTCACTGAAACTGGTGACCCTGCTTCTGCTTTTTTCCCGGTGTTCCAATTCTTTGTGGTGGTGGCGTTGGCATAATTTGTTAGTATTGTAAATGTTAATAGAACAAAAGCAAAAATAAAAATATAAGCAAAGAAAATATCCTAATTTTGTTAGTATATTAAATAAAAACTGATTCAAGAAATGACAGTATATAAATATGAACAATAAAACTTACAAAAAAGAAAGTGGCGAAAGTAAGCAGAAATTAAAATAATAAAAAATAATTTAGCAAAACAAAATTTTAAGGCACACTACACTGTACTGAAAAGTACAAAGCTGTATTAAAAAATACAAATATTCTGCAAAAACATAGTTCGAAAAATCAAAATTTGTTTATATCAAAACTGCGACGAAATGCACGAGCACGTTGTTAAGGTGCATTTTCATGTGACGCTCGACGCTGGTTTCGGGCGTCAAATGTGGTCACGTGATGAGAATTGAACTTCCTGCCATCTAAAAGAAATTGTAGCGAAAAAGCTAAATCTAGTTTAGCTGTTTCGGGGGTATATTAGCGTCAACGTCACTCATACAATAGTAATCGACAGCAGATACAATTTAATTTAAGATTATTTTATCAACTGCTATTAAAAATATTCACAATGAGTATATATAACATACTGACTTAGTCAAAGAATCTAAACGTTTTTAATTCTAATGTAGGAAGTACATGTTGTTTTTACATGTGGTATTTGCCAAATGATCTGTAATGATTACCAACACCATCCATGTCTAGAAGAGTACGGAGATGTCTATCTAGACGATAATTATTATTTCTATCCTCTATTAGGTTTGTTGATGCAAATTATAGTGTAACAAAAAAGTAAAACAATTATTAAAAGTTACATATGTTATTTTCAGCTGATAAAGAAACAATTGTTAGACGAGCAATTCTTCCAGACGGAAGCGAAGGACTAATTCAAGAGTCAATTGATGGGAACAAAGAGAATTGTTCGCAAAATGCATGTTAGTCAAAGTTTCATTGTGTTTTAAATTCATATGATATTTTAACTGAATTAAGATTAGTGTCTACTCTTTTTATGTATGTTGAGTATATGTTTCTGTTATATATTTCAGTTAAATCGCCACCAGCAACGGAAAAAGCAACAAAGCGACGTAGTACTTCAGTCCCGTCCACAAGTCAAAAAAAGTTGGGTGATGATGAGGTGGAACAGTCAATTATGGAGGTCCAACATAGAATTCCTTTGTGGAATTGTAATATTCCAGTAGCGGACAGATCACGGGAAACGCAAGCTAAGCTTTGGGAAGAAGTTTCGGCAGCCTTGAATGGTAAAAATAAATAATTGTATCTTTTATAGTTTTGATTGTACAAAAAGCAAATGCCAGGATTCATAAAAAGGCAGTATACACTAAATCTATATTAATGACAACGTTTTTCACTAGGAAAATTAAGCGCTGCCGAAGCGAAAATAAAATTTAAAAATGTACGGGATACTTACCGAAAAATTATTCGTGTTGAACACCGCGCTAGCGGTTCCGGGGCAGTGCTCGCTAACGACTCCTGGAAATTTTACGATTGCTGCGAGTTTCTCCGGGATTCTTGTGTACCAAGGGAGTAAGTAATTTAATATTGTATCTGAAAATGACTTGAACTCGTTAAGTCGGTACATGATTATATATTCGTTTATGTGGGTGATGGTAAATTTTGAACTTTTTTCCTTACAGTACAAGCAGTAATGTAACACGGGAATGTGTTACCGACGGATTTAGTACTGACATGGATTCATCGGTGGATGACAGCTTGAGTGAAGTCTGTCACGAAGATGTTGGAACGAGCCAAGCTTACAGTATGTATATGAGATTAATTTTGAGGATACGTTTTTTGTTACACGTATCATAACTTCAGTGATATAAAAATTAATTCATTTTTATCTATTCCAGGAATCGCGAGCAATAGTAGAACGCGTCGAAGATCAAAGAAAGACGATGCTATTGATTCAGCAAACGCCTTGAGTCGTATAGCCAACGCTTTTTGCCGCGAAAATGTGCCTGTAACGCTGCCGGAAGCACAACCACTTGACACTGTCGGCCCTTTTCTGATTGGGATAGGCAACCAAATACGCCAGTTACCACAGCCCGTACAAACGGATATTCTAAAACAATTTACCGACATCGTTTACGCAGCTGGAAGCAAAATGAGTAATATCGTTGCAGATGACGAGATCAAAAGAAATAATTAGACTACAGAAAAGAAACGCAATCTTATTAGTGATAGTTATTATTACTACGCATTCAATCCAAACCATATCACGAGTATATGTTGTAACTATATTTTTATTGCATAGTATTCCATAACGTATATTATCTGTGTATAAGTAGATTAAGAATTACGATTTTATCCAAATACAACTTTGACTCTAATATAAATTACTCAAAAAATTATGTGTCAATTTCCGCTCTCACTTAACCCGTACTATTGTGATTGCTATTATCATACTTTCATCTTCACAATGCAAATTAGTAATTATCTGCCAAAATGGAAAACTAGGATGAATGTCTTGCAATAAAAAAGTTTATTTAAATTAAAAATAATTTTTACAATTTAAAATCCATGTGTTAAAATACAGAGTTTGATTCATACAATCTTTGAAATTACTGGGAAAGGTTTACAATTGATGAATTAGTAACAGAAAACTTTTTGAAATTTTGTTTACTTAGATTGGATATGTTTGTCCGTACTTGGAATACTTGACATTGAAGAAAGTTATTTTGATATTCAATCAAATTGCCAGGGAACACTGCCGTGCTTAGGAAAAAGACAGTAAAGTACAAAAAGTGAAATTGGAGAAAAATGGAATTTAAATTTCGGATATTTTAAAACTGTAATAATGATATTATTCTTCTATAATTATATTTAAATGACTGATAATATATTCCATGACTCTAAAAAAAGTTATTTAAGTATACTTTAGGAAATAATTTATCAAGGTGCTTAAAATAAGTCATGTACTGTCTTTTATTCCTGTAAATGAAAAAGCAGTAATATACAATTTACTGTCTTTATACTCTGTAAAACAAGATTACTGCTTTTTTCCACTGTTTTTTTCTACCAAAATGCAGTAATGTAGGATAAAAATTATTAACACTGTGAAAAAAAGATATTTTTTTCAAAAATACACTTACCTCTAATATTCATTAATCAGAAAAACGTTAAGAAAATGTACATTGCTTATTATTGTTTCAGTCTGAAATGTCATCAATGCAACCGAAGGAGGCAGTAAAATGACCATTACTGCTTTTTTCCTCAGTAAATACAGATGAAAATATGTAACCATAACACGTATTAAATAATTTCAGAGGATAAAAGCAGTACAGTTTGAATATTACTGTTTTCTTACTTTGAGAAATAAATTTACTGCTTTTATACTGAGGAAATGTAATTAATTCAAAATATTTGCCCTTCTTAAAAAATGACTATCGTATTAAAAAAAAGTTTTCAATGAAATATTTTATTACTGATACGTAGGAAATTGTTGAAAAAACAGATTAGCACTGGAATTTAAAAAAAGCAGTAAGTGAACATTACTGCCTTTTTGCTAAGCACGGCAGAACAGCCCCTTCTGCATTAAAATAGTCACAAAATTCATCGCGAATAGTTAGTGCAGCTCGAGAACTACAATTATTCCCATGAATTCTTGCATCATGGAGTGCTGAATGTTCTCCCACTTCACCTCTCCAGAGTCCCGGAATGAAACCATTTTTACCATGGCGATCTACTATATTTTCTTGTATGTAATTATTATCCTTATCTTGTTTACGGAGCGAATTGTGAAGACAAATAATTGCTTTCACTATATTAGTAGTATATTAGTAGATTGACGACCCTGTTGGTTGGGTGTAGCAATCCCATGGACCCAAGCCGGCCCACCAGTGCTGAGTATTGCAGGACTCAACTGGTAGTGGATTTTCCACGAACCATCCAACCAATGATGCTGACGAGACTGGTACTACGGGAGACCGATGGAGCCCGGCCTGGAGTAGCGACCAGGTTGGTCTTTTTGAGGAGGATTCGTAGTGGTAGTGGTTGAGACTCATGCAGAGTAGAGGGGGTTGGTGCAGCAACTACCCTCGGCGGGTGAGCTACGCAGAACTAGCTCGCAGCTGCTTGGCCGTGGCAGCAGAGGTATAGATAGGCCTCGCCTCCACCAATAGGCCCGATGAGCCTGCAGCTCTGAGGGGAATCGGTAGCTGGACTCTGGCAAAGCCTGGCGATGCTGGTTGGGCATTCTCTCAACCCCGCGCACTTGGTGCCGTGTGAGTTAGGTCTAACGACAGGTATAGCACGTTGAATCTAAACCTTATATGTATGCTTAGTAGTATTGTCCAGTGTAGCTTGAATTGGCTTCTTTAAGATTCTCCACAAACTGACTAGTAAGCCAAAAGAATTTTCTATATTTCGTCGAGCACGACTGAGACGATAATTAAAGATAGTTTTGTCTTTATTAAGACCGCCTTTACCAGGGTACGGTCGTATAGTCGAATTTTTTGACTCTGAAGGGTAGACCAATAAACTTATAAAAACCCGTATCAAGTAGAAGCGGAACATTGTTGTTTCTGCATCTTTAAATAACACTGACTAACTTGCGGTTCTCCATGAAGCTCCGTAGAAATGATGTACCCGAACGGTCTTCGAAAGAAGACAACTTTCTACCTGCGGTTTATACTAAAAGAACCCTATTATTCCATTAGTATTAAAGGCTATATTTGTTTGAAATATATTCTTTTGGAAATTCACAATTCAAGCGATTCTAAAAATGGAAAAAATGTATTTACTGTAAACACAGGGGAAAGCGACACAGAAAAATATTTTTGGAATCGCATAAATTGTTAATTTCCATAAGCATATATTTCAAACAAATATAACCTTTAATACTAATGGAATAATAGGGTTCTTTTAGTATAAACCGCAGGTACCGTTCGGGTACATTATTTCTACGGAGCTTCATGGATAACGGCAAGTTAGTCAGTGTTATTTAAAGATTCAGAGACAGCAATGTTCCGCTTCTATTTGATACTGGTTTTTATAAGTTTATTTGTCTACCCTTCAGAGTCAAAAAATTCGACTATAGTAGATAATCTGTTAGTTGAAAAGCCTCATCAGCAACAAGCACATATGGTACAGGCATACCATCAAATGTGATCAACTCTGTTTCGGGTACATTCATTTCATGTTTTTCAAATTTTTGACCCATTTGAGAATCACGAAAAATGCCACCGTCACTACGCCGACCATATGCACCAATATCAACGAATAGAAAGGAATAATTTGCGTCGCATATTCCAAGCAGTACAATACTGTGATGTTTCTTGTAATTAAAATATAGCGAGCCAGCATTGTCAGGACACTGAAATTATAATGATAATAATTATAAAAACAAATTTACTAGTATATTAATCATAGTATATACCTGTATTTGTATGTGTTTCCCATCGATAGCTCCAATACAATGAGGAAATTGCCAGTATTTATCAAAATCATCTGCAATTTTTAACCAGTCACGGGTTGTGAAAGGGTAAGGTAACACCTTTTGCTGAAGACAATTTGCTGTTGTTGCTACGCCAACGAGATATTGATATGAAATAGATGTTATTCAATTACCTGTAGGGAAGTATCTAAAAGTATTTTGTATAATTAGTACAATTTGACTCCACAAGAGTATATCATAGTCAGAAAGTTTACAAGATCTTACCGCAGAGTCATAACAAGTCGAGCGGTAGCTGAATTGGTTCTCTCACAACATTTTTTTTAATTATATGTGGACCAATTAAGCCCAGTAATTCTTCAAACTGAGAGGCAGACATACGAATGTAATTTTCGAATTTTTTCGGAAATGAAGAAAGTGTTGGAAATATTGCTTCAAAAAATCCGTGCTCTCGTTGCAATTTATACAACGGATGTACCCAAAATCTTTTCTTTTTATATTTATTTTTTTTGCTATGAATAGCAATATCATTCAGAATAAGCGTAATTAAAATCCTATTACGTCGAAGCCTATTTATTTGCGCTTGCCGAATAATTTTTTGACACTGGTAAATCCACATTTGATAATCATATTCACTAGACATAATTTTATAGATAAAAGTAGAAGTAATGGACTTGAAACAGAGATGTGGGGGTAACAATTATCTGGCTTGGACATTCCAATTGTCGCAGAAGTGAAAAGTCACCTACCACTTGATAAAAAAAAAGCAGTGACTGATTTCGAAGAAATTCTACGATCTAGCAAAGAGTTTCATGACGAATTCCTAAGTTCACATTAGTCGTATAGGAGGGCTGGTTACAGGCCACAAGTTCACCTTTTCGCCACCGCCGCCATGGTGGCGCTCGCATCGCTTTTCCTATCCCCTAGTTCAGCTTTTCACCGCTGCATGCCAGGTGGTGCTCGTGTCGCCCCCTACCCCCACCCTTAGGTCAATCACTAGTGCCAACTCTTGTCACCACCAGCCCGATGACGCTGTTGACGGGAAATATGAAAAAACTATATGTAGCCCCTTGCACACGCTGCAAATTCAAATTTGGGTAATGTTAGCCCCCTATATATGCCCCCCTCAGACGATAACGCTAGTGCCGTTGCTTTGTGATGACGTCACCGTCGCTAATTTTTGTCCGCTTTCTCATCCCCTCTTTCCCCTCCTTTCTCCCTCCTATCCCTTCCATTTCTGTCCTCCAAGGAAATTTTGATGAATCATACATGATGAGTCATGGTTTTGTTTTCCATCCCCTAGTATTTCCTCAACCTTGCTTCGCACTAGGTACTTTCAAGGCCATTGATGAATCATATAAGATGAGTAATGCATTTTTGGATTCAGTATTTTTGTATAAATAGTGGAATATTGGGGTGCTTTGAATCAGTATTGTTTAATTGAAATTTAAGTTACCAGCCAATACAAGTGCATATTGTTTGATATTACATGATAGAATTGTTAAATAAAATTCACTTACTGGTTTAGTTGTTTATCAGACACGATGTTCGACGAAGCAATTATTGATGTACAAGGTTATCAAATTAATAAGAAATTCTTATGTAAAGAATTGGCAATTATAAAACCAAATGAATGTTGTTGTAGAGTTCATGTTTTATTTAATTTTCCAATTGAATTTCAACATTTATCACGATGTGCCCAAAGACAAATAAACTGGGATACAAGAAACCTTCATGGTCTTCAATGGTACTCTCTACCCAACAATAAAATTGATACTCAACCATATGAAAATTTAACATCTGTGCTACAGCAACACTTAGAAAATGTTAACATGGTTTTTGTGAAGGGATTGGACAAATAGAAATTTCTATCTCAATTTTTACCCAGCAACATTGTAATCACAGATTTGGTTGCAGCGCCAAATTTAAGACAATTAACAAAAGATTATGTGAGTCAAAATCATCTGTATAATTGTGGTCATGTCGACTATTGTGCAATCAATTATGTTCATGCAATCAATAATTGGTTACATGAAAATCGACAAAATCAACCACAATTTTATTCAGTATTAACAAGTGAATGCTATAAGTGATTATGTAAAGATAATCAGAATGTAAAAATTTGAACAATGTAATTCGTTATGGATCACAATAATTGGTTTGGTTTATATTGTTGTAAAAAAATAAAAAAATAAATGTCAACAATCATGACGTAAATGATAATTATTATAAATAGCAGTTGTATTTATTATATCAAATCTCGTTCTCGCAATTCCTCTAATTTCTTTATTCATAACTGCAAACAGACAGATCAACCTATATTGACCGTTTGTCACATCAGCATTTTATTCAGAACTGCAAACAGACAAATCAACAGTTTTCAAGCGGTTCATGTGCTGTTAGTTTCCTGTTACTGCTGTATATATCGATTAAATCCTCTTGTTTACCAAAATCATCGAATATATATCCCCTTTTATATTGACCGTTTGCCACATTAACATTTTATTCAGAACTGCTAACAGACAAATCAGGAGTTTTCAAGCGGTTCATGGGCTGTTAGTTTCCTGTTACTGTTGTATATATTGATTAAATCCTCTATTATATCGAGCGTTATCGTTACGTATAGCAGGAAAGCTATATTTATCACGCCAGCATAATGAACACATTTCACAAAAACTATTATATAACATATCTGTATTGAAATGATCGTTATATACAGGGCGTTTCACCTATATCCCCTCATATTTCCTCCCCTTGGTTCGCACTAGGCACTTTCAAGGCCATTGATGAATCATACAAGATGAGTCATGCATTTTTGGATACAGTATTTTTGTATAAATAGTGGAATATTGGGATGCTTTGAAGCAGTATTGTTTAACGCCTCAATTTGTTTTCACAACGGTTTAATTGAAACTTAAGTAATGGATGCACTATCGCTTTTGAATAATTGTTCAAAATCATTCAAAAAAGTCGGTGATTTGGAGCCTGGAAGAAAATATTACATCCAATCATTTCGAGTAATTAACACAAAATATGGTGATGCGATTTTCGCAACGTTAAAATCATTCGATAGTGAAGTGATTCTAAACAAACGATTTTCACCATTACTTTTCAAAATTGATGAGTTGAATAAAAATTTCGAAGCTACTAATCAATATATGGTTACATCAGAAACAACAGTCAGCTATGTACCCATAACATTTGGTCAAGATTGAGCTCAATTTTCAATTATTTAAATTTATTGTATAATACTTT
Source organism: Meloe dianella (assembly GCA_028455855.1). NCBI lineage: Eukaryota > Metazoa > Arthropoda > Insecta > Coleoptera > Meloidae > Meloe > Meloe dianella. The sequence goes on along the minus strand of JAPTHL010000040.1, from coordinate 159,133 downwards.
TATGATATGAAAGAAAAACAAAAATATTTTTTATATTAAAATAATTATTTCTTTAAGAATTGTATAATCTGAATAAATTGTCTTATAAATTATCATGGTATTTTATCATTAATAAAAATATTATCAAGATGATAAACAATTATTGGCAATAGGGATGTATCAATAACAAAAAAATAAAAATAAAAATCAGATGATCTTGAACTATTAATAGCTATCATGAATCAATTGTTTATAGCAAAACTAATGAATTAAAGATCTCAACAAAAGTATAACAATTGTTATCTGTAGGGATATATTAATGGTGATCTTGAACCATTAATTGTATATACTTAATATATATGCTATCAACTTTTTTTCGGAAATGTGCTATGAATTCCACTTCTTTAAATTAGTACCTTTATCAATAATAATATAATTACGAGTACTGAATGTTTTTACATCAACTGTATTATCTGATGATTTTTTTAATTTCATCACCAAATTATTTATTATATTATAATTATGATTTTTTAAGAGTTACCTAATCTGCATAAATTGTCAATAGGGATGAATAAAAAAAATCAGATGATCTTGAACTATTAATAGCTATCATGAATCAACTGTTTATTGCTAAAATGAATTGAAGATCTCAACAAAAGTATAACAATTGTTATCTGTAGGGATATATTAAAGGTGATCTTGAACTATTAATAACAATCAACTATTAATTGCAAAAGAAAATGCTGATATGGCATTTTCTTAGAATACATACCAACAATTTTTTAACATTTTTTCGAAAATGTGCTCTGAATTCCACTCCTGTAAATTAGTACCCTTATCAATAATAAAATAATTAGGAGTATTGAATTTTTTATATCAACTGTATTATTTGATGATTTTTTTAATTTTATCACCAAATGATTTTTTATATTATAATTATGATTTTTTAAGAGTTACCTAATCTGCATAAATTGTCTGTTAATTGTCTTAAATTTGATGCTACAACCAAATCTGTGATACAATGTTGCTGGGTAAAAATTGAGATAGAATTTGTTTTGTCCCATCCATTCACAAAGACCATTTTAACATTTTTTAAGTGTTGCTGTACCGCAAACGTCCAATTTTCATATTGTTGGGTAAATAGCACCATTTATTTGTCTTTGGGCACATTGTGATAAATGTTGAAATTCAATTGGAAAATTAAATAAAACATGAACTCTACAACAACATTCATTTGGTTTTATAATTGCTAATTCTTTACATAAGAATTTCTTATTAATTTGAAAACCTTGTACATCAATAATTGCTTCATCGAACATCGTGTCTGATAAACAACTAAACCAGTAAGTGAATTTTATTTAACAATTCGATCATGTAATATCGAACAATATGCACTTGTATTGGCTGGTAACTTAAATTTCAATTAAACAATACTCATCATGTATGATTCATCAAAATTCCCTTGGAGGACAGAAATGGAAGGGATAGGAGGGGGAAAGGAGGGGAACGGAGGGATGAGAAAGCGACCAAAAATTAGCCACGGTGACGTCATCACAAAGCAACGGCACTAGCGTCATCGTCTGAGAGAGGGCATATATAGGGGGCTAACATTACCCAATTTTGAATTTGCAGCGTGTGCAAGGGGCTACATATAGTTTTTCATATTTCCCGCCAACAGCGCCATCGGGCTGGTGGTGACAGGAGTTGGCACTAGTGATTGACGTAAGGGTGGGGGTAGGGGGCGACACGAGCACCACCTGGCATGCAGCGGTGAAAAGCTGAACTAGATAATAGGAAAAGCGACACGAGCGCCACCATGGCAGCGGTGGCGAAAAGGTGAACTTGTGGCCTGGAACCAGCCCTCCTATACTACTCACATTTATGATTATGTTATTTAATTTAGTTGTGCTGGAAATTTCCCAATTGCAGCTTTATCTATCTTTTTGTCGTAAAATAACGAATAATGCTAGAAGCCAACAACGGCAATTATGCTGACGTATTGAAAAATTTAGAAGACAATTTCACAGACAAGGAGATGATAAGAGAAGTCAAAAGCGTTCGGAAGACAACGAAAGGAAATCTTCTGATAACGTTGAATAAGAACGCCGAGCATATTGAGAAAACATTAGAAACTACGATGAAAAACAATAAAATACACGTCCTCGTGTATTACATATTAGAGATATCGACGAGCTTACAGTAGAAAGTGATATAAAAGATGCTTTAATGGAATCAGGATAAATAAAATACAAGGATAAGCTGGAAATAAAGTCCATTAGACCACTTAATAATGGGAATCAAATGGCAGTAATGATTGTTGAGGAGAACGAGGCCAAAGCTCTACTTCATGATGGCAAGATCAGAATGGGACTGACGATGTGCAAAATTCAAGAGATACTGGACTTGAATAAATGCTATAGATGTTGGCAGCATGGCCATAGGGCACATAGCTGTGAAAACACTGGCAAACCGGACCACAAAAAAACCTGATTGCATATTTGAGCTGCACTGTCTTCTGTGTGAAACGGATGGACATGAGGCTGGAAGTGGGACCTGCAGATTCTTTAGACAGGCCATGAATAAGGCCAGAAGTGGAAGACAGCAAATTCAGACTAACTAGCAAGCTTATGCGTATTATGTGTTGCCTGAAGCTCAATGAGCTACATGTAACTGACAATCGAAAATGGGAATTGTGCTGTCTATGGAGGGTAGAAGGAAGGAGAACCGTCTTGTATGGGAGACAAGTTGAAAAAGTGTCCACCTGTAAACAGCAACCCAGTGAACACACGACTTTACGTAGATATGACATACAGGTGACCGTATTCATGACTTTGATATGATGTCATTCAGTATGACATCATTATGACATAATACTGACATTAAATTTGACTTGTATATGATGTCATAATGGTGATTTATATGTTACGTAAATAGTATACCATTTTCATCATATTGTGATGTCACATCAAACTCATTAATTTACATAACATTTATGTACGAATTAAATCAAATATTTACATAAATAACAAGTAAGATTCTGACGTAAAAGTGATATAATAATACCATCAAATCTTTACATAAAAAAAGTCATCATTGTATGTAAAATTTATATAAAAAGAACGTCATACTTAAACGTCAGCGTTAAGTCATCCATTTATGTACAATTTATGTAACATTAAAATCATGGCTGTATACAAATGATGTTCTTATATTTGCACTATATAAATTAACGCGGTAAGTAAAAATTATATGTAATATTTATTCTTATATGTAGAATTCAAATTTAACTTACCACAAATTCTTTTTAAATACAAATTCTAAATACTCAGTGAACACATCAATGTAATACCGTCTTTTTCCGAAAATAAGACATTCTCCGTAAATAAGCCCTATCGTGATTTTCGGAGTTTTTTGTAAAATAAGACATCCTCCGAAAATAATCCCTAGATAAAAAATGCAAAAAAGAATTCGTTAAAAAATGCTGTTGATTTATTAAGTATAAATAATAATATGTTTAGCTTCCTCGATACTCGTATTTCAGAGAAATGTTTCAACCAAAATATTCTGTATTCTGTGTAAAATAAATATTAAATAAAAAAATATAAATATACTTTTATTTTGGCCCTCCACCGAAATTAAACCCTAGCGCGTATTTTGGACCCAAAAAAATAGTAAGACAGTGTCTTATTTTCGGAAAAAGATGGTAGTGATATCATTTCAAAAGAACACGTTACATAAATAATGTGACATGAATTTTATATAAATATGATAGAAGCTGCAATATAGCAACTGCAGGTAAAAATTACTATTATTCTTTTATGAAACGACATAGCGATTTATCTTTGCGAACTGCGGAGTCAACGAGCTTAATGAGAGCTGTAGGATTCAACAAACCTCAGGTTGATCAATTTTTTGAAGGTTTTGAAACTTTAATGCAGAGGTTTAATTTCACTCCCTATAGAATCTGGAACTGTGACGAGACTGGGGTTAGTATTGTCCAGAAACATGATAAAGATTTAGCAACAAAAAATCAAAGGCAAGTTGGAAAACCTAGTTCTGCAGAACGTGGAAAGAATGTGACTGTACTTTTTGCAATGAGCGCTGGAGGTCAGTTTGTGCCACCTTATTTCATATTTCCACAGTTTCGAATGAATGAACAACTTATGATTAATGCTCCAAATGAGAGTGTAGGTGAAGCTCAGCCAAATGGCTGGATAAATGCCGAATTATTTTTGAAATGGGTGCATCACTTTGTTAAATATTGTAATCCTACTGCCGAGAATCCAGTTCTCTTGATCCTTGATGGACATACCAGTCACAAAGACGTAGATGTGATTGAATTTGCCAGGGATAATAATATTCACATGCTGAGCACCCCACCTCACACAACGCATAAGCTACAGCCTCTTGACCGTACGTTCATGAAGCCTTTTAAATCAGCTTACAATGATGCTTGTGATTCGTGGATGAGATCAAATCCTGCAGTAAGAATCAGTGAATATAAGATTGCAGGGTTAGTTGCTTCAGCTTTCAATAAAGTTTCTGGAATGGATATTGCAATGATTGGATTTCGCTGCACAGGGATCTATCTTTTTGACAAAAAGGTCTCCAATGATCTGGACTTCATAGGTTCAGAAATGACCAATGTTCCAGAAAGTCAATCAGCATCAGAACCGTCACTTTTATCTACACAACCCTTGGAACCAACACCTTCAACTTCTCAGCTGTCCGAGGTTCAAACTGCAACTGAAGCAGTAATTGACAAATCTACTGATGACTTTAAGGCTGTACTTACACAACTCTCACGGGTTCCTGATGCTTCTGAAAGAAGAACTACAGAAAGACGTCGTAAAGCTGAAAGAAGTGAGATTATAACGAGTTCTCCGTATAAAAAAATCCTGGAAGAGAAAAGAGCAGATAAAAAAAGTGCTGAATCAGTTAAGCTAAAAAAGGATTTTCTTTCGGCAAAATCTGTTACTATCAAAGGTAAAAGTTTACGGTCGGAGAAAAAGTTAGCAAAGAAAAAAAAAGAAAACCCGATTCCTCCTAACAGACCGGTTGAAAAAGAGACAATTTGTCCTTTTTGCCTCGAATCTCATGATGAGGATTGGATACAATGTGGAAATTGCAAACCTTGGGTCCATGAGGCTTGTGCAAATATATCGGAGATATCAACTCAATATATTTGCGATTTTTGTGTAGTATAAATGTTTCTAGCACAGTTAGTGGCCGGTACTGGAGGACAGTTTATAAAAATTTGATTTTTCATTATCTTGAAGTTGCAATAGAAACTTGATTATTTCTAAACATATTGGTGGTTTATTATTTTCATTGATAGCATAATAGTTCCTTAACATATATCAGGTAGCATTGAGCGTGTAAACTAAGGCGTTATAATTTTATTATTGATAAACCTTAAGGTGACGGTACTGGAGGACCTTCCCCTAAATATGACGTGAAATTACTTATGTTAATAGGACATAACAACTATGTAAATATGATCTTTGATATTACATCACTTTGATGATCTACATGTTACATTATATTTCCATAACACAATTACATCTCTGTTACATATGACTTTTTATGTTATATTGACGTAACTAAATTATGTTAAATTTACGTAACCTATCATGACTTTAATGTTACATTATATTTATATCACAAAGTTCTACATAAAACGTATGTAACATTGTTATATCTTAATGTACATGGGGATTTTATATCATTTTTATGTAAAACCAATTACTTAAAGCTATGAAGTGATTGTAATGTCCAGATGGTAATATTTTTTTTAGTATAATTGGACTAGTGTACAATAAGAACTGACGACACTCAGTAGGCCTTCCACTTCGCTACACTCTCTAAAGATCTAGGTTGTCTTGCAAATTCGGCCGGAAAACAATCTTTTGCAGTTTTTAAACGCTCATTAATAGCATCTATTTGATCATTTGACAACCGTTGATCTTTTAAACCGTTGCACCATCGCAGCAAAACTTTTTTTGATACCCCCAAACATATAAGGTGTTGATAATCTAGAGCAGGGATGGCGAACCAATGGCACGCGTGCCACAAGTGGCACGTTTGAAAATTTTTATGGCACGCATAAAAACAAAATTATTTTTTTTATAAGTTATCTTTTTTGATAGAAATGAATCCAGTTTCGCCTTCTAATGTTATTGCGTGTTGTTGCCGTCGCAGCGCTCGAATCAGACGACAGACTGCATTAGTCATTTTTAGTAAACCGTCGTCTTTGAAACTTCAGTGACTTGTTAAAAAATATAACCGTTTAGATATAGTGTCATTTTTAGGTAAATATTTTTACATATTATTTCATATTTTATATTCTGCATTCGTTTGCAAGAACATATTGCGTCACGACTGAAGTTTTAATCTGTAACTACCTTAAGGTATTAGAAGTTACTAAACTTATAATTTATTTTGGTTATTTTTGAACAATAAAATATTTTAGTATTATAAGAAATTATTTTATCATTAAATTATTAATTATTTTCTTGTGTCGGTAATATTTTTAGTACTTTAATATGTGACGAAATATGTTCTTGCAAACGAATGCAGAATAAATTATTTATTTTATAATAATATTATTAAAATATAAATTTTTTAGAATTTCTTATTATGGCTAGTTCAATGAAAAAATCGAAATTATCCGAAACATGTAGTATATAGAAGAGAATTCCAAGCTTCGTGGACCGATAGATATGGTATGATTGAAAAGGACAGTATAGCAATTTGTATTTTATGTTCTAAAACTGTAGTCTATAGAACATCTTCAGTAAAGCGGCTTTATGAAACCAACCATAAAATTCTTCTCGATCGAAGTGTGGAAGAGCAAAAGGAGTATATGTCACGTGCCTTAAAAAATAAAACAGCTCAAACTACTTCTTTAATGAAATATATTGCAACTCAATCAAACACCACTGCTGCTAGTTATCAAGTTTCAAAAAATATTGCTCAATATGCGAAACCTTTTAATGAAGGCGAATTTTTAAAGGATGCTTGGCTGCAATGTGCACCATACTTATTCGATGATTTCGAAAACAAAGAAAAAATTATCCAAAGAATTAAAGACATGCCGATAGCTAAGAATACAGTGAAAGAGAGAATTTTGGGTATGACGGAAAATGTAAATTTTCAACAAAAAATTCATAGTCTTGCGATTTTATATCCATTTGCCTTGACGAGTCTACCGACGTAACAGGCTCTGCTCGCTTAGCAATTTTCGTACGTTATTTTGTTCAAAACAATATTAAAGAAGAGTTAATAAGTTTATCAACATTAACAACAACAACAAAGGGATTAGACATTTGTAATGCAGTTATAGATGCATTGGAAAAAAGAGAAATATGTCCTTCTAAAATTGTGTCACTTACAACTGACGGTGCCCGCAGCTTAACTGGACGGGAAAATGGATTTATAAATTTATTTTCAAAACGTATTGGACGCACAATTCATGGTTTTCATTGTATTATTCACCAACAAACGTTATGTGCCAAAACGGGTTTAAAAATGTTTGATGATATTTTGAGTTGTGTCACAAAATTAGTCAATTTTATTTCAGCACGAGCACTAAATAAAAGAAAATTTCAAGAATTGTTAAACGAAGTAATCTCGTCGTACAATAGCTTACTTTTACACAATAATGTACGCTGGTTAAGCCGCGGAAATGTTTTGCAAAGATTTGTAGATTGTTTGGAGGAAATAGGATTATTTCTAAATAATGAGAACATTATTGACTAATACAATCAATTATTGGATGTAGAATGACTAGCAAAAGTTATATTTTTTCACTGATTTATGCTATCACTTAAATGAATTAAATATAAAACTACAAGGTGTTAATAAAACAGTTATTATGTTTGACTTAATCAAAGCGTTCGAAGTCAAATTACAGATTTTTAATCGTGATATTCTTTCAAATTCATATAAATATTTTTCGAATACAAAAAAAAAAATTCTGAAAGTGAATGTCACGAAAAGCCAAATAAAGAGTCATTAACGAAAGAGTTTTCAATGGTAATTCAATCCCTGATTCAGGAATTTTCTGCAAGATTTACGGAGTTTAAAGAATTTGAAGAAACTTTAAAATTTATTTTATATCCTGATACAATACCATTTGAAAAATTAAATTTAAAAGTCCTTGAGTGGTTAAATTTTAATAAATTAGAAATGGAATTAGTTGAATTTCAGTCAAGTACCATATGGAACCAAAAATTTGTTGATTTAAGAAATGATTTAGAAATTATTGAAAGTAATCGATTATTGGATAAAATAAATAAAATTGCAGAAGATGAAATTCTAACTACATGGAATTCAATTCCTGACACGTTTATTTGTTTAAAAATATTAGCAAAGGCAATTTTTTCAATATTCTCATCGAGGTGGGCATGTGAATCTCTATTTTCAGAATTAAATTTTATAAAAAATAAATATAGGAATAGAATGACGGATGAGTCGAGCTCTGCATGCGTACTGTTGAAATTAACTAAATATGAACCAGATATTAAATCTTTATCATCTTGTGTACAGCAACAAAAATCACATTAATAGCATATTGCTTTTTGTAAAACATTGATTGATAAAATATTGTTTAAAGAAGAATTGCTTTTATTTGTTTATTTAATTATACTTACGTATAGTTTCACCACGCTAACAATTCGAATGAAATTTTATTGTGGCACGCTACCTATTTAAAAAAGAATTTTGATGACTTTGTGGCACGGACATCAAAAAGGGTTCGCCATCCCTCATCTAGAGGTATTTGTGATACCATACCAAGATCTAATTCAAGAAGTAGAGATACTCCTACATGGTAATCTTCGTCCTGGTTATTTTTGAATGATTCATCGGTCCGGAGAGGGTTGTTTAATTCCGGGAAATTAACATAACCATCCCACTCTCCTTCTTGAGTCCATTTTGAACAATCTAAATATCCGCTATGAGACTTCGTCAGTATTAAATATGCCCTGGCCGAGGCATCACAAATGATTGCATTAAGACGAACATCAACGTTTCGACTATTAATTATTATCCCATTTTCGTGTAAGCTTTTCATTTCATCAACAAACCGATTAATGTAAACATTAAAATTATTGTGTTTAGAAAGGCCATGGAAAAGACCAACTAAAAATGGTTCTGTGTAAATATCGGCTTCAATGGCAGCTAGCTAAGGCCAAAATTGACTGGTTGATGATTTAGAAAACGACATTCCATCACAATTAAGTTGGATAAAAACCAGATCAGGACTAATATCGTAGTATTTGTCGAAAGATCGAATTAATCCGTTTGCAATCCCAAAATGAAAATAAGAGCCCCATTACCATGGATAATTATACCTGTTTCATTACTAACGTTTCATTCCTAACGTCTTTTATCAATTCGTCTTGATGACCATGCTTTCGTAATATCGCGATCAAATCATTTCCAGCTTTCTGGGATATACAATTCTCAGACAACCAAAATCGCAAATCTTCTGATAAGCTATTTGTTCCAGTAGATTCGTCTGGTAGTTCAGTTTTGTTATCCATTGTAATAAGATGATCAATATTTTCGGCATTGATTTCATTATGGTCTTGTCGCTCTTCACCAAAAAAATTATCACTGTTTCCTGATTCATCTAATGTAACATTAGATGAATCAGGAATTTCGACTGGCACAATATTTATAATTTCTAAGTTATTGTCTTCAGGAGTAACCATTGGAACGCTGTTTGTAACCTCTGATGAACTACTTTCTTGTATTAAATAATTCTCTCGATTGCTACATTTTTTTTAAATTTTTGCATGTTGAATCTCTTGGTCAATCATTTGATAAACTCTTCGCTTAGATACATATCTTATGGGCGCTTAAGCATCTTGCTTTTTTATAATAATTGAATGGTTTTCAATTTGAAACAATCATTTACGTGTAAATATATAATCACTATGTATACATGTATATGGTAGTGACGGTTATAACCTCATATTGCATTATAACCGTTGCAACTTTCATTAGCATCAAAATGGCTGACGGAATTGACGGTAAGGAAAATAATTAATAAACTTTTTCTATACGGACAATTTAATTTCGAATGTAAGTGTTTCATATCAGTAGTATTATAAAATCAAAGTGAAATGATAAAATATTTGTCAAGATTCGATAAATATACTAGAAGCGTACTTCAAATGCGATACGAATACAGACTAAACCTCACTTCCTTTAATTCCCACATGTGAATTCTACTATCTTATAAGTTTCTCTGTTGCTCACTATTGATTGAAATTTCTGAAAATACTAGAATGTCCATAAATCCAATTACTGGAAGATTAATTTTGTACTGCATATTACAGAATCAAGAGAGTTTGCTGTCGTAAACTTCACAAAGGAGAACAATTACTCGGAGGTGCCGAGTATTTGGTTGCTTTCCCCAAGGATGGTAATGAGGATGGATGGATGTGTTGGTGGCCTTCCAACAATGTAAAAAAACCAACGTGTATATAAAAGAGAAATTTAGACCGGACGAAACGTGGCAACTTCAACCAATACGGTTTCTTGGCTGCTGCCGTAAGTATTCCTATAATGCATAGCATCATTAAAATCTTTAGACTTTGGGCGTGTTTAATGCACATTATTTACCTGTTTTATCATCAAAATTACTTCATTCAGATTCCTACGAAAAAGCTCGTGGCGTCACCGCAGACGGAGATTCCACTTCGAGCGAAGAAAATCTTGGTTGTGGTCTTCGGGTTTGTAGACCAACTCATGTCGCCTCTACAACCGAAGAAGAGGAGATACATTTCAAACCTCGAAAAAAGAGCAAGCAGCAGAATCGTAAGTGCAAATTTGTTTATTAAGAACCGTTATTTTATTACAAAATATTTTTTCCTTCATTTATTACTTGTAGCACCCTTACCCATGCCAGAATTAGTGCCTTCACACCCCTCGAGCAGCAGGTCGACGGAAAAACCTTGTAAATAACTATTCGGAAAGACTTTTATGAATGTATCTGTATTATTTGAAATTGTAATTTAGGTATATTGGCTGACCTTCAACATTCATCGTCTCCAACAAACGGATGTATTGGGATTCACTTGGATGAAAATACTCCAGGGCCTGATATAATAAGCGTTGAAACAAATGTGTCTTTGAACAATAGGGGTGTAAGTGTGACTCAAGATCATGTCAAGTTTTGAAGAAATCTACGCATTTTCGACGAGTGGTGATAAAACTTTAAAAATAAATAATGCCTTAATTTATATGGTATGTAAAGACAATCAACCATTCACAATTGTTGAAAATGAAGGCTTTCGCAATTTGATTAAAGTTATTGCGCCGCTTTATAAACTTCCCAGCAAGACGTCGTTGACTCCATGGGTTGATGATAAATACGCAGCATTATCAACAGTCTTCAAAGAGAAGTTGTCAAACATTGAAAACTTTACTCTCACTACTGACATGTCTGAAACAATGACCATGAGAAGTTTTTTAGGAATAATAACACACTTCGGTGTTGGTAATGAACTATTTTCAATTACTCTTGGAGTGTACCAGTCAAATGAACGTCATACTTCAGAACACATCGCTGAGATGCTGCTTAAAACGTGTACCGAATGGGGTATTTCCACAGATAATGTTTCGGTTGTAGTGACAGACAACGCAGCCAACATGGTAAAGGCCGTTGATTTGGCTTTTGGAAATAAACATATACCATGTTTTGCACACACTTTGAATTTGGTGGCACAAAACTCTATGCAGAAAAATATAGAACTGCAAAACTTGATAACTCAGCAACCCAGAAAGAAACTAAATTGGTACAAGAGGTCCCGACCAAATGGAATAGTACATATTATATGATCGAAAGATTTTTGGAGCTTCGCACCATCGTTAATAACATAACCATTCATCATAAAAATGCACCACCGATGCTAACTGCTTCAGAACTATCAATTCCTTCTTCGGTTTAACAAGTTCTGCGACCGATCGAAGCTGTAACTAAGGAAGTGTCAGGAGATAAGTACTGTACTAGTAGCAAGGTAATACCACTTATCCATTGCCTTCTTATGAAAATTAAAGCTCTTAAACTCGAAGAACCTCTTGCCAAAGAAGTGCAGTCGCTGGTCCTTAAACAGATTGACAAGAGGATGGGTGCTATAGAGAGTGACTCCTCTCGCTATGGCCACGATATTGGATCCGAGGTTCAAAAAAATGCATTTTACAGACCCAATTGCTTGCTCTTCGGCTGTGGCAAAAGTCAAAAAGCTTATAAAAACTATAATACAAAATAACGCTTCGGAATCTGATTCTTCAGATCATTCTGACAAACCAGAAGAAAACTTTTCATTGTGGGATGATCACCACAAATTGGTCTACAAGAGCTGGAAAACGATGAAGCCTGAAGATGCTATTTTAACACGCTTATATTAGCTTGACCTGTATGTATGATGTATGCATCTATGTAACGGAATCTTTCAACTTAATTTTCACCAATTTCCAGAAGTCTGATTATCTTGAAAATTTGCACAAGGGTCAAGTGCCGATGACAATACAATAATCTCATGAGTTTATTAAGGTTTATTAATGCTACCCCAAGTCTTTTATTCAAATAGTTACGTATAATTGGAAAGGTATTGTAACATTAAATGATATGTCCAGTTTCAGCTGTCAATGATATTAAATTGCCATAAGAAGAGGAGAGGTTTGTTTAGATGAATTGAAACTGCAATACCTTAAAAGTAAATTAATAATTGTTCGGTGGAAATAATAACTGCGGTGGCTGGTACTAAAATAGTACATTATTATTATTGTTATTATTATTACTATGAGTTACAGTTTCATTTTGTGATATGGGATAGTTGTAGCTGAAAATAAATAAGTTACATTACGATTGTTCTTAAAAGTTTTGATATTTTAATACTTATGTGTAAATAATGAAAGACATGTCTTCCATTATTTACAATATAAAATTGTACAATAAGCTTCTAGGCATTGCCAGTAGAATTATTGGATTGAAGAAAACAATTCTTCGAAGTTGTAGTATATTTCAGACATCTGATCAATAATTTCGGTTGCACGTACTGAAAATATTCTAACATAAACTTACAATTGATTTAGAGAACCTACGTAACGAAAATTGGAGGGAAGAATGGCCCAGATTTCGTGAAAAATGCATTGTCTTCAATTCACTCCCATGGTTTTGCGAGAGACAATACATGGTATGGGAAGAAGAATGGGTTCGATATCAGCGGGTTGGTCATCAATAGGATGATTAGAGGTTTGTAACTACAATTTTTTACGGTTTGCATTGACCGCTGAATACTAAAATGACGTATATCCTATTTCTAGAAACTGTTCAATCAAGGTTAGCCGGCATTACACTCTCTGAGTTTAATGCTGCAGCAGGGCAATGGTTTCGCCTGGGGTCGCGGCGCCTGAAACGGAGGAGTGACGGCCGTATTTAAAGACTTATTATTATTGTTATTATTATTTAGAGGTATAGTTTTGATTTTGTTATTATTATTTAGAGTTATAGTTTTGATTTTGATATTTTTATATGTGTATATAATAAAATATATAAAAAAAGACAATATGCTTTTTCATGAATATAATATAACCCCTATATGTTATTCAACATAATAATTACGTGAACAGTAATGTCATTGAGAGGTCACAATGACATAAACTAGATGTTAAATTATTAGTCATTTGTGACTTTTATGTTACGTCAATGTCATGGTTACTTTATATCACGGACATGTCATCAATATAACATGTACGTTACATTGACATCACATTAACGTTTACTGCATTACGTTATGAATGTTACGTAAATGAGTGTGAAATTATGCATCACATGTGACTTACTTGTGCGTCACATATGACTTAAATTTTACATAACGCAAATTCTTCCGTTATGTTATTTTTACGTCCATATTACATTGATGAGTTCACTGAGACTATATTGGAAAAATTACTTTTATATATTAAAATTCTGAAAACGTATAATTGTTATACATTGAAGATCATTTCTGCCATCATGAGTAAAGCGTAACTATACTTTTAAATGAATTTAAGAACACAACAACAATAATAAAACTAATGTAACATTCTATTGAAAATAAACGTATTTTTACTCTTCTATCATTTTAATTTTTTAGTCAGAAAAAAATTACCCAAAAAGATTACGCTGTCGTCTATTTTATCAATCAAGGATCATACTCGGAAATTCCTACTAATTGGATAGAAAACGACAATCAATCCAAAGGCAAGATCACATGCCGGTGGCCCCCGCCATTCGTGAAGAATACTACCTTCAGGCTGAAGAACAAACTAACACCTGACAATAATTGGCCGATTCATGAAATCGAGATTTTGAAATATTGTGGTAAATCTTGAAATCATTAAGGACACTGAGATCAGCAGATATCTGACAATTTTCCGAATTTTTTTAATAACCATATTTTTGCAAAATAAATATTAATAATAACATCTGTAATTTTTTACAACTATTGCGGGTATTCTTTTTGTATTCTATTTTTCCATTAATAAAAAAAATTTGACAAATTGTTAGGCATTTGCTGGCTTTAATATTAATTGAACTCTTCCGATTTATCTATCTAAACCTAAAATTATTTATATATAATTCAAATAATTATCAATTAATGTACTTCTTCAGATTATATAAAATAGTTAATCCAAAAAAATCAGATAGTAGAAAATATTGTTGTGTTTATGAGTGTAACAGCAATCCATGTAAAAATCTGGACGTTCGGTTTCATCACTTTCCAAAACCGAATCGTGTTTTTGTTAAAGTCCAAAACTATTTTGGGGAATATGAAAAAGTAGACTGCAGGAAAATGTGGGAACGTGTTTTAAAAATAAAAAATGTTACTGAGCATATGGTAGTTTGCTCTTTACATTTTACGCGAAATGATTACATTTTACCAGGTAAATTAATAATTGTTTACATTTGTATGTTGATTGTTAAAAATCATTAGTATGTTTTTAATGAGGTAATTAAAATAATAGAAATTTAATAATGTTTGTGTGTGGAAAAATAATTTAAACATATATTTTCTTTCGTCGAATTTAAATAGATTAATTATCTAAATTCAACTTGTTTCATAAATATTCATCTTATTTTTTTCAAATACAAAATTTTTAAAATGTCTATTATCTTATCTATTTTAAAAGTTTATTTTAGTAACATTTTAAAGACATATTTATTTTGCTTATAGATCGACCTAATAGCCAGCGAAGTTTGAAAGTAGATGCAATACCTTCATGCAATTTACCTAAAGTCCCAGCTGAGAACGAAAACCAAATTAAAAATAATGCAAGAAAGAAACGTTATTTAAAAAGAGAAGAGAAAAAATCTCAGAGTATTTCCGATTTCAAAAATCCTGATCCAATAAATCTCGAACCATCTGGTCAAGATATTGTTAATGCTGTAAATGAGCCTGAGAGAAATAAGTTCACTCCAAACGAACTTGATTTATGTCAAGTCTCTAAAAAAAAAACTAGTGGATTTTGGGATTCAAGTGACTAGTGGAGACTTCATTGTAGACTATTTTGATACCATAAAGACTGATTCAGAATTAAATACGTTAACTAGTATTGCAAATTTTGAAATTCTAGATGTTTTAGTAAAGATTGTTGAGCTTGGTTATCCAATATACAAGTCAAAAACTATGAATCTCCGAAGTAAAATTGTACTGCCTTTTATGAAGTTAAAACATAATGTATCTTACGCAATTTTAAAAGCATTATTTAAATATTCATCAATCAGTCAGTGTCGAAAAATCATCCTTGGCATGATTGAAAAGTTAGATTTTTGTCTACGAAAAGCAATATATTTTCCGTCGAAAGAAGAGATATCCAAAAATATCCCATTATGCTTTGCTGAGTTTGCTGACGTAAGGGTAGTATTGGATTGTACAGAAATACATATCCAAAGACCAAAAGAACTTTCCTGTCAACAAGCTACATACTCCCGCTACAAGAGTAATTTCACGATCAAATTCATGACTGGAGTAACTCCTGGAGGTATGATATCGTTTGTTAGCAAAGCCTATGGTGGTAAAATTTCAGATGATGCTATCTTTTAACAGTCGCAGATATTAGATTTGATAGAGAAAGAAGATGCTATAATGGTTGACAAAGGTTTTAGAATAGATAAATTATGCAAAAAAAGATATCAAGCTTATTCGACACAATTTTTCAAGACAAGAGGCTCGAATGAGTGCCAAAATTGTTAGAGCAAGAGTGCATATTGAACGTTCAAATCAGAGATTAAAAGTTTTTAAAGTTTTAGGAGCAAAAATGCCAGGGGGTTTGGTTGCTCATGCTGATAAAATAATGACAATAATATCTGCAATTGTAAATGAGTTCACCAATTTTAAATATCGATAAATTTCACCCCTAATTAATATTATTCATTAAGTGATGTTCACAAGTTTATATCCTTATTTGATAATATATATGCAGTCAATAAGTTTTTGTACAAATTGTTATAAATAAAATTTATTGTTTCAAAATAATTGTTACATAAAAATACGATAAAAATTTTATGTATTTAACAACATTTTTTTAAATATTTTCCTTATCTAGACACAAATAATGCAACATATTATTGAAAAATACTGATTTCAAAGAGAATAACAGATCCTTAGCAAATTTTATATCATAGTTAACTGTAATTATTTTCATACTTTTATCAAATGATGCAAACAAAATAAGATCTGTTTGACTTAGATTTAATAAAGCCATTCCCATTTGAATTTGGGCATAATAAGTATGTTCTTGTTTTAAAAATAAACTATTATCTTGGTCTTTTGCAATATAATCTATTTATTCAATCACGACATTAATATTATTCGTTTTACCAGGATATGGACATTTTATTTCAATTAATTTAACAGGCATATTATTTTCAATTATAATCCCATCAGGAGAGTATCCAAGCCATGGATTTATGCTTGAAATGATAAGACAACATTGGAACACTTCAATTCCGAGTTTTTCTTCGTATGTCTTTCGAGCAAGCGGTTCAAATTTAATCCCGTGATTTGTAAATTTATTATATTTATTATTATCATTGTTGAAGTTTTCCAATCAGCTTTACGATTTTTTTTATATGTATATAACGCGTAACATCTAGAACCAGTGATCCGATATTGTCTCTCCTTCTCCCAAACACTCAAAAATTTTTTACTTTCTATACAGATATTAAACGGGTCTTTATCAAATATATTTCTAAATTTACTTTGACAACAATCTTGCAATCTATATGGTATTTTGGATAGGTCAGAAAGGATTTTCGAGGACGACTGATGATTGAAAATATTTTCAATGAGAAGAAGGTAATCAGGTGGTAAAGAATCAGCTGTTGTTGTCAGTGGAGCATGTCTGCCTTTGCTATTTATAATGAAATATAAAATAAAAATATTACTTTAGTGATTACTATAATAAGACAGAAAAAAATGAAAAAACCTGTGAATAAAGTAAATAAATTTGATGTGATTAAACAACGAAAGACGTACAAATTTTATGTTTGTCATATTCAAACACTGACTAAATTGATTGGAATTTAAAAACATCAAAAAGCAACGTAATGAAATCGATCACAGCATGAATGATTTTTTTTATTTACTTCATCGTGGTAAAAAAAACTTGTATTCTATCATTCATATAGTAAAACTATTAGTGCCATACACTATGTTCCGACAATGTTGATTTCAAATGTTCAGAAAAAATCAGCTTTTCTATTGCTTTTTGTACATCATCAGTAAATTCTTGTACATTGTCCTGGATTCGATAGCATTTATGATCAGATAAAGGATTAGCATCATACTGCTCCAAGCATGCTTTTTGTGGAGCACTCCATAAACATTTGTTGTCTGTACACGATGCCACTTTCAATTGTGATAAATCATTACTGTAAATAAACAATTTAATTTCATTAGTATTTATCAATAATTTATAAATAATAGTACCGCTGTTACATGTTTACACCTCTCACTAAGTCCAGCTGTGCAACTACACTTAGATGACATTATTTTACCATTTTTATTTATTGTTGTATTTATTTCATGTGGTTTTTCACGAAAAGCTGAAGACTGTAAGCAGTATGACAAAATGTCATATTGATCAGTTACTGAATTTCTAAATCCAGAATAAATTAAGTGTACTCAATTAATAATTATTTCTCCCTCTACAAAATTTCTACATTTAGGGCTCGATTCAAGGAACTCAAGAACTTGTTTCAATGATAAAAACATTTTAATTATTTGTAATAATAATATAAATTTGGGAAATTACTGTGAGCAATATCACAGCTGACATCCCGAGAGTAGTTGTAATAATGGCCACAAGATGACGTAGCGCAATGAACCACTTACCAATAGGCCTTTTCATCATGTGACAAGCGCACGCGCAGCCGCCATGTTGAAGCGGCGGTAGTTCAAAAGTTTCGTACTGTTTTGATCAATAATGGCTGGAAAAGCAGTATCATCTTTTCAAACAAATCGATCATTGGATCAAATTGTTGATGGTGCTTCACTTGTTCACAATTCAGTGGAAGCACATAATTGTGAACAATTAAAAAGGTGGCTTAAATGTCATGGACGTTCACAAAAAGGGAAGAAAAGTGAACTGATTGAGAGGTTAGGAATCAATATAAAAATAAACACCAATTAGCAGCATCGGCATCAGGCGTGTGGCCCTATAATAAATCATATATAGGTCCACACGTCTGATGCCAATGCTACTAATGGGTGTTTGTTTGTGGTCAGCACATTTTATTGCTGCCATATAGCCTTATAGTATTTAGGTTACTATATCTTATTATGTAAAAATGAGTAACATAAATAATTATTGTAATTATATTCTAATTAATTATGACAATAAATTGTTTTCACTGGCAGAACCATTTTAATTGACATGAAAGTTAATAACGAGTATTATTAATTCAATAAATAAATTAATATTTCAGGGTGAAAAATGCTATCCAAAATAATGTACCTGTAGACCCGGCTGTTGACAAAGGAAAATGGCTGTACATCCTGAACACAGGAAATCAAAACCAAAATATTTCCCAAACCCAAGTACCCAATTATCCTCAAATTTGGCAACCATTTCCTTCAAAAGATGTTCCAAAAAATTTTAACTACGGATCTATTTATCATTATTTAGTAACATCATGTATAGATGAAGATCATGATGAAAGTGATATTGAAAATCTAGACAGTAATCAACGCTCAAAAGATGATTATAGTACATCCAAGCCCTTAAAACGAGGAAAACTGTATGTCGATAGCGGACACTTATTTGATATTTTTAACGGTGTAAGCGCTAACAAAATGTTCTGCATGAAATGCAAAATTCATGCATCCTTTAAAGTAAAGGAAATCCATAATGTAGCAGTTATGATTGATCCTTCAAGTGCCCGAGTAATTAACGGAACTTGTGACTGCAAAGCATCAAGTATGGGTCGCTGTTCTCATGTTGCTGCATTGCTATATATTTTATTAAATTATCTGGATGATAGTCACGAAAATAGTTTACCTTGTACTAGCAAATTATGTACTTGGAATCAAGGTCGTAAAAGAGAAGAGCCACATAAAGCAGATGAACAACAATATAAAAATAAAATTAATATTACGAAACGGAAATCGTATGATCCTGGAAGAAGTTTAACAAAAACTGTTGAAAAACAAAAAATAAATAATTTATTATCTGACTTACAATTAATAAGTGCTGGTAAAAAAGCTCCGTCTATGTGGGAACTTTTATTGCAACCGCAATATAACGATTATGACTTAGATAAACCAAGAAAAAGTTATTTAAAAACATTAGTTTATAGACTGACTACTAATATGAGTGATAATAGAAAAGGACCTGTTGATATAACGTCAGCAGTTCAAGTCAATAATGATAAATGGTAGCAATTTCGCAAAATATTAATTACAGCTTCGAAAATCAAACAATTCAGGACTGATAAAACAAATGACCAAATTTTTAATCTTGTCAATTCTCATTTATGGATTAATCAACTTATAACGACTGAAGCTATGCAATATGGCCAAGTAAACGAAGAAACTGCACGTCAGAGATATAATAATTTTACATCGAAAAAATTTTCTTATAAAGTTGAAAACAGTGGCCTGTGGGTGAATTCCAAGTATCCAGGATTAGGCGCATCGCCAGATGGGTTAGTAACGGATCTTTTGAACAACACAACGGGTGTATTAGAAATTAAATGTCCGAAAATACTTGAGAATTATAATCCAACGGACTTACATCTACTTACGCCACAGCAACGTAATTCCTTTTGTTGTATTTCTGTAAGCCGTACTTCGATGAAGTTGAAACGGAATCACTCTTACTACTATCAAGTACAAACTCAAATGGCGATCACGGAAAGATCGTGGTGCGATTTTGTTATTTGGACTTCAAAGGGTTTCCATGTTGAAAAAATTTATTATGACAAAGACTTTATTGACCCTATACTTAAACACGTTAGTATTTTTCATCAAAATATATTGGCTCCAGAGTATTTTGAAATGAGAATCCCACGACGTTTAATACCGTTCGACTTGTCTAAGTGAACTCTATCTTCCAAAGCATTTTCAAACCTATATATATTTTTTATAATAATTTCATATCTCTAAATATATAAAACAATTAAATAATCGTTACAATAGTAAATAAATATGTTATATTTGTAAAATAAGTACCAAAGGACTTATCAAAGTAGATATATATGAACATGGATTAAAAAAAGTGGATAATATTTCCATTTACAACTTGTTGTTTTTGCACAACTTACTGCAATACAACGGTTTTAAATGTATTCGTCAAAGACTAAAGGCGTTTGAAAGTTAATTAAACATGCACAGACAAATATAATTTGTGACATCATGGTACGCGTATTTAATGGTAAAACTGTTTGAAGAAGTCGAAATGTTTTTATGCGTCCAATAATATGTTCAACATATATGCGTTGCTTTGCAATTTTCTTTGTTACGATTTCCTCTTGTGGAGTTAAACGATCTCTTCCATTCAAAAACGGAGGAATATTCAAATGTGCTTGCTTTGCTTCAACTATATCATGAACCGCAAAACCTCGATCGGCAAGTACTACATCTCCAGGCTGCAACAAGTCTGCAATTTTCGATCGCTTAAATATTTCCCGATCAGATATTGAACCTTCATATGCATCAGATACAAAACAAATGCAGCCATTTGGAGTACACCCGATTAAAACTTTAAAAGTGGTATGAGCTTTATAGCTTGAATATAAGTTACCTTGGTGTTCAAAATTTGACGGCGATTGACACAAAAATTCTGCACAATCTACAATAACTCTAATGTTTTTTATAGACCGAAATATATTTGGTAATGTTTCAGCTATTCTTTTCCTTGATGGAAACATAAATGATTTTAATTGAGTGGTAAATTCATTATGCAAGAAATAAATCCAAGTCGTACATATTTTTGAGACAAATCCTGTAGAAATATCGAACTTGTAAGCTAAATCTTCTATTAAATATCCCATGCGCAATCTCAATAATACCAAAATCAACTGTTGCATTGATGTTAATTTGTATTTATAATTATTTTCGGAACATTCATTTTTTGACTCTCGACTACCCCAATATTCCAAGTTTTCACAAGCTGGACTCAAAAATCTATGCAAAGCTTGGATTTGCTTAAAATGCAGGCTCGTATAAAAAGTGCATTTTTTATCATCATAACAAATAGAATTTTCAAATTTTTTCATGGCTGAATTTTTCTGTAAATTAACCTGAATAATTTTATTACGCATTTTTACTAAATCAGTTTGAATTTCTATAGTTCTTGTAGTTTTGCTAATTTCTCCACAGTTTGTATTTTCATCGATTACACTCATCTTTGAAGATAATGATTTCTCTGGTGTTTGAATAAAACAAACATTATCATCAAAAATATTGTGAACCTCTTCATGAGTCGCCGATGTCTATAATAACAAACAAAAAGTTTTAATTTAAATCTATCATTTTTTTCGATAATTTTTTACATTCATTGTAGGAGCTCCATTTGCTTCTTCCATATCAACTTTTTTATACTTTTCAAATAAACTTGTTCTTGCTTTGACCACCTACAAACAAGTTAGAGGTTATAACTCCGAAAAGCTTATTCTTTTGTACAAAAAATTATGAATTACCATATTAATTGATTTTTCAATTTTTTGAAATTCTTGATAGCTTAAGGGATCAGGATTTTTTTCTGTTGGACCACTTTCTCCATGAAAATGCAGTGAGCAAATATAAGTATCTTTAGTAACATCATCAATCGATCGAAAACCTTTGTCACTTCGGCCACATTTTTTCACCCACAATTCACATTTTGTGCATTTTGAACATGTTTTAACATGTGCTTTGCCTGATGATTTGATTATTTCTTTGCGATAATGAAGACAAGGCATTGGAAAGTTTATAAAATAATATGTATTGGTTTTAAATGATTTATACCGTGTATCACTCTTACATGCTCCATAGCAACACCTTTTTGTTGTTCCTTTTCGTACAGGTAACATAATAATAATCGCTTAGAATTTATCTTTCTCAATTGGGACACTTATTAGTTTATTTATTTCTCACTTTTTTTGAATAAATATACTTAATTTAATATTTGTTAATTTTATTTATTTTTACTTGACATTTTAACATGCTTGTTTATAAAAAACAGTACGAAAAAGATGGCTGATACTGACGCATGCGCATGAAAAAACAATTTTGATGAAAAGGCCTATAGGAGGGCTGGTTCCAGGCCACAAGTTCACCTTTTCGCCACCGCCGCCATGGTGGCGCTCGCAACGCTTTTCTTATCCCCTAGTTCAGCTGTTCACCGCTGCATGCCAGGTGGTGCTCGTGTCACCCCCTACCCCCACCCTTACGTCAATCACCAGTGCCAACTCCTGTCACCACCGATGGCGCTGTTGGCGGGAAATATGAAAAACATGCCTTTAGAATTAAAAGGCACGACGAAGTGGTAAAAAAGATCATAAGAAACTGCCGTCGACAAAACATGATAATAGAAGAAGAGCCCCACGTTCGACATGAAGATGGTACCCTGTTCATGCCTGATTTGGTTGCGCACCTTGCGAATAATACAACTGTGGTGGCCGACGTGCAAATTGCATGGGCCTCAACTACATCATTGGCGGCAGTCTGGGAAAGGAAAAGAACTGTATACGACTGCAAAAAATTCCGGCAGGCACCGGAGCGACATTGGCCCAACAAGACATTTGTTTTTACTCCAGTAATTATCGAGGCTAGAGGTATATGGCCCCGCTCCAATAAAGACGCCGAGACCCTGCTACAAATTTCTTTTAACATCAAGCAAAGTTGTGTCCACTCTGTGCTGAAATGGGGAGCATCCATACACAGAATGTTCATGAAAAGCGTGTGGAAAACTGGGCCAGGTCCAAGAAGTGGCTTTCATAACAATTAATTCTCGTCAGTATAATTGGAATTATATCTATCAAATGGTCATCATCACGTCATACTTCATCTTCCATTCTAGCTGCTCATTGACACCTGATACAGCAGTAGCTGTATAGACAACACCCCAAGACGGTACAACACTTACAACCGAAGAAGTTAATATTATATTTTTCTTTCTTAGGCTGTTTTTAGTAATTGTGCACTGCATTTACCTGCAAAAACTTGTTATTTTATTTATTCATATTACATTGTAACCGCAGTGTAAACATTCGTTATAATAATAAAGTTATTCATAGCCCATTGCACACGCGGCAAATTCAAAATTGGGTAATGTTAGTCCCCTATATATGCTCCCCTCCCTCAGACGAAGACGCTAGTGCCGTTGCTTTGTGATGAAGTCATCGTGGCTAATTTTTGGCCGCTTTCTCATCCCCTCTTCTTCCCTATCCTTTCCCCCTCCTATCCCTTCCATTTCTGTCCTCCAAGGAAATTTTGATGAATCATACATGATGAGTCATGGTTTTGTTTTCCATCCCCTCATATTTCTTCCCCTTTCTTCGCACTATTCACTTTCAAGGCCATTGATGAATCATACATGATGAGTCATAACTAAATGGGTCAAGGATATTTGATAAATCATACATCTGTGTCATGATTTTATAATTTTTTATTTAAATAGTGAAATGCAGGTGTGCTGTGGTTCAGTTGATTTTTTATTGTGAAAATGTCGACATCTTCTTCGATTTGCCAACTAAGTACATAATTTCTAAATAAGATTAAATTAATTTTTAAAGTAATAAAAACTTATGATGAAGTGCAAAAATTTATCAGTCTTATAAATAAAAATATTCATTTAACGCGTAAAGTAATAATGAGTAAACAGTTTTCTGGTAATTTGTTTAAATTAGAAGGAAATTTGGCACTATTAACATTTTATCGGCAGAAATTGAAGCAACTTAGATATTCAATTAAAAAAACTTATATGGACTTAAAAACTAGTGAACAAATCAATAGTAAACGTCAATTAGATTGGCAAGACATTGAAACTGCTTTCAATAGTAGATTACATAGTGGTGTAATCGTAAATTTAAGTGTAAAAGATGCAATAATATTTTTTAAAAAAGCATTTCGTAGTTTTTCAATCCAAATCAAAAAACATTTAGATAATTCAACAGTTAAAGTAAACTCTATATTTTCTGCTAATTTTATAAAACCATCAGATATAATACAGTTGATATAAAAACATTCAATACTCATAATTATATTATTGATAAAGGTACTAATTTATAGAGCTGGTATTCAGAGCACGTTTCTGAAAAAATACTAAAAAAATTGGAAGAATTTCAAGAACGCCATAGTGGATGGGCGTTACTTGAAATTATTTCATTAAAAATTATTATTAACAAATCTGTACTGATAAAAGGGGGTATATCAACATATGTTGAAGTTCCAAAGTTTATTAAAGATCGAGGAGCTGTAATAAACGTTAAAAATAATGGTCAGTGGTTTCTACTCTTTATCCAGCAATAGATCATTCTTATCGTATGTTGAATTATCCTCAATATAGTCATGTTTTAAAATACGACAGAATCAATTTTCCAATTAAATTAAAGGATATAGGAAAATTTGAGAAATTAAATAATTTATCAATCAATGTTTTTGGCATTGAAGAAAAAAAACAGTATTACCAATAGCACTATCGAATAATAGATTTCCTAAATCAATTAAACTGTTAATGTTACCAGTTGGAGACATTGATTCTACAATAGTTAATAACGATCAAGGTGATATACTATATCATTTCGTATGGATGAAAAATCTATCACGTTTAGTTTCATCGCAAATTCCACGACAGAATCGTCAAACTTATATTTGTAATAGATGTTCAAATCATTTCAAAACACCTCAGTTACTTGAAAAACACATGAACTATTGCAATAGTATAAATTAATGTAAAATTGTAATACCCACTGAAGAGGATAATAAAATAAAATTTAAAAACTATAAATTTAAAGAATTAGCTCCATTCGTTATGTACTGTGACTTAGAAAGTATTGTAGAAAAATATGATGAAATTAACAGCACAAGTAATACGATAAAAATCCAAAAGCATAGAGCTTTTAGTATTGCATATTACTTGCATTGTTGACGACCTTTATTCAATCGCAAAATTTGTTGATGAGGAACTGAAAAATATAAAATCTATGGAAGTATTAACAAATGAACAACTTTCAGAATTTAACAGCGTCACAGTATATCATACATGTGGACAAAGTTTTCTTCCAAATCAAATTAAAGTAAGTGATCATTGCCATCTAACAGGTAAATTTCGTGGGGCAGCTCATCAAAGTTGCAATTTAAATTATAAAGATAGTTTAATAATTCCGGTAATATTTCACAATTTAAGTGGCTATGATGCACATTTTATTATTAAAGCTTTGTCCACTCATTTTAGTGGCACTGTTAAATTATTACCAGTAAACAAAGAAAAATATATATCATTCACGAAATATGTTGATAATACCAGTATCAAGTTTCGTTTTATCGATTCGCTTCGATTTATGCCATGCAGCTTAGATAAATTAAGCTCATATTTAGATCCAGATCAGAAATTAATCACTAAATCAATTTGTGGTAACGATGAAACAAAATTACCCGATAAAGATAAATTTTATAGTAAATTAAATGATATGGAAATTTTTGATAATGATAGTAGTTATATGAGGCCGATCCTAATCCACTTTTACGCGGGAAATTCAAATTTTGTTGCCGATCCTAACCCATAGGTTGTGCGCATGCGCCGAGGGGTGGGGGGAATGGTGACGTCGCTCAGGGGTCATTGACCTTTCAATGGTTTCAAGGTTACGGGGCGTTTCAAGGTCATCTGACATGTTCTAGCGTGTTCTAGTCGTAGGGGGCATTATATTACAATAAAACTATATTTTTTGCATGTTCTCTTTATTATTATTAAAATACATTTCATGTCAAACTGCTTTTTTCAATCCAGTTGTTATATTTGTTGTCGAAACCCAACCATTTTACATATATTTTGTTGCCTTTCTTCCTCAAAACTCTTTCCACCAAGTATACTCCAGGATGCTTGACTTTCAGCAATTCCATTTCATAGAACCCACCTAATATCGGTTGATCTTGTTCATCTTTTAAGAGATAAGTTGTAGGATTGGTGAATTGTACTTTCCTTATTGTGAATATTTCATTGGACCAGTTTGGTGTGTAACCCTTATCAAATAATCCCCTGTTTTTGCTGATTCTCACTTTGTCTCCAACAGCAAATTTATGACTTGGATAAGCAATTTTGATGTGTGTATAAGTTGACTTTATAATCGATTTTTCGTTACCCTTGTTAACTTGCGACGGTTTCATTTTAATCGTTCTATGGTAGCTGTTATTGTACTTGTTGACTATACTGCCCAATAAAGACACCCATTTGTAGTTTCCCTGTAGACTAAATTGTTTCCACATGAGGCTTTTTAATGTGCGATTTACTCTTTCTACTATTGATGCTTTCTTTCAGGAATACACGCTGTAGTGGTTGATACCATATTTTGCCATTAGCTTCTTAAAATCATTGTTGTAAAGCTCTTTTCCTTGATCAGTTTGTAAGTTTATAGGGGTTTGTTGCATTATCGACAGAATTGAACTCATTGCAGCAGTGACTGCCTTGGCTTCCTTCGATTTCACTGCAACGGCCCAAACATACTTTGAGAAGCAATCTATAACCACAAGTATGTACTTATGTCCACCATTCTCTTTAGCATATGGAATCATTTCTACAAGATCAGCTTGTAAGGTCTCATTAAGACCTTTTACTATTACACGACGTCTCTTGAAGTTGATTCTTGCTGGTTTGTGAAGTTCTTCAACAATGTCCACTTTAATGGCAGTGGGACCGTATTGCTTCCTGGCTTTCATCACTCCTTGTGGTAAGCCTCTTCTGATCCAACTGATTCAAATCTAACTGGCAGTTTTATAATGATTTGTGCAGACAACTTCTTCACTTTTGTACTATCTGCTTTCCATTTAAATGAAACTGTATCATTGAGTTTTAGTGGGTAGTGAATTAGTTCTGTCTTGGTGTGCTCTTGATTGTTAATGCAAATTACTATTTCATAAATGCTCAGTGCAATGCGTTCTATAACTGCAGCCTCCAGAGGAAACGTATAATATGTTAGCCCGTTGTTCAGTACAAAACAGCCTTCATTAATTACGCTCGAATGAAAGTCCAAAATTAGGTTATAAAATAAATACTGAGAATCGGCAACACTTTCAATGCCTGTATCGTCTGAACTCCTACCATGCTTGATTATATGCCTACCAAATTTGTCCAGTGTCATTTTCAAGCAATTATACCGGCTTCACGTAGCTCCTCAACAATTGAGACAATTTCGTTTTGATGACCTGTATTGCCCGCTGTCTGAGAGGCGACTAACAAGCGAAGTCTGTCAACAAGCTCATTTGCATCGTCCCAATAAACATAATCTACTGGTTTATTGCTCAATATTTTTGCCATTCCTCTACCAGATCGTGTTTGATTGGAGCCACAGCCATCGTACAGTGGTGCTATGACTTTTTTATATTTACTGCTTCGAGTTCCTGCGACCTGCCCGTTAGGATCAAAATTTCTCTTGACAGCGTTGCTAGTGTCCAGAATTGCTTTATAGTTGCATAGGTCTTGTTCAGTGTAACTGATTGGTTTGTTCTTGAAAAGAAGCTCGTAAAGTCCTAGCGTTCCTTTGTACAAGGTATCATTGATTCTTACATCAGGACCATCAAATTTCACCTCAGCTGATCCGATAAAGTACTTTTCCTGGAAGCTCTCATGCCTAACTCCAGTTCGATGATCGAATTTTCTTTGATTATCATGGAACATATTATCTATGTATCCACGAGGTAATCGGTGAAAATCTTGAATGTAGTCATCATAAGCTTTCGTATCGATTATTGTTTCGACATTTTTCTTACTTTCTTCAACAGATTTGTTGAGAACTTCATCAAATGTATAGCTACTATCTTGCGTAGGATTGTACTGGGCTATCAATGTATCGGAAATTTTGGGTGTATCGCATGGCGGTGCGGGTTTACACTCAGATTGTGGTTCTCTTAGTGAATCAATCTTCTTCTTGAGATTCGTTACTTTCAAGGCGATTCTCCTTGTGGCCTTTGAACTCCTAGGTGTTTCGAATTTTACTCTCCTAGGTGTTTCATAACGATGCTCAATTAAACTCTCTTCCACCTTTGTGTTTTAGTCTTTTATATCTAATTTATCAGCTATCGCTTCTAAATGTTTCGTGATTGGATTGAACGCATTTTCACGCCTTAATTGATCTTCCTTCAACAAATCTAGCTTCTGTCTGATTTCATTTCTCTTTCTTATCAGCTCCTTGCTTAACTCTATTGAGTTCGAAATCTTCTGGGGATCCATTGCTCGCTTCACAAGCAGAAGCGTACTGAAGAGAAAACAGCTTTTTAACAGCTTTATATATCCGTTTATAGAGAACCGCTTTATAACAGCTCTTGTTAATGGAAAACAGCTTTATAACAGCTCTTGTTTGTGGAAAACAGCTTTATAACAGCTCTTGTTTGTGGAAAACAGCTTTATAACAGCTCTTGTTTGTGGAAAACAGCTTTATAACAGCTTCTGTTCGTGGAAAACAGCTTTATAACCTCTTATGGGAACAACTGATCAGTAGCATGAAAACCGGTTAATACGGCTGTATGAAACTGTCTATCCCTTTTCTATACCTGCCACTGTCAATGGTTAAGAAGTCGTGCATGTCTGCCCAACACAACGAGCACATTTCCTTGAACTTATTAAATGAGAAGTCCGTATTGACATGTTCATCATACACGTGACGTAGGTTCAAATGATCTTGTTTGAATATTATTAATAGATTTGCATTGTCGCGAATGAGATGTTTAGGGATACTGACATATGTTTGACACAAGTAGAAACAATCAATATTCTTATGTCTTCCCATACTGAAATAGTCTCTCATTAGGTTCTGTTTGTCACATGCCACATCATCAAAAATGAATAATGAGTTCGGTTTTGCACTTTGCGGAAGAGGTATGTTGTTATCCAGGCCACTGTATAGGCTGTACGTTATTCCTTTGATAGTTTTCAGCAATTGTTCTAAGTACACGTATTTTGGTTGAAATAGGGATTTTGAATAGACATAAACGTTCTGGAACCTTAATCCATTCAGATGTTCCAACAAGTTTATCATCACATTGGTTTTGCCACAATTAGATGGTCCCACAATAAGACATCTAACGGTAGACGGAAGCAGCTCTCCATGTCTTTTGTTAGCGGCTGTTCCACTACACGCATGTTGAGCTATTACTGATCAACGGTTGGCACGTTCAAAATCATATAAATAGGACTGGGGAACTTGTGGCGCCTATAAATGCTCGTGAACAATTCAAAAACAACCAGTCGTAGAGGTGCGTTCAAGGAGAAGCAACGTCATTGTGGCTCCGGAATTTTCAGCTCACTAATTGATAAATTACCCGTAGAACTACATATTCCTGGCTATCGATTCTGTGGACCAGGTACCAAATTAAAGAAGAGGCTCGAAAGAGGGGATCAAGGTGTCAACAAGTTGGACGAGGCTTGTAAAGAGCACGACATTGCTTACGCTGAAAATAAACAATTGGACTGGCGTCATCGAGCCGATAACAGATTATTTGAAAAAGCGCAACAAAGATTGCATTCATCAGACGCGGCTTTTGGTGAAAAGGCTGCCGCACTTGGTGTTGCTGCTGTAATGAAAACGAAAGTTACGCTTGGAATGGGTTGCAAGACGAAGAAGAAACGTGGAGGTAGATTGACTTTCAGAGAACTTACTCAAAAAGCGCGGGCTGCATTGAAGCAAAAGAAGTTCACTGACATCGGTGATGCCGTAAATGTAGCACTGCAGGCAACAAAAGCATTCAAAGGCCGAAAGAGGGTTAAGCCTGTGCGAGTTGTGCCACTCCCCAAAACAGGTGGTTTTCTGCCTCTCATACCGCTGTTTGCCGCTTTGGGAGCATTAGGATCACTTGGTGGGGGTGCAGCTGCCATTTCAAAAGCGGTTAGTCAAGCAAAAGCAGCTAATGAGCAATTGAAAGAGAGTCAACGTCACAATCAGAAAATGGAGGCTATATCACTGGGAAAATCATCTGGTAGTGGATTGTTCTTGAAACCTTACAAGACAGAACTGGGTCTTTTTTTAGGACCACCAAAAAACTTCCCATAAATATTCCGAAACGAGCACTGACTGACATAGACATCCGTAGATTTGTCAAACAACTGAAGATTAGTTATTTCCGTGGGGTTTTCATGAGAGATACGTTACCTACATCTGGGCCGAACTTTAAAGAGTGTGTCATAGTAAACCTGGATAGTAACAAAGGACCTGGGGCACATTGGACTGCTTACATTAAAAATGGTCGTAATGCAACATATTTCGATAGTTTCGGAGATCTAAGACCTCCACTTGAGCTGGTGACATATCTTAAAAGTAAAGGTCCCTGTGAAATAACGTACAATCACCAAAATCACCAAAATTATAACACAAATATCTGCGGGCATTTGTGTTTAAAATTTCTCTATAATAGTTTACGCTCAGTCGTGTATCAGCTGTTGACATGTCTTACACGTTTACCCTGTCTGGAACAAGTTCTGTCCTTCAAGCCAACTACTACCCTCCGATTATGCTGGATGATGGAAACTACGTACTGGGGCTCATCAATCTCGAAACTTATAATTCGTTTCCAAATCTTGACACTGCCAACAATAAATTCCACTTCGTCACACCGCAGGGAAAGAAAAGCTGTGTAGAAATTCCTGGGGGTTCCTATGAAATTGACGATATCAATGAGTACCTCAATAGGAAATTGGCCAAGTACACAAGCGAAAAATCAATCAACACATTTCCCTCAGACGATCATGGAAAGAAAAGGCTTTCCAAACGAACGCTTCCTATGCGTGGAAATAACAACACATTGAAGTGCGAAATTAAGTGCTCAGTGGGCATAGACTTCACAAAGGAAGGCTTAATCGGCAGTCTATTGGGCTTCCATTCAAAAATACTAAGAGCAAACGCAAGGCACATATCGGACACACCAGCGAGAATCTTAAAGTTGAATGCTATTTGCGTAGAGTGCAACATAGCTGCAGGCTCATTTCGAAACGGGAAACAAGTTCATGTTATACACGAATTCTTCCCGTTAGTTCCGAATGGTTATCGAATTGTTGAAACACCTACCAACGTAATATATCTACCAATCAGCGTGAGGGAAGTAGATGAATTAGTACTTAAAATCACCGACCAGTATGGAAATTTTGTTAATTTCAGAGGTGAAGTGGTCACTGTAAGGTTACACCTCCGGACGAAAAATGAGCATAGTGTTTAGAAATCGCACCCCCAGAAAATATATAAGGGCACAGCACAGAAATAAATCGGTCAGTATGAGCCCAAGTTCCAAACGATTGACATCAGCCAACAAAAATTTCCTCAAGTCATTGGGATTTACTGTGCTATGAATTACGAAATTTTGAAAGTGAACGAAAGGGCAGCTTTCGATGAGTCCATTACTTCTGCTGAGAGGCGCATACATCAACCCTACGCCTCCACATCGTACAATAACAATGATGAAATCAGAATTCCTATCCAACAGCAGGATTTATATTCTTTGCCATGGTTAAGTGATTTGTATATAGAAGGCAAGCTAACAGCAAGTCCGAAAGAAACACCAGTAAAAGGGCAAACATATTATCTAAACTTTACCAATAATGGACTACTCTTTCTGTTCGATGAAATAAGGTACGAGATTGCTGGCAATGTAATTGATCGAATCAAGAATCCTGGTATGGCTACGGTTATCAAAGGACTTGCTACATACAATAAAACTCAAAGCACTGCTCTACAGAATGCAGGATGGTTTCCTTTTGAAGAATCAACAATTGCTGACGAGACATCCGGGCTCTTCAACGCTATCATTCCGCTGCGAATGTTCCTAGGATTCTGCGAAGACTTTCGGAAGATCATTTTGAACGTTAAACAAGAGTTGGTGTTGCTGCGCAGTAACACGAATAATAATGCTATACCGTACGATGCTACGAAAACTATTGCAAAAGTTGACATATACAAAATATACTGGAGGATGCCTCATATATCTGTATCGACTGCCGAACGAATAGCTTTATTGGATACTTTGAAGAAGGATAGAGAGCTCGATGTGCCCTTTAGAAGTAGAGAATTTTATGAATATCCTCTGTTGCCGCGAACACAGAGACATATGTGGCCAATAAAGACAACAATGGAGAGACCACAGTATATATTTTTTGGATTACAAACTGACAGGAAGAATCAAGCCAAAAAGAACTGCAGTCAATTTGATCATTGTAATCTGACCAATATAAAGGTGTACCTGAATGATGTTATGTACCCTATGATAACTTGAATTTGAACTTTGAAAACAACCAATACGCAGTCCTATGTGAAATGTACACCGGACAAAACTACAGCCTACTGTTTAATAATACATGATAGAATCGCCAAGTATGTTCCATCTAGAAGTGTTGCTAGATTGGTATGAATTGTATGAAGTTATAAATAAACACCCTAAAGTTAACAATGATGTTGTTTTATTTCTGTGAAATTGAATACAACAAAGTCAGGGTTTCTTGGTAATCAGTAAGCTTTGTTGAAGGCCATGCTGCTGAATCTGGACCACTTGACCACCCCAGTTGCGCCGTCTCTCCTTTAACGATATGTTCGAGTATCCAGTTTAGAATTGTCATATGTCTACTGTTGGTAACTGGACGAAACTTGTAATTCAAATGCTTCTCACCAATGGCTACAATGAAGAACTTCAATGCTTTACAGTTGGCCAAATATGCAGCGTGGCAGATCATCTTATCAATACATGGGTCGATTTTTTGATAATTCTCTTGAATTCTCTTCACAGGATAGAAAACACGAGAAATACATCGTATATTGAAATTTGATAGTAGATTGAAAATGAACGTCTTGTATGGAAGACCACCTTCTAAGTTGTGCTTTTTCACAAGCTTCTCAAACAATTCAATGTTCAACCATTCTTCATTGCACACACTAACCACTGCAGTAACATATTCATCCATTTTCAATTTTCGATCCAACAATAAGTATATTCATTCGAGACTTGAATCTGATTCAGTTTCAGCCATCCCGGTAAATGCAGTATCAGGAACAATAAAGTCATTTTTGGTGAGTAAATAACACTGCAAGGTTCCGCTTGCACGAATTGCATGTTTTAAGTGATTCTCGTATACGCGTGTCTTCAATTAACTCCATCATTCTAATCTATGTTCTCACTACTCCATAGCCCCCGGGGTCTTGTATCCGTGTGACGGTGACTGAGCATGCGCTTATCATCGTGTGAACTCAAGACCACTTTAGTTTGTCTTATCGAGTATACTACGTGCTCCTTGGATCTAATTAGTCGTTGGGTTCTCTCAAAAGTTTCTCTATTGAATAAACAGACTTTGTAATCTTCAAATGAGATCGTTTTCAGAGATGACTTCGTGGAGCCCTTAGACTTTTTTGTCAGCTTCGTCTCACCTCGACCCTCTTCAACCGTAAACGCATACATTTTGGATCTAAGACCCACAAATTCTAGCATAATTTTACCATTATTCTCGTCCTTCATCAATCCAGGGACCTTTTTGTTTTGCAGTTTAATACCAAAAACGTTATTAGGGTCATAGTCTGATGTGTCGAAGCGGTGATTGTCTCTCTTAATCGATTCATATATATCAACATTTTGAAAGTGGTAAATTAAGCTGTCTGTATCTGTGTAGAGTAGTTTCACGTTGTCAAAAGTTTTCTTAATGTAATCGTAATGAAATTCATATAGAAAGGTCTTGGATAAATCTAAAATGGTGAAACCCACATAAATTGGTTTATTCAGGAAGACTTCAAGTTTATTCATGTCTATGATTGCTGTATTATCATCAAATATAAAAGAACTGTGGAAATTTGGTTTTGATATAAGCGAGCGGGCACTCCATTGACCCTCCCAATGCGTGACTAAACGAATGTCTCGATGTTTTCGAACATTTTCCATGCATTTCCCATAGATTACATTGTTCATTAGTTTATAGAAATCCTTCTCGAAATCGTTTTTCGACTGCTGTCTTAATTTTGTGTTCATGTCCACGTATTCCTTCAACCACTGTGATTGTTTAACCTTGAGAACTTTATGGATTTTCGTCAACGTTAAACCATAGTTGAGATACATTTTCAAGTTTCTATAATGCACAACATAGTTCAGCTTCGGATACAGAGTGAGAAGCAGCTTCTTCAGTTTAGATTTTGAAATTGGTGGGATCATGTGTTTGGGTGCAAGTGGTAGATCACTATGTGCATCATATAAGTCTATGATTGTTGACATCGAAATACATCAAAAATGAAGTTTGTTTGCTTGCATCGTACTTCTCTTTCATGTATTCGTTGTTTGCCTCCGCATATCTGTTCGAACATTGAGACACGCCCCCTCTAATTCCTTTCTCCACAAAAAGTACCTTGTCTATGTCGGTGAGGAGTTCAAGTTTGACTTTAGTCGTCTTCAACATTGCATCGAACGTCAATCCAGGTGCTGTGTAATAATGCAATGGATCCAGCTTATAGGTATCCATGCAAGTTCTACGAAACGCTTCAAATACGTCAGCCAGGAGCAGAACGTCAGTTTTCAAATATAGATCAGAGTATTGCCCTAATGTTTGAATATTGAAAGCTTTCCAAACATTCTCAGCATGCCAATAATCTTCATCGGTAATATTCTCATTACGTAAAATGTTATGAAATTTGTCCTTTGAGGGCAGGGAAGTTTCATCTAGCCTGGTCCACGAATCAATGTATTCATAGGGAAATATCCCTTTTCGGCTGAGAAGATTAAATTCATTTGTGCTGCTGCTACAATGAGACTTTGTAATAAACTTTTGACCATCATTCAAATTCGCTGATAGCTTTTCAAGACCATATTGCATAAATCGGAAAGAATCGATAAATCTGAAGCTGATTTTCGTGCCTGCTACGAATTTTGTGAAAGAAATATATCTTTCTTTGTTGATCGGCAACAGTGTTATAGCCCCCTTCATAGAGGTGGCCAATTCTCTAATTATGAAGTGTGCATCGTAGCCGCTCAAATTGTGAAAGATCACTGGTACAGTGAGAACGTCTTTGTAGTTCAAGTTGCAGTTTTGATGTGCAGCCCCTCTGTATTCACCAGTCTGATGGTTATGATCTCGAACTTTCACATGATGTATTAAAAACGGTTCGCCACATATGTGACATACATTTGCTCGATTGAAATTGTCACTTTTATCATTATCCAGTTTTTCGATGGGAATAACATTACTGTAAACAGTATTACAAAACTCTGCGATAGTTTTCAATTCGTTCACAAACCACTGTAAACAATCCCTGCCACGATATAATAGAAATTTGGACAGTGATTCATCGTACGAACATTTGATGTAATATGCTACACTGAAAGCAACATGTTTTTGGCAATTGCTCGTCTTGCACTCATTTCCATTGGGTTCACAACATTTCTCCAGAATGCTTTCCAAATCAGCATAAATGGCGAAGGATACTTTCTCTTGATACCGATGATTTTTGAAATACAGATGCTTATCAATCTCTTTGGGTAGCCGAATTGAATAGTTGTTCAGATTTTGACAAGAAACTCTATGTCTCTGTAGATGTTGTTCCGTTCTGAAATAATTCAAGCACCTTTCGCATATAAACACTTTGTGACCACGCGATGACAATTGTTTAGAGATTAGCCCAGAGAAATTTTTGATCCACGCAAAATGGTACAGCTGCTGATTGGCCGTAATTGTGGGTAACATTAATAGATTAACGGTCTTAGCTGCGATCTTATAATTGCTGAGACGACATGGTAATACCTTCTTGTTTTCTATACAATACAAATTGATTGCCAAATCATTGAGTTTTTCAAATACATTCACATCCTTCAACGTTATAGGGAAGGAAGCTTATCCCTTCATACTTGAGAACGTCTTTGAAGTGTGGATAAGAAGATTTTCTCTCAGTATGTTTCATAGCTGGGTAGAGCGGAAACCACTGCCCACAGAAAACAATGTTCATCATTATTCTCTATATTTATCACTGCTCTCTTATGCTTCATGAAATTCGTTACTGACGTATAAGTAGAATATCCAAATTTCAGGGGATCATAGTTGTTGATATTCACTTTCAAACCGAATATTTCATGCAAAGCCCAACCTGAATCTTTTTCTGCAAATTCTTCCAGTTTTTTCAACAACTTATCAACAACATTTTTATGATACCACTGTTTCAAGTTTGTTGACAAATCAATGGGCATATTGCTGGTGGAAAATGTTTTAAGATCCACTTCACCATTCTGCTGTTTAATAAAGTTGGCTGACAACGTCACGTTTACTTTCAAGAGCGACTTCTTGATTTCGCTTTTGATTTTACACGCAAACGATCTGAATGTTCGCTTTAAAAACACACTAGGATCATTAATGTTCACATTTGAGATGAACCCTGTGCGAATTCTTCCTTTAAAATCAGAATAGACGTCTTCCCACAGTATATTACCATTTCCACAATTTTCCCCATTCCCAAGAAGACCTTCACCTGATTTTAGCGACATTTGTTTTTTCATACTCTTATGTTTGAAACGGTAGCATTTCAAATGTGATAAACTGGTCTCCAAAGAGATAGCATTTTCTAGGATATTGTCCTCGTATATTTCATTTTTTATTGCCTTACGGATTATTCGAATTGTATTGTTTAGATACAACACCAACGTATTGACTTCATCAATGGTCTTGATTTTGATTAAATATTCACGTACTAGTTTGAGTGCACATTTACAAAGTGACGTTACAGTCTCCATGATGTACAACTAGTGAATGATTGTCATCGTGTCGGCTACGGATATATATACAGGCAGAAAAAGGAGTTAACTAAGCAAAAGAATGGCGCTTCGAAACTGGATACTCGGCGTACGACAAGCAAGTCAGCAGCAGCAGCTGTGTGTTTAGATACACAGGATCGCATCTAAGAAATTTCAAGTGCCATACCACAGAATGCAGCAGTGTCGGATTTAGCAATGTATGCCCCAAACAAAGTGAAAAATAAGAACAAAAACAGACAATACATTTACACAGTACTTTTGCGTGATGTTTTAAGATGTGGCAACGCAGCACTTTTGTCTACATATACAGGTTAGGATCTAGAAATGCATGCCCCAAACAAAGTGGAAAATAAGAAAAATGACGTACAATACTTTTACACACACACACACAGGGTTCGAATTTTTACTGAGCCGTGGATGGTTCAAACGAAGCTTTGTTGACCTACATTAGTTTTGCTGGCATCGAATTTGATAACGCAGCTGTCGTCTATAAGAATGTCTATTCAGACCTTGAATTTTGTGACCTCAAACAAAGTAGGCGGAAGTGTTTTGTTTACATAACAATATGCGGGG
Source organism: Meloe dianella (assembly GCA_028455855.1). Taxonomy (NCBI): domain Eukaryota; kingdom Metazoa; phylum Arthropoda; class Insecta; order Coleoptera; family Meloidae; genus Meloe; species Meloe dianella. The sequence goes on along the minus strand of JAPTHL010000040.1, from coordinate 121,136 downwards.
CGGGATCTAGGAATGCATGCCCCAAACAAAGTGAGAAGATAACACCTGAATATTTTTGTGGATGTGGGATTACAGGGAAAATAATAATATAATTGAATATTTATTCATTTATTGAGGCAGTTCATTACGAACCCAGGTATATATGAATTTTGCATTGTTCAACGAACACGGTCGACATTTCGAGTAATGGAAATTGCAATCCGTCTGCTCAGATGGTAGTCGGGGACAATTATTTTTCATGTCCAAATCGATAATTTTGGGACACTCATCACCCAATATCTTCTGCATGAAGTGTTTCTTAATGGTCTACTTGACGTATACAACGTCCACATACTCCTGGACTATGTGCATGTGAATGATTGATTTCACGGAATCTTGATCCAGGAAGCCACAGTTGTATGCAATGCCATGATGGTTGTTTTCAAGATATTTCACTTGCCTCTTATAGTAATCGTCGATATCTCCAAATTTCCGGTCTGATTTGAACAAGTAGTGTGAACATTTGTTGCCATCCAGAATAGTCAGTTCTTTGACAATGAACTGAGGAACGACAAAACCTTGCATGTCCACAACTATTATCTTCATTTTCACGAGAGCTGTTTTAATGACTTAACTGTTCTAAGTTGCTTAGATACTTGGTTGTCCCATCCTCAAAATGATGGATATTTATACTGTTTGAAGGGTGATGCTCAGCCAATTACAGTAGGTAGCACCCCACTAGTACCCACATTAACAGCACAGCAGAAAACTGTTGAAAGTTGTAAATATTTGGGAGTAGTTTTTGATTGTAACATGAAATGGAACAGACATATTGCAGAACTAATGAAAAAACTCAATTACTTTACCTTCCTCTTTTACAAATTAAGTAATTGGATAAACACATCATTAATGAAAATCATTTATCATGGTCTTTTTGAAAGTGTTATAAACTATGGAATTATAGCGTGGGAGGGTGCATATGATAACACATTAAAACCTATTGTAAACCTACAAAATAAAATGTTAAGCAAATTGACAAATTCTGAAAATATGTTGGGACCATTGAAGATTAAACAATCTTTCATTGTACAAGCCTTAACTTATTATTTTCGTGAATGTAAAACATTGTACTCTGATAGAGTAATCAATACAAGAGATAGACAGTTAACATTACCAAAAATTAATAGAACAGTAAGTACTAAAAGTGCAATTTATGTTGCAATTAAATATTTTAATTTACTTCCTAATAGTCTGAAGGAGCTAAATTATAATAAATGGTTAAGAAAACATATTGTGAGGTGGATAAGATCAATAATACTTTAATTCATAATAAATAGTATTTATGTAAAAATTTTGTAAAAATAATCTTAATATACTCTGTACACTACTTACTTAGTTAATTTGATATTATGTATTAATTTTTTATAAATGTATTATATTTTTCTGGTGTCTATGCACAGGTGCTTATTGCATCTCTATAGAATGCTTTACCAGAAGTAAATAAATAAATAAATAAATAAATAAAAAAAAAATTTTAATCCAGCTGCCAATATTGCTATAGATGCACTTAAAGGGATTAAGAAAATTAAATCAAAATCAAGAATTATTCCTGTACCGAAAACTGGTGGGATTTTACCGTTAATACCCATTTTTGCCGGATTAAGCGCGCTTAGTGCTTTAGCCGGCGGCGCATCTCAAATTGCAAGCGCCGTTAATAAAGCTAGGTCAGCACAACAAGAATTAAAAGAAAGTGAACGACATAATCAACACATGGAAGCTATCGCAATGGGTAAAGATTTATATTTGAAGCCATTTAAGAGAGGCCTTGGATTGTATTTACAACCGTATTCATCCAAAAAATAAAACTTCCAATAAAATTACCGCATCGTACATTGACAAATATCGATTTATATAATTATGATATCAACAAACTTCAAATTCCAAAATTTCGTGGAGTGTTTATGCAAGATCAATCACCGCGTAAAAGGGAAAATGTCGAATGTGGAATAATCAATTTGGATAGTAGTAATGGTGAAGGTACACACTGGGCAGCATATTAGGAGAAAAATAATATTATTGATTATTTTGATTCATTTGGAAATTTGAAGCCACCACCACGAATAATAAATTATTTTGAAAGTTCATTGAATAAAAATCTACAAATCTATTATAACTATGAGCGATTTCAAGATTTCAATCAACAGAACTGCGGACATTTATGTCTAGAATTTCTTTATCAATGCATGTAAACAGCTACTATCTTCATTAAATCCTTGTTTGTAATACAATGCGGACGTTTATATTAAGTGGAAATTCTTCTGTTTTATCAGCAGACTATTATCCTCCTATCGATTTACGTGATGATGGATACGAGTATGTTTTAGGATTGATTAATTTTGAAACTTTCAACGCAATTCCGAATATTGATCAGAAAAATAATAAATTTAACATAGGTGGTATAGAGATTACTATTCCAACAGGTGCATATAAACTCACTGACATTGAAAAATATTTAAAAAAAGAAATTTCTAAACAAACTGTTTTAAATCCAACTTTTAATTGTTCACTAAGTTTGTATGCAAATTCAAATACATTACAATGTCATATTAAATGTTCACATCAAATTGATTTTAATCGATCAAATACAATTGCTGATCTATTAGGTTTTGAGCATATAAACTTAATACCAACTATTATGCATGTCTCTAAGCCTGTAAATATTTTGAAAGTAAATGCAATTAAAATTGAATGCAATATAACGACAAGATCGTATTCTAATAATCAGTTGGGGCACACTATTCATGAATTTTTTCCGGATTCACCAACTGGATTCAAAATTATTGAGATACCTCAAAATGTTATATACTTACCAATTAAAACGCATGTCATAAATAACATAACACTTAAAATAATTGATCAAGATGGTGAGATAATTAATTTTGAGAGGAAACCCTAACGATAAGGTTGCATTTAAAACAGCTCTCCGAAAATGGTTATTAAATATAATAACAGTAAAACAATAAGAATCAATACATCTTATAGTAATATCAGTTATAATCAGACTGTCAAGCAGTAGACACCTGACAATATTGTCTATTTAAGATCAATTGGCTTACGGCCTAAATAAAAATGAGTATTTTAAATGTGGGTGAGAGTATTCGATTTGATAATTCATTAGTCAGAATCGAAAAACATCCTCATTTACCATATGCTACGACATCATTTGAAAACAACGATGAAATTAGAATTCCAATTCAACAAACTGATATTTATACACTGCCTTCATCCAGTTACATCTATATAGAAGGAAAACTGGTTAAATCAGCTGATAATGCAAAATCTGCAACTGCAAAATTTGTCAATAATTTTGTTGGTCATTTATTTGAAGAATTAAGCTATGAAATTGGTGGGAAAGTAATTGACCGTGTACGTAATCCGGGTATTGCCACCACTTTGAAAGGTTATGCATCATTTAATGTAAACGAAAGTTTCAAACTACAAAACGCTGGTTGGTGTTTTGGTAGTGATTGTACGTATTCAGTATCAAATGAGAATGGAAATTTTAATGATTGTGTTCCGCTAAGTATGTTAATGGGATTCTGTGAAGACTTTAAAAAAATTATTCTCAACGTTAAACAAGAATTGATTCTTATTCGTTCAAATTCAGATGAAAATAGTATTATTAACACCACGGCAGATGAGCTTATGAAAGTAATAATAACAAAACTTGTTTGGAACGTACCACATATCTCTGTCGATGATACAGAACGGCTTAGTTTATTGAAATATGTCGAACGAGGAATTGAGCTGGACATGTCTTACAGAACGTGGGAATTGCAAGAATTACCTTTAGTACCTCAAACAACTAAAAATTCTTGGACTGTAAAAAGTACATCTCAACTAGAGAAACCACGTTACATAATTTTTGGTTCACAAACAAATCGTAAAAATAAAGCTGATAAAAATGCTAGCCTATTTGATCATTATAATTTGAACAATGTTAAATTGTTTTTAAATTCTGAACAATTTCCGTATGATAATTTAAATTTAAATTTTGGTAAAAATCAATATGCCACACTGTATGAAATGTATGCTCATTTCCAAGAATCGTATTATGAACGACAAAACGAACCAATGCTAACGCCACCTCAATTCTTAAAGTATGCTCCAATTGTAGTAATTGACTGTTTAAGGCAAAATGAATTACTAAATACAGGAACAGTAGATATTCGTATAGAATTTGAATCATATAATAATATACCAGCTAATGCAAGTGCCTATTGTTTGATATTACATGATCGAATTGTCAAATATAATTCACTAACTGGTAGTATAAAGTCAATATAAATCTCGAAACTCATTTAGTTGCTTATCAGACACGATGGCCGACGAAGCAGTTATAGATATACAAGGTTTTCAAATTAACAAGAATTTTTTATGTAAAGAATTGGCAATAATTAGACCAAATGAATGTTGTTGTGGATTTCATGTATTATTTAATTTTCCAATTGAATTGGAACATTTATCACAAACTGCACAGAATCAAATAAATTGGGTTACAAAATATCTTCATGGTCTTCAATGGTACACTATACCCCACAAAGATATTGATATTCAACCTTATGAAAATTTGACATTTTTGCTACAACAGCCCTTAAAAGACGTTAAATTGGTTTTTGTGAAGGGATTGGACAAAAAGAAATTTCTATCTCAGTTTTTACCCAGCAACATTGTAATCACAGATTTGGTTGCAGCTCCAAATTTAAGACAATTAACAAAAGATTATGTGAGTCATAATCATATGTATAACTGTGGTAATATCGATTATTGTGCAATCAATTATATTCATGCAATCAATAATTGGTTACATGAAAACCGATAAAATCAAATTTAGTGTTTCATAGAAGTTGACACTATCAGCATGTCTTTATATTATCTGCTTAATGATACGTTAAAACAGCTAACTGTAATCGAACTGCTAAATTTAGCAAAATGTTTCAAATCATTGTATCCATATTAAGACTTATTAAAATTAGAAGAAAAATGGATGAAAGAAATTTTGTTACCTGAATCTATAAAATTTGAAGCTTACAAAATAGAAAACGAAATTGATTATGTCATGTCAGATGATAATCAAGTCGACAACAACCAACAACAACAACAACAATAACAACAACAACTGGAACCAAACGATCGGCACTTAAAATTGAAGACTTATCATTGAAAGTGAAACACGTACATCCAAATGATCAAAATAAATTGTACCTTTTGAATCAAATGAACAAAAATGTACCAATTGAAATTGCATTCAGAAATTGGGAATTAATGGAATTACCATCAATGAGACAAACAAAGAAAGATATATGGAGTGCTAAGACAACATCTAACTTGGAACGTCGACGATTTGTTATTGTTGCTTTTCAAACAGATCGAAAAGACAATGTAACTAAAACCATTTCGAGGATTATTTTAATTTTTCAATGTGTTTTATTTATTATTTTAACTACAAGGAATAACTAAAATACATGATGAAATTTTTTTATACAACAAATCATTTGATTTATTAATTTTTCTTCCATTGGTGGATTTCTTTATTGTTGCTCCTTTTCCTTTATAGATTAACGATATGTCACCATTAGGAAATTTACTAATGTCGTCATCACTCAAGTTCTTCACAAAGCGCTTAGGTAGATATACACAGAAGTCCTCCAATTCGGCAACAATAGAAGGCACAAATTTCGTTGTGATTTTCTTTAATGATAATACCATATATGGTTTATCTATTATTAACACATTAATATTATTCGTTTTCTTAAACGAACATTCACCAATACTATTCAATTGTATTAACACTGACATTTTTCTAGTTTTTAACTGTTTAAATGAAGTTATCGCGTCAAATACTTAATAATTAATAATTCACAATATAATATTCAGCCATTTTTATAGATTAACATTTTCCCCACATTCTCTGTATGGTTGAACAATAAATAGAGGCGTGGTTATGCAACAATTACACCACAATAGGTCATCTCTTACAAGGTTATGATTTATTCAAGTCTGATGGATTTGCTCTAATAATTAAATAATTATTATTGAAAAACCAAACTTTTTTATTTACTTATTTATTTTATTTTATTTTTACACGAAATAAAAATAATTGTAATTAAAAACATTAACATTATCGTATTGAGTAAACACACCCGTCCGTTCTGGAATAATCTAGTTTTTCGTCAATTTTCATTGAATCGTCATGACTCATATGTGATCAGGGACGGATTAGATCTAGAAATATTGTCAGGAAACAAAGGGGAACCCATCCACAGTTATAAGCCTATAAATACGGAGATTCTAGGTTGAAAAAAGGCAGTCGATCAAAATGAATCAATCATTATTGCAACCAGAATCATTAGACGAGATAAACATAAAATCTCTAATTGATAATACTGAAATTGATAGTTTTTCAATAAAAGAATTATTTCAAACATTCCCTAAACTGTTACTGCATGCGTTTTTGGAAAGATTCGGTGAAATAAAATGGGATAAAGTCACAACCGATATTGATGGAGTAGAAGATGGTGATGAAGAGTTTTATAATAAGATCCCCGATAATCATTTATACTGCTGGGAAAATTATGCATTTGGTGATGTTCTAACCTGTGAAAATCTGTTGAAATATTTTTTATGGTTACCAGATTATCAAGATATTTATGGGTTTAATAACAATCTTTGTATAGAATATCTTTATCATAGAAGAACAAACAATCTAGGGATCTGTGATACCTCTTATTTTAATTACCAACTCTATTGTCCTGGCGAATCATTATTTAAATTTACTCCAGTAAATTATCATGAATGTGTACATATCGATACATTACCAGATGTTATCAAAGACGAAAATTCATGGAGTTATTTCTGCATCAAAGGTCCTTTATTTTCAATAAGACCATACACTGAATGTTGTAAAAGAACAGATAGAAAATTGGTTAGAATTTTACCTTGACTATTTAATTATTTAATCTTGGAGTACCACCACCTGATAGAAAAACAATAAATTTTCTATCAATATTCGATTTTAGTAAATTAAAAATGTAATAAAGATTAATTACGTCAATCTTCTTTGTTCATTTCCAAGTAATGATCTGTTTTTTTCTGCTTATGTATCGTCAGCATTTCTTGACAAATGTTGTACACCATAGTATACGAATGGAATCCTTTTAAAACAGATCATCGGATATTATCACCTTAATGATTTTATTATAGTGAAATTTTATTTTGTACTGATAGTGTTGAAATCCGATGATCTGTTTTGAAAAGATACCTTTTGTTTACTACTATTTACTACGTATCTTATGGAATGCTGACGGTAACATAAGCAGTTTTATCACACTAGGTCAGTGCAATTACAAGAAAACACAGATGGTTTCTAAGAAATGAACAAAAAAGATCCACGTAATTGATATTGATTACCTTTTAAATTATTAAAATCGAATATTAATAGAAAATGTATTGTTTTTCTATCAGGTGATGGTACTGCATGATTAAATAATTGAATAGTTAAGGTAAAATTATCTAACAAGTTGCTCCAATTTGAGAAACATTTGGAAATCCAAATATCCAGAATGACACCATTTCAATTTTAAGATGGAGTTCACCATAGTCATGAAATAAACTGTGGTAATACTGACATTGCATTCATTGCAATTGTTATTGATACCGTTGTGTTTCAAACACTGACTTAATAAACCTCTGTAAAGTGAATTTTTCATTGGCATTTTTCTTCCAAACTTACAAAGATTAAGAAACGATTTTTCTTGTACTAACGTAGTGTCTCGACGACATGCCTTCTACATAATTTTCATTTCCATTGAATGAAAATTTCAAGAATTGATTTTTCTCTGGCATACTTAGAGGGTGGCTAGGTAAATCTGCTCATTGCCGAATTGTACATTAGGTGACCCCATTTAGGTTTATGAAAACCGTATTCGATTATTTTGGTAAACAACGAAATGCCGAAGGGAGGCGGGGTCCTCTTAGGTGAAACACACTGTATATTAAAAATTATTTTGTATATTCATTAAAATTTTCCATTTGACTATATAATTGCATGTCTAGAGATTATCTTAAAATAATAAACTACTCAACGGCAATAGCATCACTGTCGTAAATAAACTATATGATTATCATTTGATATAAAGATGTCGACGCCTACAGAATGTAAGTTTAATTTTTCGATTTATTGAAAATTTCTAAAATCTTATATTTTGTCCTTTAGTATACGTACAGGATTTCGACATTGATCAAATGTCATTGTCAGACTGTAAGCTTTATTCTTGTATTTTTTACGATTTATTGAAAATTTTAAAAACTGATAATTTGTCTTTTAGTAAACGAAATAGTGATGAAATATCAGAATGTAAGTTTAATTTTAGATTTGTTCAAAATGTCTTAAATTGAATATATTTTTTTCTTTAACAGTCGACTATGAGGATTCATCGTCATCATCACTATCACCATCATCAATTATAGAATATACAATTAAAGGTATGTAACTAACTTAGTTATTTCGAAAATTAATACAACTTTTCTTTCTTTTTTTAGAAGATGATTGGGACGAATATATTTCAATAAACTCGCCACCCTCAACAACAACAACAACAACAGCACCACCACCATAACCATAAAAAATAATAATAAAAAAACAATAATAAAAAAATAATATATTTCATAAAGTATTCATAATTTTCCCCAATACAAAAAAGATCGTGGCCGCGGAGCGGGGGATCACCACTTTGTAGCCAGTTCTAGAATATTCTAGAACTATGGCGTCATTTGTTTCCATTATACTTACCAAAGACTACTACGACCAAGGCCGAGTTCAGCTTCCGTCCCTTATTCTATTCCACTTTGAAGGTCGGTTTAATTTAGAGAGAATTAACAGATGAGAATGCGTTCAACTTGAGAATTTGTTCCTTAGGTTAAGAAAAGTCTGTTATGCCGTGTTGCCGTTCTGTGGCGCATGCGTTATTCATGAACAGGGTAGATTTAAGGGATATTTGGTCCGAATTTTTATCCATAAAGTTGTCGATTAGGTGCATTTTGCAATATCACCGCAAAAATTATATTTTATTTTGATAGAATCACATACAGAGAAATTATTTGCAAATATTTACCTAAATATAATCAAGAACCAAAAATAAAAATTCTATTAATTTATTTATTCTAATTAATTATTTATTTATTCTTCTTTACTATCGAGAATAATAATAATTTAATTTCTTTTCGAGTTTTCGATCAAATTTTATATACATATATTCTATTCGATAAATGATATATAATAACTGATTTTCTTTTACTTATAATTAAGTAATTTTCTTTCAATATTTTTTTTCAAGAAACCTATCGCAGATTTTATTGCTAATTATTCTAATCATTGTCCATCGAAATTATTAATAATACCGATAGTATTCTTTTGATACAATCATGTACAGAGAAGTTATTTGCAAATATTTATGTAAATACACTTTGCTACATAATTTGTTAATCCAATTATTTCAATTTATTTAGTTTGTTTACTTTCTACTATCGAGAGTAATAATAATATAGTTTCAGATAAATAAGTATTTTATAACAGATTTTCTTTTAATGATAATTAAGTAATTTCCTTTTGCCAGTTTTTCGCAAGAAACCTATCGCAGGTTTTATTGCTAATTATTCTAATCATTGTCCATTGAAATTATAAATAAATCTTCAATGTCAGTTAGTATTAATACTAATATCAATTAAGATTAATATTAACATCAATTAATGTTATTATTAATATCAATTTAGTTCGAATACATTCGAATTTTTTAATTTTATACATATTTCAACGGCAAATATTCGCTTTACATTCAGCTTAAGGGGCCGATTTCGGCAGTCTAATTTGGGTCGTTCTTTAAGGGCGCTCTCCCCTTAAATGTTCAAGCTGAACGCAGATTCTCGGTTTAGCATCGTTTGTGACACGGTCAGCCCACAAACTGTTTTAAGGGGCGGAAGCTGAACTCGGCCTTAAACGATAAAGGTTTACTGTGCAAGTGGTGAGCGGGGAGCGAGCAATCTTCGATTTGCAACTGCAAAAAGGCCACAGCTTACAGCCCTACATTCTACATAAACCGCCATTTTGTCTGTTTCATTTTTGTTTTGTTTATTTTCAAAAATCTGCCACGCCAATTTAACACTTTAGCGCTAGGCCGCCATTAATTTTTCTCACTTTAGCGCTACATTTACGCAAACCGTCATTTTATGGCACTTCTAGGGACTTTTCACAATTTTTAAATTTAGGTTGGTACTGACCACACTGCTTTTCCCCTACCAGGTACTTTTCTTTGTCCCCTTCAGCTTAGGCAATCAGCTATTCACTTCAAAATCAATGCAAAATAGGTATACAACCAGGTATTCACTTCAACACAAAATAGGTATGCAACTATAGTGCGAATTGGCAAGACCAACACTTTGGAGGCGGATCACTGTTATCCCCACACGCTCCACCCATGCGTCTAAATTAGCCATGTAGCCACGACAACACGCATCCACATCCAGTGGCGTACGTAGTCTGCGTAAATATTATTGGTTAAATTAATTAAAATCGCCATTGCAGTTTTTAATATCTATTTTTAAATAAAAATCCGTTGAACCGCCAATTTTTTTTTACAATCTTTATCCATATTTGTGTCTACAAATGCAAGGAATTAACCGTCGACAGATATATCTTGTGATTCCCCGATAGATTACGTAAGTTGTCGGTCGCATTTTCATATTTATATATAAATAATAATATTCTTTAACAAGAATATTTTTAATTGCATCTGTTAAAACATGAAAATATTTGTTTAAAAATACAGTACCTATGTATAAAATAATATACATGTTATATTTTCTATTTTGGCGCTATTTTTATATGCCGCCAATATTTCACAGTTTGTATATATATTTGTTTCTGTAAGTGTTGAAAAATGAACACCTGCATAGATAAAAGGAGCACAATTCTTCAAATTTTCGATCAAAACAACAAATTAAAAAAAAATTATTCATTAATTTCAATCAATTTCAACAACCATCAAATAATGTTATATTTATATATCTGTCAAGCTTGAATTATATAATTATTTATATAATTTTGAGGTATACACATAAATATAAAAAAAATCCCGGCGCCACTGGATGAATTGGCTAACGCCATATTTGTAAGATTAATTCTATTGGTGATTATGTAATTAGTCCACGCCTAATAGGACGGCTTAATAAAAATTTTTGAAAAACCAAGTAGGCAAAATTGTGTTGGTCTAGCCTGGATGCACTATAGATATTCGCTTTAATTCAACACAAAATAGGTAGGCAACCAGATATTCACTTCAGTGCAAAATAGGTATGCAACCAGATATTCACTTCGACGGAGTGCAAAATAGGTATGCAACCAAATATACGTAAACTGTACACTGCACGGCGTCAGAACCCCGGCACAAAAAGCGCTTGAAACCCCGTATCTATACTACTAATAACATATGGAATTTGCCCTTAGTCAACAAAAAAGTATTAGGTGTAATGAAAGATGAAAATTGTGGAAGAATTATTTTAGAATTTGTCGGGTCAAGAGCAAAAATGTACACATTTAGAGTTCAGGATAAAACAGATGTTAAAAAGTCTAAGGGAAGTAAATTAAGTGCAATAAGAAAATTAACACTTGATGATTTCAAAAACGTATTATTAGATAACGGCATCTCAACTAAAGAACAATATTCAATTAGATCTGTAAAACATGAAGTTTTTACTGTAAGACAACAAAAAAGGGTCACTACTTCAAACTGTACTGATACGAAAGCTTGGGGATTTGTTGATATGGTTTAAATTTCCTGGTATCCAAGGAATTCACTTTCGAAGTGCAGAACTTCCTCGCAATTTGCACAAAATATCTGAACGATTATATTGTCAAGAAATAAATCCAAAGAATATTCTAATTAGTAATTATTGATTTACATTTAATCGTTGATTTATATTCATCAAGATAACTAAAGACGCGCGGAAAGACCTGTCACGATGTCGGCCTCAGCGGTCAACTGATTTCCCGTCTAAAAACAAATATGTTTCCTATCAGCATGATAATTAACCACTCATTTTTTGTTCTTGGCGTTTAACATCCTCTATTGCAAACAAAGAAAGGAGCAAGAGTCTAAGTACTGACGCACGGGACTATGCCCCTCTCAGATTAGTATATAAACCCTAGCATGTAGAAACCGAATGGATAGGATCATTTTTTAGGAGTTGCAGGAGTTGTGTGCGCTATTGTTTGTTTGTGTGTTAGTGCGTTGTGACGATACGGTTGGTTGGTGCACCTACTGCAACACTCTCCGTAGCCGTCGTTGACGTTTTATGCGAGTAGCCGCCGCTGGCGGTTACTAGTGATGGGCGGCCCCATAACGACCACTATGGAGCAGCTGGTGAGGACGCTCCAATCCCAGGCGCAGGTGATAGAGACACTGCAGCGCGAGGTAGAGTGTCTGTTCAAAGAACTCGCGGTGGCGACGACCCCCACTCCGCCAAACGCTGCGGCATCCCCCCCTGGTGAAACAGACACCAATTCAAGTAGTGTTAGTGCGATGGAGACTTCATCGGAATCTGCCGGCTCAGACGACGAGTCGGTGAGGACGGATGGTACCCTCCGGCATCAGACACCGAGTCTTCTGACGGAGACTTCAAAACCGCCATCAGAAAGGGAAGTACGGCAACGAGACTTAGTTCTCCGAAAATTAACAATAAACCAGCATCAGCGAGCAAGAAAGCTCGCACCACGTCACCAGGTGTGCCACAGGCCCGTCAGGCGACACAGAAGGTTCCTCAGACCAAACCAAAGCCCCACCAGGCCTCAGTTAAAAATTGGACCCCTCGGGTCCAACGAACCGCGTCACCGACGCCACTCGCCGAGACGCTTCCCGTCACACAGACGGAGGTCACTCACGACCTCCTGGCGCAAGGTTTCCACCCAATCAAGGTCAGCAGAATGCTAAGAGAGCGCAGCAAGCGAGCTATGCCGTTGATGCTGGTTGAGGTGCCGCGCAGCGATAAGGAGATTTGGAACCTCCGAACCGTCTGCGGGCTGATAGTGAATGTTGAGCCGCCGAAAAGGCAGTGTCAACCTTCCCAATGTCACCGTTGTCAGAAGTTCCACCACAGTCAAAGGAACTGCCACGCTGACTATCGGTGTGGTGAATCCCACGCCACACGCACCTGCACCAAAAGTGCAAAGTCTCCGGCGAAGTGTGCCAACTGTGGTGGTCTACACACCACCAATTTCCGCGGTTGTCCGAGATTTCCGACAAACCGTCGCAAAATCTCGAACAAACCCGTCACCAGGAAGGCGACTAACACTAAAAGTGCCACCTCCCAGTCTTACAGCAAAGCGGTCAGTTCTCAACCGGCCGCCAAGCAGAGACAATCTCCCCCAGCCAAGCACCGGATAATATGTCAGTCCCGCTGACTGATGTACCAGCATGATTATTGACATGCTGTCTGCACTCAGTGGCGCGACAACTTGTCAGGACGCTACGGCTAAAATTCTTAGTCGCCTTCCCAACTACATCAACAACAAAGTCTAATGGACAGAGGTACCGAAAGCATTAGGTCGATGCAAACGGCGTATTGGAACGCCAGGGGCCTTAGATCTGCCCGTGACGAACTGGCTGATTTTGCCAGCCGTTACCAACTCCATCTCATCATGGTATGTGAGACATTCCTTGATGGTAGCGTAAGAGATCCTAACATACATTGTTACCTGCTACAGCGGTTATAGAAACTTCTGATTTCGACAACATTCTTCAACTAAGAGCGTCGGTCATTGCCACAGGAGACTTTAACGCCAAAAACACACTTTGGTCCAGCAGGCGAAACAATAGAAACGGGCGTATACTGAACCAACACGCGTTTGACAAAAATTATCAAGTTCTAGCTCCTTCTGAGCCAACACTATCATGCCGCGACTGGAGTTCCCGAAATTCTCAACATAGTAATTCTAAACAACGTAAGTTTCCATATTGATCTCACTGTGGTAAATGAGCTCAGCTCTGATCACTGCCCCGTTTTAATGCATATCGGGAACGAAGCAAACGATCCACTTTATGATAGTCACTAGCCGTTCCACTGACTGGGGTAAATTCAACCAATACCTACACATACACTTTGGACCAATCACACTCATAAATTCCGCGAAAGATTTAGAATAAATAAATATATTCTCCCCCACCCCCTTTCCATTATTGTATAAATAGACCTACAGAATAGATTTTTAGTCATTATTGATATAGTTTCAAGACAATCAATATGTTTCAAATTATACTTGCGACTATAATTGTCAACAATGCGTTATATACATCGTGTCCGTCGGATGCGTTTGAATGTTTCACTTGTAATGATACAAGTCCAAATGAATGGAAAAGAATGGAGATCAACGTTTATGATAAGTACTGTAAAGTTGCTCTTCTGAAAACTGAAAATAATAATATAAGTTCCATGAAAGTTCGTTATTTTTTGAAAAATCTAACACATTTTGACAGCCAATGGCAAAATGCTATAAGTAACAAATTTAATATAACTGATTATGTAAACAAATCAGAAAGTCAGAAATTTGAACAATTTAATTATCCAAATGAAAATATCATTTTTTCTTATGTGTATGGTTTCGTTATGGATCGCAATAATTGTTTTGATTTATAAATTTGTTATAAGAAACCAATAAACGTCAGTATTAATAAAATTAAAGCTAATTAATAATTCACAATATAATATTCAGCCATTTTTTATAGATTAACATTTTCCGCACATATATACATATATACATTTATTTACAAATAAATATTTTTATGAAAGTTATTCTGGCTTTAATTGAAATTTCTCCATATTAAATTGATAATATAATTGTACGTCTAGGGACCGCTTAAGCATTTGAGATTCACTGATTCACTTTTATGTAAAAAATAATAAACAAATTAGGGAGGAAAACAAAACTTTCATGCGTTGTTCATTACATTTTAATCAGCGATCAAGATGGGTACGTATTTAAAATTCTAAAATCTAATATAAATATATCATATTTTATGTAATTTCAGAATCTGTATACAACATAATCAATGAATATTATTTCCAAACTTTTGGACAATTTGTAAGTCTTATTTTCTAATTTTATTTTGCTAATCGATGTTTTTTTATATTTATGATTTTTTTACATTTTGTATTAAGTTCACCATTATTATACATCCAGAACAATTTGACGTTTTCAACGTTTCGCCTAATAACTTAAGCTATTATTATACACGAATAACCCATTCGAAAAGATATGATTGTACACAGCTATTATTATACACGAATAACCCATTCGAAAAGATATGATTGTACACAGCTATTATTATACACGAATAACCCATTCGAAAAGATATGATTGTACACTGGAGGAGGAAAGTGGTATAGTGTGGGTTTGTGAAAGAGGTAATTTATTTAATTTTTATCATTTTGTTCTCCTAGATAAACCGAAAATTTGACTAAAACTTCATATTTTACTACTGTATATTATACTTAACACTTAATTACTGAACGCTCTGTAAAATATACTTGTGATTATAGATATTTAAAATATTCCGATCGCGTTTCAATTAATGATAATAATAATACATGGCCGGTTGGCACCATCTGGCGACTCTAGTACTACTCGGACACCTTCGCTGACAGGTGGGAAATGCCGCCGGGATTCAAATCCCCGTGACAAATATTTTAGTTATACATTTTTTAGATTATGTGCTCTAATTTTTCAGTGGTTTCGTGGATCGTATGAATAATTTCATGACACAACATCACCGATGCATGCAATACAAACTTATAGTGGCTAAGTAATCCTCATGTATTGTAATAAATCATCCGTAACCAATCAGTCATTTTCCTTGATACGATTTCGGCAGATTTGCATAGAAATTCACATTTTCTGTTTTACATAAATACATTACTTTTGCTTATTTAGGTAAGTATTCAAGGTCTGAAGTATGGACAAAAGATACTGGTACTTACGTACGAGAAATAAAACTCCAAATGTAAATTTTTTGTTTCAGTCCTTGAATAAAAAATTGCTAGAATTAGTGATGGAAGAAAGCGACTTAGTGAACTGAGTATAAAAAAGGGCCAAAATAAAAAAAGAAGAACAAGAACAGATTATCCGTAAAGCGATGAAAATTGACAGTTTTCTTACAAGTGCAAGTAGAAGCAGTGTTGTAAGACCATAAATTTCAACTACATGCACTGATACAATACAATCTGAAAAAGATGAAACGGATTTGAACTTTGCGGCCCAACAACAACTGTTGAATAAATATTGAATAATCTGCTTTTGAAAAAACGGATAATTATGTTATTGACAAAGAAATGGCACGGGAATCATCAATAAGTATAACAACTAAAGATGCATCTCAGAATCAGACGTCAAGTACAAGTAATGACCAAGCGCAAACAACAGTAAATCTAAACAAAGATCCAGCTTTATGGAAAATTAATGATATCAAAAGGGAGATTATCGCAAGGTACGGCTTTGATCAAAACAAATTTTGTGACTTCTTTAAAAGCGATAAAGAATATGCTGATCAGCGTCGTTTCTTGTCAGTGAGTATCTTCCAAAAAAAAATGAAAAACAATGAAGTGACAGATCCAAATTGGCTAGTATATTCTGAAAGTACAAGATCTGCATATTGCGGACCCTGTTTGACATTCGGGCCATTGGAGTATAGGACTCAATTCGAGAATGAAGGATTTAATGACTGGAAAAATGCAGAACATCGAGTAGCTCAGCATGAAAATTCTGCACGTCATAAATCTAGTTTTCTTAGTTTGAAAACTAGTGAGATTAATGGCCGAGAGTTGTTGTCGTAGTGAAGCGACTGTGTTCAAGACGCCTCGCTTTCAGAGGGAAAAATGAAAAATTCGGTGATCCACATAACGGAAATTACTGTATAATTTTGAAACTGTTAGCGGAATTCGATCCTTTTTTAGCCAGTCATATTGAACGATTTGAAAATCAAGGATCAGGGAGTACCAGTTACTTATCAAAGACCGTTTTCGATGAGTTTATTCTTTTGATGAGTCAATAAGTTTTAAAAAAGATTGGAGACGAGATAAGAAGGGCGAAATATTATTCCCTAATCATCGATTCAACACCAGATATAGCACATATTGTTCAGCTTACCCTTGTCATTAGATACGTTTTTTAATCAGGTGAACCGTGTGAAAGATTTCTCAAGTTTTTGCCGTCGGTGGGACATAAAGGTAAAGAAATGTTTTCTGCCCTTATTTCGGAACTCAAAACACTGGGCATAAATATTGGAGACTGTCGTTGACAATCATATGATAATGCCACGAACATGACTGGTGAATACAATGGCTTGCAGGTAAAAGTTAGAAACGAAGCACCTTTTGCTATGTACGTGCCCTGTTCCGTCCATTCTTTGAATTTAATGGCAACTACGGCTGCTGAATCGTGTACAGAAGCTTGTCGCATTTTCATGATGCTACAGGAAATTTAGATTTCTTTTGTAAGTTCTCCACAACGCTGGTAAAAATTAATGAGTGAAATCGGCAATGGCAAAACCCCAAAAAGAGTGAATCTGACACGTTGATCAGCTAGAGAGCACGCGTGTAAAAATTTGAGAGATTCTCGGCACGAAGTTCTTAAGACTTTGGAATCAATCAAGAAAAATTGTACCGAAAAATCTAATCAAAAATAAAAATAAATTCAGGAGAACGATGTAAAGCAGTCGAAATGAACAAATTAAAATAGAAATAGATAAACTAAGTAGAGAAATTAGATCTGAGATTCAATATTACAAAAATAACCTCTGGAAAAATAGAATAAAACAACTGAAAATAAACGATAACTCCATATGGAGATTCATAAAAAGAAGAAAGAGAAAAGCAAGCCTAAATCCAGCACTATTCAATCATAACCTAATGGCAATCTCAACAGAACAAAAAGTTCAATTACTCGCAGACACATTCGAAGCAATACATAAAATAGACCACCAACTTAACACCAAGAAACAAGAAGAAACAGATCATGAATATCAACTCCTGAAAAACAATCAAACAGAGAACAGACTGAAAACGAGTGATCTAACTAATCCTCAGGAACTGCAAACGATAATAAAAATATTACCAAATAACAAAACTGCCGGACCTGATGGAATAAAGTGTAATTGATCAAAAACATAACAAAAGCGAGAGTACAACTAATGTATATAATTAATGCCATCATGAAACCCCCAAGACTTTCCCGATGCTTGGAAGAAAGCATAATCGCAATTCTTAAACCCGGAAAAAACTTGCAAGATCCCTCTAATTACAGACTGTTTAATCTCGTAATTAAACAGAATTAATTCATTGATTATTGTGATGACAGTGATCTAATTAACATATCAGTCGTCATCATAACATCGTTATATTACACATTTGTAATGGTCATCATGAAAAGCCTATATTAATAATTGTAATTGTCATCATAACACATGCATTAGTCAATTATTTATATATTATAAATGTCAAAATATTAAGTAATAATAAGCAGTAATAATTACGATTAATGCAACACAATGTGTAACTTTGATGATTTTAATAGTTTTATATAATATTTGTTTACATTCCTTTTAATTGTTTGAAGATTAATTAGATTAAGTTTAATGTATATAAACCATTTCAATTATTAATAAATTTTAGTATTTATCAGAAACTCTGGTAGTGCTCATTTATACACAGGCCAATAAGCCTTCTAAATGTCCTGGGAAAAGTAACAGAGAAAGTAATAAATAATAAACTGAGAAAATATAATGTTAAAAATCGAGTTAAAAAATGCTGTTAAAATTCTACAATCACTGGAAAATTAACATTAATGAAAATCAATCTGAATTAATTCTATTTAGCCGAAAAAATAAGAACAAACGAAGAATCAGCCCACCAAATATTAATGGCACTATCATCGAGGTGGTAGAATATGTCAAATATCTCGGCGTATAATTGGACAAAAGAACAAATTATCAAAAACAATTAACAGAAACACGTAAAATATCAATAGCTCTACTCAAAGTTCGATACCCAATAATAAAAAAATGAGACTTCAGAAGAGAAAGTCAAGAAACACCTTTACACCACAATCGTAAGAGCTGTTCTAACTTACGCACATCCAGTATGGGGTTGCATTTCTAACCACCAAACAAAATCTCTTCAAATACTCCAAAATATTTTCCTAAGATTAATTAGTAACTCTGACAAATACACAAAAATAAACACCTTACACGAACTGACAAACCTAGAATTTGTGAGAGAATAGATAAACAGAATGAGCAATAAATTCTACAAGACACTTCCACAAAACAACCCACTGACTTCTGATATCATCAACAAGACACTAAAAAGATTTGGGAAGAAACCTCACTCACCGTCTATCCTCTATCAACACATAATCAATGACAGGGTTATAATAAAAAACAAAAAATGAAAAACAACTTCATCTACTTGTAAATTGTAAATATTTTAAATATCACCCACTCAATCAATGATATAAATGATATAAGACAGGTTTTTGTAAGATATTTTCCTGTGAATCCCAATCACAAACCTATAATCCAACAAATGTAACTCAATAATGTCAAATATAAACAAAATAAAATCGTAAATGTCAGGAAAACTCCGTTGTAAAGCAAAAAGCTAGGGAACCTGTCAATGTAACAATTAAATGAATGGTCAGATTACTGACCTCAGATTCAATAACTATAAAGGGCATAGAACGAAACATCAAGTTTCTGAATCACACCAAAATTTAATGGGAAAAAAGTCAATGCCACAGATGCCAACAATTGGGACACACAAAGTCAAACTGCAAATCTAAACGTAAAATGTGGTGGGGAACACTGGAGCACAGATTGCCATAAAGACTCAAGAAATCTCTGCAAAACGTCCGAACTGCAACGGCGAGCATACAGCAAATGACACAAAATGCGACGTGTATCAGCGAATAATCAAAAACAAACAACAAACTAATCAAAAAGTAGTGCTAACTATGAACCGACTCCACTATCTACACATAAAGCAAGGTAAAACAAATCTATCAACCAAACCTATCTAAAGCAACAACCGAAACAACAATAACAACACCCACTAGAACAAATACAACAACAACAAGAAGCACCACAACAGCAGCAGGCAAACGAAGTCATAAACATCAAACATCAAAACACTTGTGAATATTATTAAGGACCTTAACAAGATACTAGAAATTGACGGAAGAATTGAGCGAAAATAATATCTGACGGCATCATAATGAACTCGTAGCTGAAACAAGGGCCAACGTACAAACAACCGACGAATTAACGTTTAGTCCAGTCATTTTAGGTCGATTTAGGCCTGCATTTCGGAAAGTTGGGATACCCAGCTGTCAATTTGTATAAACTTGTGTTTTGGCATCATACAAGTATTCTCAAAATTCACATATGATTCGACGGCCGCAACTTCAAAATTTTGGGGTCAAAAGTCAAAAAAACCGACTTTTTGCACGTTTTTTGCCAATATCCCGATCGAAATCAGCTCGATTAAGGTTTATAAATTATTGCTTAATATATAATTATAAATAATTTTCATTTTTTATTAACAAATACATCATATTTAAATATTTTTTTCATTAATGAACCGATCTATGAATTCAATAATGCAATTTATTCCTGTATTTCAAAAAGTCATTAAGGGATATACTTTAATTACATTTTAATTGTATTGTCTTTTACGGTAATTGCATTTTAAGTAGAAAATAAGTTAGTACATCTTGTTTAAGATTTCTAAACTCTGAAATTCTTTTACTACTTTAAAATTTATACCTGGCATCCGGGCCCCTATTATATCGTACGAACCTTTCTATTTATAGTCAGTAGGGACAGATGTTCATATGTATTGTATAGTTACGACGGTCTTCTTTTTCAAGGGACCACTTTCAACTAACCTCGGTTTTAGTTAGTTTTAAATCGTATCTTGGTAACTACGGACGTAAAATTTCAAGTAAGAGCTATGGCTGAGTTATGTTTTATATGTAATAAGTCTGATTCGGAAGAAGAATTAGTTGAAGTAAAAAAAATTCAAGGGCGTTATCATCTTCATTGTCATCTTCACTCAGATTCGTTTCCAATTCTTCCATGATTTCTGGATCAAAGGGCCTATCTTCGTTAACATCGGTCTCATATGATACAGCATTGAGACAAGCTTGCCCATTACACTGGCCACAAGCTAAAGAGCATTGCAACCCCGCTTTCCTGCATCCACATCTTGAACCACAACCACTTTTGTAGTTAATTTCGTATTGAGTAACTCATCTGGAGCAGGTGGTAAAATGGTCATGATAGGTTCTAGCAATCCGTTACGCATTGTCTAACCCCATTCCTGGGGTTCCAAATCATGTCCTAACCAAATTTGAACTTGGTAATAAACACGATTAAAATGTTGGTGAGCTGCTCCACTTGTTGGTGGGTTATTTGATAACTGAACAGGTTTATTGAGCTTTGTGAGCTTGACGTATTGTGCATAACGAAGATGATCGATAGTATCTACAGACTTTGGAGCATTATAAACAGCTAATAAAGTTTGCAATCCACTATCAAATAATCTTTGAACCGGACAGTTTTCTTCTTCAAATGCTGCGGCAAGTTCATCCAAATTAGGGAGTTTCTCGAATGTTCTTAAAAAGGTTTTTTTTTTCCTTTTTTAAAGAGCGCAGAAGTCGTATCACAGCCGCTTAAAGCGTGAAGGAACAAAATGTGTTTTTTGGAACTTGAATATTTGTCGAAACTCTTAGAGTATATTTCCGTTTTCACATTAGCTTTGCCAACATTTTTAAAGAAAATTTCTTGTTCAAGAGATAGTGACGCCCAATTAAAATCACAAGTAAATCAATATCTTCACCGACTATAATTGCTGTTCTTTGACGTTCAGATTCTTCAATAGCTGTCTCAATAATGAGAACATCCACATCATCTCTGGCCTGTTTAGTGTTGATGTCAACAGCTTCTAATTTTTCAATAAGCATAGTAATCAGCTTTTCTTTATTTTTGCTATTTGATAGAAATTTTTCTTGGTTAATTGGTACAACCATGGTGTCGCCGAGACAAACTTCGTATGTTTTTGAAATTGCAGCCGTTCTTCTCTGCAGCTCCATAGCTTTTATATTTTTGCTATAATCTGAGTATCCATCAAATACAACAATAATCTTCGATTTATAATGTGTTTGTAAATACTTAAGGTATTTATCAAAAATAATTGAAAAAGTATCTTCTTCACCCCATACAACTCGATGTAAAAGTTCCGCCGTCAATAATAAACGTCGCATTATTTTCATCGATATTAAAGTTGATAGGTGACATATTGTCATACAGTGACGATTTTGTGGTTTTCCTCATACTATCATTATCAAATAGCGATGTTGGATACGGGCTTAATTCATATTGAAGATATTCTTGAAGATTGCTTTCAAATTGTTTACTGACTGTTATTCTTTGGAATAATAATAATGGATCCACTAAAACTTTACAATCATTAATTTTGACTGATTTGTTAACAATCGAAAGCGGTAATACCTTATCAGAGCGTTTCAATTTTATTTCGTGAAATGATAAACCAGTAATTTTAGTCATAGATTCTAATCCGATGTCAAAAGCTCTGTGACAGTTAATTTGCTCACTTCCAACTATCCCAGAAGCTAACGATATCAAATGTGTGGATAATTGGAAAAGGTTCATGAAGTTTAAACCATTCAAGTAGTATCTTTACGTCCTTATTATTTTTTTTATCCTTGAATCTCTGGAATCTACGTGTTGTTCGATAGATTCCAAGGAAATATTGTAGAAATTTTCTATTTCCTCACATATAGTATTTGTAGCGTACATAGCATAAACCCTCTTGCAAAAAACACTTTCTTTCGTACTTCGACCACGAGATACTCCTCCAGTTTCTTCAGGAATGCCGCATTAAAACGGTTTGAGCTACCTATACACCCTTCTACGTTTTCGTAGGAAACATCTCGGGAAGTTATTTGCTGTATTAACTCATCTAAAGTATCATCTTCAATCTTCATGTCTTTAAAAATGATCATTGATAATGCAAGTCGTATTAATGTATGACCTCTGATGCTCCTTGAGTAAGCGTGACCACTGAGAAATTTATCAACAGAATTCTTTGCATATATTTCACCGAGAGCTTCTTTTAGTCCACTTCCATCCATTATGTATCCTATGCTTCCAAGAAAGGACATCGACAAATGAAATCCTTCCAATTTCACAACTATATTACACAATGGTGAACTTGCATCTGACGCTGCTACCATTTCACGTGCTTTAGAGTAAAGAGGTTGATCAAAAGTAATCACACATGTTTTTTGTCCATGTGACTTGGCAATATCAAGAGCGCAATGTAAAGTTGTGTAAATAGTGTCGACGTGACTTGCCGGATTATCAATAAAAGGAAGAAACATAACTTGAGATGTTGAGAAATTCTTGTTATTTTTAGTTAGTTGTTCAAAGTAACCATTCCACCCTGGCAACAATATCCCTCCACTTTCCATATAACCACAAGAAATCAACTCCGTTTATACTTTTTTCGGTGAATGCTTCATCATGCAAATTTTCGACTTGAACTTTACTGTATCCAGGTATGACTGGTTTCTCATAAACTTGAAGAGATACATTTGATATGGCTGCCAGCTCTTTCGCACTTGGTTTGGTTGTGCATTTTTCTATCCGTTCATCATAAAGAACAGCATTTTTGGGAGTTACTATCTTGATCATCCCCATAACATGAAGAGTATTGTTACCATCAAGAGTTTGTACATTTATATCGGCATTGTCTCCAACATATTGTACAAGTGTACCAGACTCAGATGATAAAATACGAGGCTGTGGGTGGTAAACTGCTGAAATTTCATACTGCACGGTATTACTATAAGAAGCAGCAAATCCTAAACTTGATAGAATGTCCAATAATCTTCTAGCCCCATATCTTCTATGAAGAAATACAGAAAGACTTAATAGCAGCTGTGATGAAAAAGATCGTTCCCGGATGGCAGCCATTATAGCATGGCTTATTGCAGTACATTTTGTTTTCAAATGATCAATCTTTCCTTTCCTGTTTTTAATTATTACTTCTTCTAAAAAATGAAGCAATGTTTTAGGAATTTCTTGATTCACATCATCCAACATTTTACTGGGAGGTGGATAAGATTTTGTTTCAACAATGGATGATCGGATGTTTTCGTGAATTATTGCTGCTGCAGCTTCTACTATTCTCAGCCGTTCTGCTTCAGGATCTAATTGTTTACTTTCGTACCATGCTTTCGAGAGAATATTAGCGTGTGTATCACGGAAAGAAATGATAGTGAAAGCTGCTACTTTCTTCGTAATTATTATATCTGTTAGATACTTCTGTTGTAATCTTGTAATAATAGTTTTATCATCTGGTACGTAACCTGTCAAGACATCTTTTAGTTCTTTCAGTGTAAATTGTGAGTCGTTGTTATTTTCGATGTAATTGAAAATCTCTAACATAGCTTCTGTAACTTGATTATCTTGACGAGATTTTTGAACAGGTGATGATGAAGATGCTTCATTCGAGAAGTTAGTTAAGCAAATGGCGTGGTATTTTGCTTCAGCAGCAATCAAATCATATTGAGGATAATACGACTTTTTACCAATTCTCCAAAATCATCACCACGTTCTTCTGCTTTTTTAATTATAGTGTCTTTGAATTCTAGAGTACTCACTTTCTTTATTTTCCGCCTATACTTCTCTTTTTCTTTTTCTGCGGCCTCATCTGCAACTTCTCCACAAAACAAACATTGGGTTTAAAGTCAAACACTTCACCACGTTCTATTTTACGGGGTACAAATGGAGAACCTGTAACTTCTTCCTGTCGCCGTGTTGCTGCTTGAATACAGTGTTTACTAGAGTAAAAATTTCGGCACTTCTCATGATCTTTCACAGAAGTTACAGATTTTAAATTATCTATGTGGCCGTCGTTACGTTCAATACTTGAAGTTCTCAGAGTTTTTATACCACTGCGAGAGAAGACGACGACGATGAAGAAGAAGAAAATTGAAATTAAAACTGATTATTCTTTTAATTATTTTATCTGTTTTTTTCAATTTTGACATTCACAAATGTATCAAATGAGATTTTTTAATAAAAATATTATTTAAAATTTTATTTCCTTTCTATTCATTTTTATTTATTAAATAATAATTATCTACTATAGATTAGATTTAACTTATAATGTAATATATATTTTTCCCTCTACAAATTTATAACTACGCGGGCAGGTAAGTGTTATTAAATAAATTGATACTTAATTAAAAATAAATAATTAATTGAATTCATAGATAATTATTGAATTCATAGATCGGTTCATTAATGAAAAAAATATTTAAATATGATGTATTTGTTAATTAAAAATGAAAATTATTTATAATTATATATTAAGTGCTTCCTATGTTGCAACTAAGTACTTTAATAAGCTTCCTAATCATATGAAAGTACTGACTTGTAATAAGAAACTATGGAAAAAAAAGCTAAACAGTTGGATTGTAACTCTTAATATTTGATCTTGTTATATGTAGTTACCTACTATTATTTTTATATTCTCAATTCAAATTTCTTTGTATGTATTATTATTATGTTTATTATAAATGTAATATAATGTACTATGTTTTTATATAAATATTGTAATTTTTTTTATGTACTGGTTCTATACACAGGTGTTTTAATACACCTCGATAGAATTTCCCGTACCAGTTAATAAATATAAAAAAATAATTTATAAACCTTAAATGAGCTGATTTCGATCGGGCAAACCCCCTAAAATGACTGGACTAATTCGAGTTTAAACAATATATAACGCAACCTGTCATTGAAAGGTGTGCTGATCATTTGAAACATTGGAAATTGTTAAAACCCTCGTACCCCAATTTATATAAAGTGGCAATGAAATATTTTTCCGTTGTTGAAACATCGGTTCCATGTGAACGTCTTTTTCTAATGCCGGAAACATCAAATCCTCTGATCGCAATCGACTGACAGGCAGTAATCTTAATATTTACTCTTTTTGGGTAGCTTAAGTCGTGAAGATTGGAGCTTATAATATAATTATTACTTTTTAATAATAATAATAATTCAAAAAAAAATTATTTGCTATTTTTTATCAGATGGGTATAAACTTTGAATTTTCGCGCTTGTTTCTACCATCGATATCAACCAGGCCCTGATTAACCTTTAGGCTAATCTAGCATCATTACATCTACCCTACATATTTCAACTAGACCGAGACAAAACACTAAAACTAAATGCGCTTGGGAGTCCCTGATTTTAACAATAAATTTGGATATTTTAAAAAGCGCGCGTAAAATAAACACTGACTTCTCACTCGAATCGGTCGGTGGTCGGGCGAGTGGATGAGCTGGCAACACCGCAGCTCGCCGCGCGCTATGAAACACATCAACGACGCGCGGGGGCTCCCCGGTGGTCAATAGTTAGTATACTTTGCCGCGCTTCATTCATTTGTCTTAGCTCTTTTAAAATCGTCGTTCGTCCGTCATATCACGCGCTCGCGTATATTCGTTTTCGGTGATTGATATTTATTTTCCTTTCCTTAGTGTTCCCGTGTTTTTTAAGACTATGAGTGGTAATGAGAGTAGTTCGATAGTAAAAAAGCCAAGTGGAGCAGAATACAGTAAATGGTCCTTCTACCGCGGACTGTTCTGACGTTTCTCTGTCCAACACTAGCCCTATAGTAGCGACGACGCCGACGATCTACAATGAACACGAAATTCTAAAGAAGAAAAGCCGTCTATTCCGTCAAGTGACCCTGCACTGTGGCAAGTAAATGATGAATTTCCAGATTATATTGTTAAAAATGGACTGCAACAAAACGAAGAATTAAATTTTTGCAGATCAGAAAGGCAGTATAAAAATCAAAAATGATTTCTATCTAAAGATATGTTTGAGAAAAAGCTTGTTAATGGCGAAATTGTGAAGAGAAGCTGGTTAGTATACTCAGAATCCACAGATCACGTGTTTTGTGGTCCTTGCAAAGTATATGGAGGAACATCCGTATTTGCCAAAAGTGGATTTAATGACTGGAAAAATTCTAACTCAATAACTGATCATGACAATTTTCCGGATCATCGTAAATGTTTGGGACAATATGTATGTAGAGGCAAACTTTTACAACGATTGGATACCCAAATAGGCAAACAATATAATGAAGAAATAACTTATTGGCGAAATGTATTACTACGTGTAATAGAAACAGTTAAGTTTTTAGCTTCTCGTGGGCTTCCATTTCACGGTCAAAATGAAATTATTGGATCTGCACTAAACGGAAATTTTCATGGCTGTATTGAGCTTATATCTAAATTTGATCCTTTCATGGCTGAACGTTTGGTGAGATTTGGACAAAAAGGCAGAGGTTCTGCATCGTACTTGTCATCCTCTATAATCGATGAATTTATTTTACTTCTCGCTGACGAAGTTCGACTTTCGATTATAGGAGAAATAAAAAAAGCAAAATATTATTCGATTAGCATTTATTCTACTCCAGATATTTCACACACCGATCAGTTGACATTTATAATTGGGAATTTGAAAAAAAAAATTATTGTTTTTTTTTATGTATTTTAAAACTTTATTATCAATAATATTGATATTTAATGCAAAAAACTTAAAAAAAATGTTTTTCAATTAATTATAAACAATTAACAATTGATAAAATTTAAAAAAAAACACGTGACTATAAACGCGCCATGATTGGTCACCATTGTTGTGTCGTCATAATGTTATATCTATTTAATAACAGTACAGCTTTTACGGCTATTACCCGTGACTAGACGATAATATTGAAAATTTATTGCTAAAAAACGAGTTGTTAGTTCCGATTAGCTATGTGTGTTTAATCTTATTTAATAGTTTAACTTTTAACAGTTCTTTGATTTTGTTTGATTTGGTAAAATTCCGTTGGATTTATCATTTATTGTTTATATTTATTTAAGCCGAGAATTTATAGCTTCGAAAAAGCACATGTATCTTTGGGTTTAAAAGCATTTACTTTCTTCGAATAATTTCAATAGATTCCAAAAGAGAAAGCTTTGTTCACAATCTTTTCGGCAGTTGTTTTCAATGGTTATCATAGCCGGCCCTAAATATAAGTCCAATTTTTATGATTATGGGCACAAAAATATTGTAGGTTTTGTTACCGGTTTAAAATTACTGTTGTAAAAATATTGTGTCCGTATGTCTTTTGTCCCTTCTATGAATACCTGATCACTACCCACTCTCTGCGTCCCACAAGGTTTCGCCCCCTAAATATCAATTACCCAATCACTTGCCATTACATACTTTTTCCGCACCTTCTGCACCTAGCAACGGATCATTTGCCGAATTTCCCGGTTGAGCCTACTGCATTCCCTCTCTACCCCAATTTTGGTACTTAACTAATTTTAAGATTGTTAAGATCAGTACGCTTTCGCCTACTGTAAAGAGCAACACGCTCAAGGCAATAAAATAAAAATAAAACTTAACACTCTTGTTTCATTAAGTGAACCTACTCAAATTTCATCGAATCATCTCGATAAAATAATCGTGGTCAAAACAATGTGTGATAAAGGATTTATAAAGGCTAAGTCTGATAATATTCCTGATGTTGATATTTTCTTGATAATCAATTTTTTTTAAAATGACGATCGGTTTAATTCTGCTGAAATTCGAGGTGCCAAGGCATCAAGGTAAGTGTGTTAAAAAATAATATAATAAATGAAAATATTTAAGTATTTATTCTCCATTCTATTAAATATAATTATTTATTTTATAAATTGTAGAGCATCGCGTGAGAGTTACGGCGACAAAGCTATAGGTTATGTTCAACTAAGTCGTAAAAATAATATTTGTATTGTGAAAGGACGAGTATGTCCAGAACACCGAGTTCGGAGTAAAGCTTATTCAGTTACTTTAACTATTAATGAAAAGTCAAGAAAAATGCAGGATGTTCAATGCCATGACTGTGCAGCTTCAGCAGGTAATTTATACTCCTATTAAATTTAAGTTGTTTGATGTTATAAGAAATAAAAATCTTTTATATTGTGTCTACAGGTGGTTGCAAAACATGCATTAGCACTACTTATGTGGACCCATCCTAGAAGTGAAGATCCGACACCAACAGAAGTCGCTTGCTATTGGAAAAAATCCCGATTATCAGGCAATGGTACAGTTATAAAATATATTGAAGCAGAAAAACTCACAAAAAAAAACCTCTAATACTCCTGTTGAAAATTTTCCGGATAATAGTACAGTTTTACAAGAATTTATTGAATTTGCCAAAAATCACCAAATCAATTCTCAAATTGGGCAATTAAATTTTGATTTAGAATCCAAAAAAGCTTACAATTTATCGTTACATCGACTAATTTTAGATTTTAATCAAAGTACTGATTTGCGAGTTGAGAAATTTTTGGAATTCGCTAAAACTGAAATGGCAGAACCAGTGTGTGAAGAAGCTGAACAGCTAACCAAGCAGCAAAGTGAATGTGCAATTAGGCATGAACTTCGTTATGGGCGCATAGCTGCATCAAAATTTTATGAAGCTGCTCATTGTGAAACTAATAATGGTTCGCTAGTTAAACAAATCATTGGTGCAAGTAAGGTTCATGAGACAAGAGCTATGACACGAGGAAAAGAGTTGGAAAAGGATGTAATCGAAGTTCTTGAGAAAGAATTAAGAGTACAAATAACGCGCCCGGGGATGTATCTTGTACCTAATCATCCGATTTTTGCAGCATCTCCTGATGGAATGACTAGCAATGCCATTATTGAAGTGAAATGTCTCTCCAGTCACAAATCATTGCATACTTTTTTTACCAAAAGGTAAAGTCAGCTTGAAGTGTAACGCACAAATGCAACTACAAATGTTATTGGCTGCTAAAAAAGAAGGTATCTTTTGTGTTGCTGATCCACATTTTGAAGAACATAAAACTATTTACATTAGAAAATTAAAATATAATGATGCACATACACAAGCTCTAATTAAAAACAGTCAAGTATTTTGGTCCAAAAATATATTTCCAAAATTATTAAAATCTGTACAAACTTAAAGCATCCAATAATGTTATTAATCATTATTCATTATATTTTGATGTTATTTTAAAAGTACAATAAATAATAAATATATTAGTTTAGATAAAACATACACCTAGTAATTTATTTTAAAATACAAATACTCTTAAGCTTAAGTAGAAATTATAGGCGCTTGTACATTTACTAGTCCTGCAGCAATGACAACAATATTGTCTGTTAAAGGTAACATATTATGATTAACAACCGCATGAGGTTTTAAAACATCAAACTCTACGTAGAGCAGCGATTCGTTTGCCTTGTAAGACGTCAGATTGTGATAATTTGACTCCATAATTAACAGAAGGTGGTCGAATTAATTCAATATTTTTATCGTTAAGAAGTGGAACAATGTTTTTGAATCCTCGATCGGCCATGACAGCACAAGCCTCGGGTAGCTCTTCCAATAATCCGCTTTCTTGGAATAATAGTTCATCTGAAATTCGACCTCCAAATCCTTTTGATATAAAATTTATAAACCCATCTGGTGTACAAGATATTAAATACTTTAAAGTATTACATTTTTTATACTCTGACCAAGTTAAAGATCGGTACTCTGGATCACTTGGTTTTTCAATCTGTATCTCAAATGCATCAATAATAGCAATCACATGATTATATGAAGTTCTAAATGGTATCGGTATTTTTTTTATGTTACTAGACTCCGGCATATAAACGAGTTTTTTTAATAGATGTGCCAATACGGGAACTGTTTTATTAAAAATAATACTAGCATTGCTGACACTCATTCCAAACTGTTCACTTAATCTTTCAAAAGTATCTTGGCGTCGTATTTTCACCAAAGATAATTTTATATTGGTAATATCAATATTAGATATAACACTAATACGTTCTAGAATCACATTCCATTCTTGAGGGACTCCAGTATACGCTTTTAAATTATCGTTAATTAAGTAATTTGTGACTTTCAAAATTTCAGATTTTTTCACAGGAGATTGATGGCTGCTAGAATCCATAGTACTTGAGCCGGTATTTTCGGAAAGTTCATAAATATCTTGTGAACTATTTGAATTTGTAAAACTACTAGATGACAAACTTTTCTGAGCATCTTCCAATAAATTTTGATGTGATTTTTGACGCAATGGTTTTATTGGAGATGTTGCAGTACTACTGCTACTAGTTTTAATCGGTGAGCAGGATTCATCAATTCCGATTGATAAAATTTTACATTGAAGTGACACGCTACGATACTTAGGACGCCTATTCACTTGTACAGCAACAGTACGGTTGTTAATATTAGTTTGTGTTTCAACAGTAACCTTTTGGTTAGGTGTTACATTTGAAGGAGCAAAATCAACTTCAATATTCTCAACAGTATTGGCTGATACGGCATCAATGTTTGGTTCTTGAGGGATTTCCAATTCCCATACTTTCTGACGATTCACTTAAAATTTCTTGGATGATTTGTCGTCTCCGTCTTTTTTCTGCAGCTGGTCTAAGAATCGTTGTAGTGCCTTGTCTTTTACGATTAGGTTGACAGTCAAACTTGTGTGGTACCACATCAATTTTAATCTTTGCTTTACCTCCCATTGTTGTATAATAAATATAATTTTCCATGTCATCTTTCAGCTAGAAAAAAATTTTTTAATGCTATGATTTGGAGTCCAGTTTAAAACATTTATTGACTGAACTCTACTTATTTGATTTGTATACTTAGATAAATAATAATTAATAACAATGGTGTTAAGAAATACTTACATCGAAATGATCTTCACAACAAAAAAAATCGATTTTGTTTTGGGGTTATCACGGTGCACTGCTTGAAACCATTTATTTCGACGTTTGTCATCTTGGGGAACATTTAAAAACATTTTGTCAGGAGTTGATTTTGTAGTATTCGTACATAATGGTACAAAACAAGAACGATAACTTTTGAGGTTCGACATTTTCAATATAAATTTGAATATTTAACAATTAGCACAGAATTAAATAAATCAAAACACTGTATTTATTATTTCTGTATCAACTGCAATGAGTGAAACTAACATTATGACGTCACACGCGCTGGGGTTTGTTCGGGAGCTGTCGGCGTGTCTTCGGTACTGGATTCAAAAATTAACTTTTATTTTGAAATAACTTTTGAA
This sequence comes from Meloe dianella, assembly GCA_028455855.1. NCBI lineage: Eukaryota > Metazoa > Arthropoda > Insecta > Coleoptera > Meloidae > Meloe > Meloe dianella. Next base: position 88,813 of record JAPTHL010000040.1, on the reverse strand, counting down.
TTGAAAATTGCGAAAAAAAAAGTTTTGTTATAAAACTTATATATGATCTTTCCATTTATCACAAAAAAATATATTCAAAAACACAATTCGTTATATTTTGCCTGACGGAGAACCTGTCGAACGCTTTGCGATATTTTTACCCAATTACGGTCATAAAGGTGAAGACATGGAGAAGGCTGTTCTTACGACAATTAATAAAACTTTGGAACTTGATATTAAAGACTGCCGTGGCCAAAGTTATGATAATGCTAGCAATATGTCTGGTCAATACAAAGGTCTTCAATCAATAATTAAAGCTGTAAATCCTTTGGCTACTTTTGTTCCTTGTGCAGCGCATTCTCTCCAACTCGTGGAATCGGCTGCCGCTGAAAGTAGTGACAAGTCAGCTGCTTTTTTTACACTGGAACAACTATACAATCTTTTTGCTGGATCTACAAGCAGATGGCAAATTTTGTTATCCAAATTGGATGAAGAATCGACGATACTAAAAAATCTATCAAAAACTCGATGAAGTGCGCGAGCAGATGCAAGCAAAGCCTTATACAGTCATACAAACAAGTTCTGGTAGCATTAAACTCTATTTGCGAAGATGAAAATCAAAGTAAAGAGACCAAAATAGAAGCAAAAGCAATATTAGAAAAAATTAAAACTCTAGAAATTACAATAATGAGGTGCTTTTGGAACGCTGTGCTCGTAGTTTCAAATCGTTAGTGCATAGCTACAAGCAAGTTCTGTTGATTTATCTAACGTTCTTACTCTTTATGAGACATTACATGCTTATGTTGAAACGTTGCGTGACGAAAGACAAAAGCTCGAAAATTTTGAATTTTTGAGGCAATCAAGAGATGCGAAGTGACCACATACAAAAAAGATGTAACATTTTGATGAAGTTAAAACGGGACACATTGAGTTAGAAGGGAGAATATCTTCCATAGTTGATAATTATTATGCAGTTATTGATTGTCTTAAAGTGCACTTAAAAAAACGGAAAATTATTTATAGTACAGTAAACACAAAGTTTGGTTTCTTATGGAAACTGCATGAACTAGACGACAGTGAATTTATTAGAAGCAAAGCAAAGGAGTTATAACAACTATATGCCACTGATTTAGAAGAAACCTTTGCAGAAGAATGCGTCCATTTGGCGGTTTTTAAAATCTGACACCTAGGCCGAGCATTCTATTTCTGCCAGAACCCCAAAGGGTTTGTTGCAGTTAATAAAAAGTTTTGATATATCATGCATGTTTCCGAATGTGGAGATAATATTAAGAATTTTTTTGCCTGGCAACCAAGCTAGGGCCAGGCTACACAAAACTTGGCACAAGCTTGGACCAGGGCTGGCCCTGTTATATTTTCCTTCCTGGGTAGTACTGACGCACTGGACTATGCTCCTCTCCAGTTAATATATAAACCCTAGCATGTAAGATCTAAAAAAATTGAGTGATGAGATCAGAGCAGATTCGTCGTGGTAGTCGTCACAATCCTTAGTGTTAATTAAAATGGCGTTCGTTTTATTAAGAAGCCCGGTGTCACTGTAAGTACTTTTGTGATCAATATAATAAATATAAATATAATAAATGCTTAAACGAAAGGCTAGTATCGATTCATTTTTATCAACAAACCCCGTCACACTTCAAACAACTAAGACCTAATTTGCTCTACCACAAATTGAGGTGTGACAGTATGACACCATATTTTCTCCGGATGTTGAGAAAACTTTGTGTACTTAAAACGTTTGGATGGCGTGTATTTTGGTATGACTGCGAAAAATTTGAGGGAATTAGTGTTTGAATACGCCACCAAAAATAACATCGCTCACAGATTTAACTAAGAAACCAAATTAGCTAAACAAGATTGGCTCGAGGATTTCTAAAAAGAAATCCAGATATTTCACGACGTCAACCAACTTCTACCAGCATTGCCCTCGCAATGAGCTTTAATCGACCGCTAGTAGAACGTTTCTACATTAATCTGACAGGTTTGCAAAACAAGTAACAAGTACCAATTCCCCCCTCATATAATCTATAACGCGGATGAAATTGGAATAACCATAGTACCTTCCAAGATTGTCAACTAAAAGTAAACGGTCCGTCAGTGAAATATCCAGTGATCAGCGGTCCTAATGTGACTGTTGTCAATGACATGAGTGCGACTGTGCTCTTCGTGCCACCAGCATTTATATTTAAGAGAAAAAGAATGATGGCTGAACTATTAGATAGCGCACCAGCTGGTTCAATTGGCATGACGTCAGAATCAAGTTTCATCAAGTTAGATCTCTTTCTGGATTGTTTGTCACATTTCAAACATCATGAGAAACCAACAAAAGATGATCCAGTTCTCCTTATACTGGATAATAAAATAAGTATATGTATATAAACGAAGACGTTCCTGGTATACGTCTCTTATCGGATAGTGTGCGTTATTTACAACTTCCTAGCATCAAAATTGCTTAGTTGAAACTTCGTGTGAAGTAGAGGGTATCGTCTGTGGTACCAATACGGTTGAGATGCGATTAGCTATGGCACTGGCCTTTATAGCCATTAGAGAGTTAGATAGGAAATTGGTAGCAATGCATTTGCCAGCGACGCTGATCGGGCGTTGTCATGTCGAGTTAGAAAGATACACGACTATGACGAAAAATTATAGGTAGGAACAAAAAAACAAAAAAACAAAAAAACAAAAAAACAAAAAAAAAACAAAAAAAACAAAAAAACAAAAAAAAACAAAAAAAACAAAAAAAAACAAAAAAAAACAAGAAAACAAGAAAAACAAAACACAACAAACAAAACACAACAAACAAAAAACAACAAACAAAAAACAACCAACAAAACACAACAAACAAAACACAACAAACAAAACACGACAATCAAAAAACAACAAACAAAAAACAACAAACAAAAAACAACAAACAAAAAACAACAAAAAACAATACAAAATTAAACAAAAATAAATAGGTAATATAGGCTCAGAAGATTTTAAAATAATATCAATGTTATCATAATGTCACCATGTGGTTCTATGTGAACGGTTATAAAAACAGAACATCAAAACTATTGTGAATACCGTCCAACTGGTATGTAACTCTATGAAATGACTTAGTTAGCTATTAAGTCGTAATAGTTACTGCATCAAAATCATGTTGCTTCGAATACCTTCAAGAAATAGTCTCATCTACGGTTTATTTTCAATTCCAAAGAGCGATATATATTTTTGACTCATACTCTCTTATATTATGGTTTTATTCAGTAATTTAGTTGGGTGATTCTACTTATTAAATAGCAAAGAAATGATTGGCGTAGAACAGCAACTGCACATTGTAGAATAAGATATTTTAGTTTTTGTTCTTACAGGCCTTATCTATGCCTACTCTAACTCCAATGGATGGTTGTGCTTACCTGTGCAAACAATATACACACCAAACTAGAAACAGCGAACAGAATCAATGTAATGCAACTATTAATTGTAAGTGGAGAGAACGAGGTCCATTACTACTTCTTCCTTTGGAATTACTTCAATTAATTAGTTCACCAGACTTTACAGCTGATTCAGGAAAATATTCGACAAGGATTCAAACGACTCCCACAAAATCCCTAACAATAAGATGATGGATGCAAATACAATAAAAATAATGTAAAGTATCAATTTGAATGGTGGTCATTTGACGAATGTTTTTGAAAGTTGATGATAGAATTTGTTAATTTCAATGCAAAGAAATCAATCTTGAAAAGATGCATACATAGCTCGCTCTTTTGTAGATTTTTGAGGGCAGAATTTTTTTCTTCGGCCCCTTTATTGCTTCCGAAATAAATATTAGAGAGAGGTCATCACCATTTCTTTATCGACCGCACAACTAGATAGAAACATGTTTTCATTTTCAGTTTTCAGTAAAGTGAGCTGTGAACTGACTTTTAAAAACATACGAAACTTAGCGAAATTTATATGTTGAAGGTTAATAATAAATATCAGCGCGTTGGTTCAGATTTGCTGCTGGTGCTATTTAATCATGTCTTAAAATTGGTATAGGCTGATCCTACATTAAGTATACAAGAATTATCAGGACGTCTTGGGTTTAGATAGTCAACGGTACAGTGTTGGTGTCGTCATAAAAGTTTAAATTATTACCAGTCAATAATCGTAATCCAATATAATATATGAAACTACAAAATTGGGACGCCAAATACTCAGTAAATAAAAGGAAGAGATGGCGAACCACGGTTCGCATCCCAAGATATCATTTTCGAATAATATTTTGCTTAATTAGCCAAAACTAAAAAGAGCAGAATATATAACGCTTTCCTCTAGGGTATTAAAAAAGGCTTGTACGAAGTTAAAACAAAGTGAGTGTAGTGTTCATTACTTTTGTTGGTTTTTATCACTATCTAATAGTAAATGAATACGACGGTGAAATAAACGGCGAACTACATGGTTGACGCTCTGGCAGAAATTTGATTTACTCACCGGTGACGAAGACACTGAATTTCTTCATAACTGACTATGAGTAGTGTTGATTGTTCCAGTTTACTGCATCGCGAATACATCATATTTCTTTGTACACAGAAACAAAAATGAAAATTGTGGTGGTGCAAGTTCGGGGATTTGAAGTATTTAAATTTGCAGTTAAAGAATTATATAGCTTTAACTGATAGCAAGTACTCGCATTACTGCTTCGGACAAACAATTCTACGAGATCCCTAACTGACTCAGGAATCCAATCAGTGATTTAGAAACCCAGCATCACAAAATTCCATAGTTTCGGTTTATTGCAACCGCAATAAATGAAGGACATTTCAAATTTACATAAAATTGTGAACTACGTAGTCGTTATTTACGTGAAGAGAAAACAATAAACATCATCTATATACCGCAACCTTCGACAAAACACTGTCCGAAAATTATTGACTTATATAAACACCAATGGTCAGCATGGGCTGCAACTTCCACAATCAGCGTTGTAGTGTAGGTATGTCCGTTATGCAGGGTCGGCCCGTCCAAGTAGAAACATAGGAGAAAATAGAAGAAATGAAACAGAAATATGATGTGCATGTGTTAAAAAGAGATATAGGAAAGGTGGGTGGTTAAGTAGTAAATACTCATTGCAAAAATATCCACCCTCACCATCTGCACCAGACCCCTTTTGTAATAACCACTCCTCTTTCTACTAAGAATACGATCTGGCCTAGAATTTTGCGTCTTATTGAAGTAGAAACATTACAACTCAATGAGTTCTGTCTCTCTCTTACTCATTGAGTTGTAATGTTTCTACTTCAAAAAGACCTAAAATTTTAGGCCAGGTCGTTTCTAGAAAGCGGAGTGGTTATTACAAAGGGGTCTGCTGAAGATGGTGAGGGTGGATATTTTTGCAATGAGTATTTACTACTTAACCACCCACCTTTCCTATATCTCTTTTTAACACATGCACATCATATTTCTGTTTCATTTCTTCTATTTTTTTCCTATGTTTCTACTTGGACGGGCCGACCCTGTATGTTAAGTTCATTCAAACTATGTTGGAATCTGTTGGATTTAAATATTTTGTACGCAATCATGTTACCTTGCAATAAAAGCTAAGATAAAGTACAAATAAATAATTGGCTATTTTATTTATTATTCATAATGAATTTTGAGATACATGATCTTATAAAATTCAAATTTACCACTTTATAGAGAGCGTGCGTGTGGTCACTTTTAAAATATCAGAGTTGCCAACCTATAGTAGATCTATGCATTGTGTGCACAACCACACATACTTATCTATAAAAATTTGTTTCTTTCATTTTTCATTAGTAAATCATTGTTTTGTTAAAATAAAAATTACTATACTGATACGTTTGATCTTTATACGTTCTCACAAATTTGTTTTGTAATGTTTTGAAAAATAACAACTTTGCACAGAGGCGCTTCTTATCAACGGGACGGCACTAATTATTGACCTTACGTTTGGGAGTTTTAGTTTTTTAATATACTTACAGATTAAATTCTGAAAATTTGGTTCTTGTTGAATCAAAAATTAGAACTAAAGTAGTATTTCACTGTGAATTGCCACGTTAAGGGAGTCAGTCCATGTGATGGGCTCAAAAAATTTTTTTTCATAAATTGCTTTCTTAACATGTCTAGAATACGGTAAAGTGAGTTTTAAAAATTCGACATCGTTTTAAAGATACAGCAGTTAGAAGGAGCTGTTGCGGAGCGCTGAGTTGGCAGTCGGAGTCCGGCCCCATTGTGTACAGTCGGCTTTATACCTGGCACCCTTCTATACAAATATACGTTATACAAGTTTGTACAGGCTTAAAAAGGAATTTCTATAGTTATTGGATATTTTACTGAAGTTATTTTAGTCTTGATTTAACTTCGAAGAGCGCAACAACTACAGATTATTTCTTTTCATAATGAGTGGACGGAAAGGAAGTACGAGTTGAAATGTTCATCCTGGTCGTAGTAAACAAAGAAAGTTTTGTGGAAACCGTTTTACCACCCAAAATGAAACGGCATCTACATCAGCTTCGGCGAAAAAACTTCAAAATAGCATGAACATGGAGGCTCCCGTCGCTTCGAATTTCGCGTATTGCCTTTTAGAGTTTGTTTCTATATTCGCTGCAATTTCTGAAATGCAAAAATTGTAAAAGTGATGTTTCTATTTCGCAATCAAGTTTCCGAGGCTTAGGTTTTAAAATTATTCTATCGTGTGAGTGTGAATAACAGACAGTTATAAACTCGGGCCCAATGATCGAGAATGCATTTGAAGTTAACCGCCGGTTTGTATTTGTGATGCGATTATTAGGAGTTGGTCACGAAGGAATAAATCTTTTCTGCAGCTTCATGGACATATGTTCGGGTATTGGAAATTCAACTTATACTGCACTACTGAAAAACATTCATATTACCACATGTTCACTGTGTGAAATTTTATTATCATTCGCTGTCACGCAAGAAAAAACTATGAATGAAGAAGCAGGAAAACCACAGGATGAATTGATTGTGTCAGGTGACGGTACTTGGAAGAAAAGAGGCTTTTCATCTCTATTTGGAGTTTCTACATTGATTGGAAAGTAAACCGGCAAAGTTTTAGATGTCATGGTTATGAGTAGTTTTTGTGGTGCATGTAATAAGTGGAAAAGTAAAAAAAAACGGATCCTATAGAGTACGAAATGTGATGTGGTATGAAACGCATATAGATGAATGCGCCATAAACCATTCCGGAAGTTCCGGTAAAATGGAAATAAGTGCTATCACGCAAATGTTTTGGAGGTCTATGGAAAAAATATGGCGTAAAGTATCTCACATACATCGGCGATGGTGACAGTAAAACTTACAAGGGGATCCTAGATGCTAAACCGTATGGAGATACTATAGTAACAAAAAAAGAATATGTGGGCCACTTAGAAAAGAGAATGGGAACACGACTTCGGGCTGTTAAAAAAGATAAAACAAATAAAGGAATCGGTGGAAAAGGAGCAGGTAAACTTACTGATAAAGTTATTCAAGAATCAACGAAATTTTACGGATTAGCTATTCGACGTCATCCAGATTCGATTGAAGGTATGAAAAAGGAAGTTTGGGCAACGTATTATCACAAATGTTCTTCAGATGAAAACCCTCAACATCAATTTTGTCCAGAAGGCAAAGACAGTTGGTGTAAATGGCGTAAGGCAGAAGCTAAGAATGAGCTCGACCAATTTTATCACGATAAACCACCTCTAATACCAGCAGTAGTACAAGTAGCTATCAAACCTGTTTTCTAAGACTTATCGAAAGACGAATTATTAATTCGTTGTTTAGGAGCAGAGACACAAAACAATAACGAGTCTTTGAATTCGTTGATTTGGACTTTTGCTCCTAAGCATTTCCATTCTGGCCCCAAGATCGTTGAAATTACGAGCTACCTATCAGTTATCACCTTTAATGAAGGTTTTGAAGGTGTTTTAAAAGTAATGTCGGTTATGGGATGCCCCATTGGCCACGAAGCCCATAATTATGTTGAGAAACGTGATGGAAAGCGAATCTCACGTTCTGAACGGCACGTAAGTGATGTCGTTAAACAAGCTAGGATTGACTCAAGAGCTGAACAATCTGCTTTGAAAGAGTTTCAAGAGAAAGAGAAAGAGGAAGAGGAATACTCTATGGACCAGGCATCGCCGATTGAGGGTAAGTTGAGATTTTCATAATTTTAAGCGGACTTGAAACTTTAAACGCGTTTTTCTCAAAACTGTGTTTTTCAAACTTTCCTCCACCGTATCTCAAAAACGGCTTGACCGAATGACTTGAAATTTTTAATGAACACTCAGCACATGTAAACGCATGGAATGAACTATTATCGATCAAAAATTTCCAAAATTTCGTTTTTTTTATAGCAAAAAAAAACAAAAAAAACGCAAAATTCGCGACTTTTTTTCAAATGTCTACCAAAAGTCCAATTTTTGGTATATTCATTTGATAATAGTTCATTCCGTGCATTTAAGCTTACAGATTAAAACGCCGCTAATTATTTTTGTTTCAGATAAACCAGTCAGCCGGAATCGTGGAGGAAGTGCGAGCCCATTTTTTCGAGGGTGGGTAGTTCAGAACGCTGTAACTCATGTTCTACACAATATTTTTAGCTTAAAATTTATATTTATACTGTCAAAATATATGTTAATAAATGATAATAAACTTAAAGCTCTATCTAATTACTGGTCGTAGAAAAAAATCCTGAAAAATCCCTAAAACCCAGGCCGTCACATGGGATAGCCCCTTAAGGAGGTTGAGCCTATACAGTGACAAACAAAAGTAGATCAAAATCACAGTTAGAACAGTTAAATAATTATTACGAAAGATTTTAAATTCATAATATTGATTATTCATTATTTTAAATGCATAAATAAATAATTTTTTATTGTGATAAATTATTCAATTAATTTTATATAATTTTTTTATCGGTGAATTAACTTTTGGATTTTTTGTTCACAAATCTTTTGTACAATACTCCGCAAAAATCGATAATAATGGAAAAAAAATTCATTTGGAAACGAAAGCATGTGACTGAAGCTGTTTATTAACAAATATTGAACCAATAACTAGTTGGTAAATATAAAAAAAATTGAACAAATCTCCTAACCTCTGAATCTAGTCAACTTGGACGACGAATTATTGACCTCAATGCAATGGGTAAAAATTTAATATGCTCATTTTGTCATGAGACATTATCATTATGTAACATCACGGATGAAAAACGATATAGACTTGCATCTAAGTTTACTGTAAAATGTGACAAATGTCTTCCTTTAAACGAAGTGTCAACAGATTCTAAACATTTAGCAAATAGCAAATAATAACAAAGAATAACAAAGAATGTTTTGACATAAATTCAGAAACTGCACTAGGGAATTATAGGTTTCGCAGATTGATAAATAATTAAAATAAATCAATATTAATTATTAATTGACTAATTAAATATTCTAAATTAAAATATCTATAGTTACAATATTATGTTTATGTTTTAGGAATTTAAGGTAAACTACAAACCACAGTTTCCGGAGTGAATGATGAAGTTTACCAAGATATTGAATCAATAGACGAAAATCAACAAGAATTAATAAGAACGTCTAATCATCAAACAAAATTTATGCTGACAGCAGTCGCTGAATTCAACAACAGCGAAGAAAGACTTCGACAGAAATTACAGCAATTTCAAATAAAATTAAACCAAGGAATCGATGCAATTAATACGATGAGTAACTGGTACAGCGGTCCAGATGAAAACGTAATAAATTTTAATCTTAGGAACATACTGTTGGAAATAAGCGCCATCTATGTAAGCAACTTTAAAATTATTATCTGTTGTCATAGCTAGTTTTTGTCTTTTGTTTTATATATTCATTGAAAATTGAGTTGTCACTTTTTTGTCAGATAATTTGTGTAAAGAATTAATAATTTGTGTTAAGAATTTGAAGAGAATAAAGCATTTATTATTAAAATTATAAGACTGCAACACATCCCAAGTAACAGCCAATTACTTCGAAGAATTAAACAAGTTCTACAACCAAATATGGAATATTTACTTAGGGGAAGGGCATTACTACAACCTTATCTCACCTGATCAAATCGATCAAAAAATTAAAAATGCGATCGCAAAGCTACCAGCTGGATTGACAATAATGTCTCATCCCATAATCGCAACAAGCATCAAAGAGAACATCGAAAACATCCTATTTAATACACGGATACTTCGTGATCACCGAACAAACAGAATATACAGTGATCAAGGTAACCCCAGTGCCCACAAAATTCGAACACAAGTTTTGGGCTATGGAAACATCAGATGATCTGTTAGCAATTGATTATGATTGTCAATTATACTTCGAAATAAATGAAGAATTTCGTCATAGAATCAGATTGAACAACACTAAATTTTTGTGTTCACCATCAATTGTCAGAAGTATAGTAGATAACGACCCGACTGTATAATCAACCATATCTATCAACGATCAGGAGAAAACACCTGTGAGATAAAGCAATATCAAACAAATGAATTAATATGGAAACGGTTGTATGCATCCAACACTTGGGTGTATATTACACCAAAACCCACAAGAGCAGAAGTTGGCGAAGAAGAACAAGAAGAACCAGGCCTTCACTCATTGTCCTCCCAATCCAAATGGAGGGCATTGGATGATGGAGATGAGTTCAAGAACTACATGGAAGAGGACTCCAACCAAGAGCAAGACGACTCCAACAAGAATGAAATTTTTATATATATGGGAATTACGTCCAATTTATATTAGTATTATTATTATCATTGCTTACTTTTCTTTAATTAATTTTTTTTGTCGTATTGGCAATATGTTTAATTTCATAATTAAACAGATTTCATTATTTGATTATTGTGATGACACTGATCTAATTAACATATCAGTCGTCATCATAAAATTATTATATTACACATTTGTAATTTTTGTCATAACATATGCATTAATGCATTATTTATATAAGTCCATACATTAAGTAACAGTGAATAGCAATAATACAATTAATGCAACACAAATGTGTAACTTGCTGTTTTAAATAGTTTTTTGTGTAATATTTGTTGACATTCTTAGAATCATTGGAATATTGATTAGGTTAAGTTTTAATGTACATAAACCCTTGGAATTATTAATAAAATCTAGTATTATCAGAAACTCTGGTAGTGCTCATTTATACAGAACGTCATTCGTACGTTCAAAATGTAGAATCATTCGAAGACTTGAAAATTTTATTCAATAAGGTTTAAGATTTTTATTTTTCGTGTGTTTTCGACGTAGTCACGCAGAACCTAAAGCAAACTAATAATTAATTGAAACTTAATCTTCCTCAGCATTATTTGTTATTTTAATTACATTCTATCGATTGATTATTGGATTCTTTTGATTAGTGAGGATCGTTTTTCAAGCACTAGTTAAGTTTCATTATTCATATCAGCTGATAATGTTGATCGCTTCGCTTCAGGTGCATCTAGTCAAGCTAATGAGACCTCAAATAATATTATTAAAGCTCGATGTTATAGTTTATCTGAGTCAGCTGATTTCAGAGATGTTTGAGCAGTAAACCAAAAAAACATTCGAGAAAACTATATGTGTGATGTTAAAAGTAATCTAAATTTAAATATGTTAGTGTGCATACTATATAAAAAATATATCAAAAATATCTCTTAACATGCAAATGATAGACGTCTACGGACTAAAAAACAGAATTCAAGAAACAAGGTTTGCTTCTGAAAAAAATAAAACAATGTTACGTAACCGAATCCAAAACTCAGAGGATACTTCATATAGCAGCAACATGGGACTATATTCAATGTTCACACTGTGGAAATTAATTACAGAGATTTGTATTTAATATCAGATGCACCGCCTTGCATAGTATTTTTTGATTTAGAAACCTCTAGTTTCTCGAAAACCGCATATATATTACAAGTTAGTATATTACTCAGTTAGTACGAACAATAAGATTAGAGTTATTGATTAAAAATGTTAGTGCAATAATCTATGGGTTTGTGGATACATTGCGAACTATTCGAGAAAAAACTGGAAAAAAAGGAAAAGGGGAAAATACTCTAACTGTATTAGCTTCTGGCCTGAAAATTCCAACGGATGGAGCTCGCAATGCAACCTATGATGTTATTATGTTGGAAGAGATAATTAAAAGATTAAAAATTTCAGAGGAAGATTTATTGGCTAAAAATGTTACTTGGGAGACTCTCATTGCTAATGAAGCTCTATCTCAAAAAAGTGCATCAATAGTAAAAACATTAACACCTTTATCTGATTGTGTTTCAATCGGTATGCGTAAAAAAATAGCGGAGGCGAATATTTCTTATGATTTGATCATAGACACTTATCGTAATGAACAAGAATCAGGTATCGAAAAATTAGTCGGTCCAGATGAAAATAATAAAGTACAAGTATCAAAGTCATTGAGAGTATTATTGCCGATTTTTGATTATTTATAAAAAGTTATCTAATTTTAAGATATATTTTTTTATAGAACAGTTTGTAATTTTATTGCAAGTTGCATAATAATATTATATTCAAATTTTAAGACAAAAATTATAACTGTTATAATAGAACTTACTCAATACTTATTTGTATTTTTTCTGAAAGTTAAAGTTTATTGTTATATTCACAAGTTAAGAAATAAACTATTAATTTCATAATGCACTTGAGTTCTTGAGTTCATAAATTATTAATAATATAGGTTGTAATTTATCGTCATGCGTCGATGTGACAAACATTAAATATTTGAATTTCCCGCCACACACGTCTATTCCAACGTTGCCGCTTAGCTACTTGAAATAGTCAATACTTCGAAACTCATGATTTTTAATAATTTTTTCAGTTTATTAAACGCTTCCTAATCGAATTGAAGAAAATGTAAAATTTTCCTAATATATTCGTATTTTACATAGTTAAATTTCGTATGGCTGCCATTTTCTGTTTATTTGCTACAAACTAAAATATACCATTTAAATGCTGCGACGACATATTTTCCATAAGACTACATGTTAAAGTTTTTTCAATTGTTTAACTTTATTAGGTTCCTAATGACTGTATTTTTTAATTTGTCATAAAATAATCTACCAAAAAAAAATATTTTGAATTTATTTCATTATTTTCACCTAACGGCTCAACCTTCTTAATTTTCCTGAACAACGCCCATGTACTGAGTCCGTGACTGTATTCTAGATAAATGTGGACGGGGGCGGCATGATGGATGAAACGAAGTTGTAAAAAAAATATATAAACAAACAGAAAATCATCTTAATTGTGGTTAACAAATTTAAATTCAACCCTTTCAAGGTGTCAATTTTACAACCTCGACATCTGTTAAATAGATACACGACCAAAACAAAGTAACTGCTGCCATTAACTACAGTGGATCGCAATAAATTAAATAAATGCGCAATTCGAGATTTGAAATTGTAAAATATCAAATATCGTTAAAGAATATTCATAAAAATTTGTAGAACAAAAGATAATTGACTTACCCAAAATACTGCGATGCACAAACACAACCGACACCATATTGGAAACACAACAACAAGGCATCAAAAAAACGAATGAACTGATCACTAAAATGGCTGTCTAACGGTTTTGTTTATATAGAAGGCGCTAGCTCAATGTTGCCACATCTACTTCTACAAAATTATATGCAAGTATGTAGCATAACCAGCCCCCCGACTTATATAGCAAAATAGTATCCAGATTTGTCAGACAAATGAGAGCGCTGTGGGTCTTACTAAATCGTTTATATTGACGCCATCAGATGTCAGTTTAGATGGCGAAAAGAAAAGAGAAAGATAGAAATTTTTAAATTTTGTATTTCGTCGACCCTTTATTGATAGATTTATTACTTTCTGTCTAATTTTGTTTTGGTCTCTTTATGTGTAAACAAACGCCATTGCTCATTTCGTTATTTTTATTTTACAAACCAAAACAAAATTTAAATAAAATTCAGTTTGCAGTGTGAAATTATAAAAAATCAATTTAATAATATATTTTAAAATGTCACCAATACAAGGTAAGTATTTACACAATTTACGTTTTTTATATCAACAGAAATAATCATTGTTAAACAACATTATTTTCATATATTTACAAAAGAATAAAAACTATGGAGAAGTATTCTTTGCGGATCAACGGAGGATCAGGAAACAGTTCTACATTGGTTTTCAAAGAACTCGCAAAACTACGTAAAAAGTTATATTTGATAACACTGATAATAAAAGGTAAAGTATTTTGTCCATATATATGCATACATCACACAATTATTTGGTAATCAGTGCATCATCTAATGATTTTTTTAATCACCTTATTATATTTTATTTGTATATATGTAAATATACTTATTTTTTTAAATTATTACTTCTAATATACTTATAATAAATTAATTAATGTTTTATTTCCCTCCATTAACGAAAAAAAATAATAATAATGAGAATAATAAGCAACCCAGTGAACGTGTTTAAGTTTGGTTTCGAACCAAGTTTCGACATGAACCTATCCTAGTCTTGCACCAGCATCCAATGCCAGCACCTAATACTTTAGCGCCATCTGAGTACTTCCTACAGCTTCAGACACTAAAATTTAGCATTGAGTCGGCGATCTAGAGTTATCTATGGCATAACTTTCAATAACTTTTCAAAGAGAAATTCTCCACTAAGGTTGGACGCAGACTGACACAGCAAAAACGTTGTTAGTCAGTTAAAGAGTTGTTTATGTCGATTTCCAACTTTCAACCATCAAATCATTAATTATTGATTAAAAATCGATTTCTGTGGAACGCAATGTTTTGTTTTAAATTAAAAATAAACTAAAGAACAATGGGGGTGGGTATTTTACTTCTTTCAAGTTTTAGTGTGCGTTGAAGTTATAAATTCGACCAAAAACCGTATTGATTAACAACGATTTTGCTGTATCAGTCTGCGTCCAGCCTATTCTAACACAACTTTTATTTTGTCTTATTTATGAATTCAATAAGAAATTGTGAAATCAAGAATATATACCCTGTTTTCACACTTAAAACAACAACTAAACTACTAAATTGATAATATATAATGATTGGGCGAGTAAATGTAGTCCTGTCTAGAAATACTTTACGAAAACATTAATTCTATTACGATTTTCTATCATATTTATTATTTTTATGAACTGAGGCTAACTATTAGAAGTTCAGAAAAATCAATATGCGGGGCAGTCGTTAGCCCGGGGCGAGCTGAGCCAATGGTCGGGTCCCCGCGCTTTTAGGGCCCCGCATCGTAGTTTTTTTTAGATATACATTTGAATGTAAAATTTTTGAATCCACCATAACAATAGGATGTCTATATAATGCAGTAAATTAGAATTTCAAAATCATGAAAATTGATAGAGCCCCAAATATCATTCTGATGGTCCTCCAAATATGTATTGTGGAAACAGTTTGGTTCAGTATGAGTTTCAGTTTCCTCAAATAATTTTGCACTTTCTTCTCTTCAAAATGCATTTTCTTAGATAGATATTGACATTTTTTACCGAAAAGTCATCCGTTTATTTGAAACTGTCGCAGTTTTTGTTCTTATGAGCTTATTTTTTAAAGCAATTTTAAAATAAATAAACGTAAAAAGGCCAACATTTTATTACCGAAATATTATTATTTGTATGGTTAAAAATGCCATTTAGTTGGTGAGAAAACATTGAAAACAATGTCGAAACTCGGATAGTATTTTGTTTATTTGGTGAAAACAGAGTTTCGAATTTGGCCTAATTTTGTTTCCTATTTTCAATATGTCGATAAACACGAACCAATCAAAAACGATTCCGTTTGGTAGTAAACCGCCCTCACAATTAGCATTTTCTATTATCGCAATAAAAATCGTGTTCTATGTTAAGCCAGATCCACATTTGGATGGAGGCGATTGCAAACAGTTTATTCAGAAAATAATATGCTTTTGAAAGAAAAGACGCATGAAAAATATTTTATTTGATCGTATAATGTGTATGTTTATTGAAATTCAAAAGTTATTGCGCATACACTCGACTCGACTTCAACTCGCCGCATGTGTATTCAAATGTACGCCCAGCTTTAGAAATTGCTTTCATCAAATACATTCTTCCAGTGTTTATTGTCATTTCAGCGTTGCCAGTTTCGATGATTCCCTCTTCATGATAAAGGATTTACGTTATATTTTTATATTGATAAAACTAAATACTTTTATATTTGAAAATAACAAATTCATTAATTATAATTAATGTAATTTGTTTAGAAATTTTCTATTTCTTTATAATCATAATTGATTTGCCACTAAAATTGTTGAAATTAGATCAATCCATGATTCACCAGAATATTCTAATTTTGTTTATGAAGTTTTCTTTGTTTATATTGCACTTAACATTTCTAGACAAGTGGATTATTTTATGCTTATAAGTTTACTTATAAGTATATGATTTTATGTAAATGTTGTGGTGATTAAAAATTGTTTATTTCAGACTTTCCCATACGAAAATGTTCGTTAAATTTACAAAATTATAAATAAAGCAAGTTAAAGGGGCAGTTAGGGTTTTTCCGATTTAACAAAAATAAAATCGTTATCTATATAAATTCGTTCGATTTCTTAGAATTTTTTTGACTTTTCTAATTTATTATCATTCCACAATCAACAAGGACAAATAAACAATATATAGATTATTTCATATGTAGGGACATTAAAACTAAATACATTTTAGTATTGAAAAGCGAAATATCAATTTTCCTAGAACACAGACATATGGAGTATTGTTATTTGTTGTCGTTTGTGAAATTCCACATTTTGTTTTTCTATTCCATACATATATTTAGTAGATAATAAAGTGAATTGTTTAGAGATACCAAATTATTATTATTTTTATTATTGATTTAACCACGGCCGCCTGTAGCCAATGCGTTAGATCTATAAGTTATAATAATTTGGAATTTGCATAACAATTGTACGGACACGTGCCCAAAATACATCAAAACGACTAATGCTGAACGCAGACGAATTAAGCAAAAATGTCTTTCAATAAAACATTCTGTTTCGAGGTGTTTATTTGGTTATCATGAGGTACTGTTTGATCAGTATCCTTTCCATATTATTTAAATGATTTGAATAACAGTTTTCAACAGACTCGTAAAAAACATTTTTTCCTCAGAACGCTATTATTTGGGCGGTCTGCATTTAGCCTTAGTCGTTTTGACGTACTCCCACTAAATGATACGTGTTGCGTGTGTAGGTGTATATTAATTACGAGTCTGTTCGGTTCGGAGTTCTTTATTCAACTGCCATCAGGATGTCCCCCACTCCTGGTGTACATACACAACATCTCTTTTATTTTTTTTTAATTTTTAAATTTTAAATTACCAAAACATGAAAACTAAGCAATTAAATTAATTGAACAACTTTAAATAATGCCTATTTACAATTATAATACAAAGTCTTTGAGGTAAGTAGGTGTTTTAACCTGCCTTCCTGATCGAGTTCGTCGAATCCTTTCAGAATTATCTGATTTTTGAAAAACATGTGAGCTCTCGGGCAAACAAACACTAACGTCACTATCTGTTTGTTTTACAGTATCAGAATGGACGTTACTGTCCGTAACTGGCTCATTACAATCATCGTAATTATCAATATATGTATTGTAAAAATTATTTCGATCGATTTTCTTTAAATATTTGCGATTCCGCGTCACAATATTTGCAGTACGATCTACTTGTATATCGTATGAACGCGGTCGTAATTTATTTTTCTCGATTATAACCCCGGGTTCCCACTCTTTATTTTCATTTTGTATGGCCACTATGGCACTTTTGTCTAAATTATTTGGTAGATCTTTTGCATTTCTGTCATAATTTACCTTCTGTATCTCTTTTCTTCTCTTTAGGAAATCATCATACAAGGTATGTTTTATTTCAGGTGACAATAATGGCTCACTCACAGGTGAATGACCTTTTAATCTTCTGCCAAACAACAGCTGAGCTGGAGAGGGTAAATCTGCTTGTATTGGAGTATTTCTGTATTCCAAAAGAGCTAAATAAATATCTTTTTTGTCATATATAGTTTTCTTCAATACTTTCTTTATGGTTTGAACCTGGCGTTCTATAAATTCGTTGGACTGTGGATATCGTGGTGATGACGTTCTATGATCAATTTCCCACTGTTTTATAAATCTTTGAAATTTATGATTTGAAAATTGTGGACCATTATCTGTGTACAATATGTCAGGCTTTCCATGTCGACTAAAAATCGATTTGAAATTTTCTATGACCTTGTCACTAGTTGTCGTCTTCATCAGTACCAATTCTGGATATTTCGAGTACACATCCACTAAAAGTAAATAATCTTCAGAATTTAAATGAAAGAAATCCGCAGCTACAATTTGCCAAGGTCTTGTAGGTGTTTCCTTGTTCATTAGTGTTTCTTTTTGCTGTGAGTTCATGTATTTTATACATGCTGAACAATTCTTTATAATGTCTGTAATTTCCTTGTTCATCATTGGCCAATATACCAGTTCTTTCGCTTTATTTAGGGTTTTTATTGTCCCCCTATGACAGTAGTGTAATCTTTCGATTATTTCTTTTCGTAATGATTTTGGTATTATAAACTGTTCATCTTTATATAACATTCCATCACTTTCAATTATTACATCTTTTACATGCCAATACTGCTTGATCTTTTCTGGTATGTTTTTCTTTTCTTTCGGCCAACCTTGCTGTATAATGTCTCTTAACTGTTGTAGCTCTCTATCTGTACTTGTTTCTTCCTGTAATTTTGTAAATAATTGTGGACTGATGTTATTGTACTGTATTAAATTAACATGTGCTATGTTCTCTCCTTCAATTAAATCAAAATTTATATTATCATAGCTAGCTCTTGATAGTGTATCAGCCACATATAACTTAGAGCCTGGAACATATTTTATGTCAATGTCATAATTTTGTAATGTTATGAACATTCTCTGTAGACGTAACGGACATTTTTCCAGATCTTTCTTAAAAATCATTTCTAATGGTTTGTGGTCAGTCTCTATTGTAACTTTTTTACCATAAATATATTGTTTGA
The DNA here is from genome assembly GCA_028455855.1 of Meloe dianella. Classification (NCBI taxonomy): domain Eukaryota; kingdom Metazoa; phylum Arthropoda; class Insecta; order Coleoptera; family Meloidae; genus Meloe; species Meloe dianella. The sequence continues at coordinate 69,750 of JAPTHL010000040.1, read as the reverse complement.
AACGCTGACATCCAAACACAATAGCTAGAAGCTCTTTTTCAATCTGTGAATAATTTTGTTGTGCCTCTGTCAGTGTTTTTGAAGCATACGCTACTGGACCTCCATTTTGTATCAATGCTGCTCCAAGTCCCTTTTTTGAACTATCAACTGAGAGTGTCACCTCTTGTTTTTCATCATAGTATTGTAATACTGGTTTTTCTTTCAATTTATTTTTTAAATGATTGAAATCTTTATCATGCTGATGACTCCACTGCCACTTAACATGTTTTTTTAACAATTTCCTTAAATTGGTCGTTAAACTTGATACATTTGGAATAAATTTGGAAACATAATTTACCATACCCATAAAACGAGAGAGTTCTTTTTTATTCTGTGGTAGCGGTATTTTTTGAATTGCTTCAATCTTATCCATATCTGGTTTTATACCGTCTTTAGATATGACGTGCCCTATGTATTTAATTTCTTGTACACCCATAATACATTTCTCTTTGTTGAACTTAATTCCCATGACTTCAGCTTTCTTCAAAACTTCTCTTAAAATTAAATCATGTTCTTCTTTACTGCTTGCATGTATAATTAAGTCATCAATATAAATTTTTACACCTTTTATATCTCTGAATATTTCCGAGAAAACTCGATGAAAAATTTCAGGTGCGTTGCTTAACCCAAATGGAAGTCGTAAAAATCGATATCTCCCAAACGGTGTTACAAATGTGGTTAGTTTCGATGCTGCTTCTGACAAGGGTATCTGCCAAAATCCTTTACTAGCATCTAGTACCGAGAAATATTTCGAATCCTTGAGATCATGTGTTAATTCATCAAACGTAGGTAATTCATACCTTTCTCTCATGATCGCTTTGTTTAATTGTTTCGGATCAAGACAGATTCTTATTGCACCATTTTGTTTTCTTACAATCACTATCGAGTTTACAAACTCCGTTGGTTCATTAATTTCTTTGATAATTTCATCATTTTTCATTCTTTCTAATTCCTCTTTTAGTGAATTTCTTAATTTGAATGGTACCTTTCTCGAAACTGCCGTAGCTGGTTCATAATTTGCAATTAATTTAAAATCATATGGTTTAATTTTTAATTTCCCTAAACCTTGAAATAAAGTATCATATTTATCAATCCATTCGCACGTATTATCTTTGTTTGTTTCTACGTAACTTATATAGATATTTTTCCGGACGAATTAGCAAGTTAAGCGCTTTTATTGTTTTAATACCCAACACAGGTTTTACGTTTCTTTTTACTTTAATCACTATAAAACGTACCATGTGAATTTGTTTATTAATTTCGATCTTTAAATTTATTGACCCACTAACTTCCATTTTCGACCCCTCGTAATTATATAATGTATAATTACATCGCGTTAACGGTTTCTTTACTTTTAAATCTGCAAATATTATTGACGGTATCACATTACAATCTGCACCGCAATCTAGTTTAAGTTGTACAATTTTATTACAATCAATAATTTTAATGTTTTCAATCCAATCAGAATTATCATAATCATCATCATTAACTGTATTCATATTAATATTGCCTAATACATACATTTCTGATTCGCTTGATTTTACATTACTTTGTTTTTCAATTACATTTATTCTTTTTGTCTTGCATTTTTTTGCGAAATGATTATTTTTATTGCACTTACTGCATTTTTTCCCATAAGCTGGACAACTGTTCTTATCAATGTTATGACGCCGCCCACATCGCTGACATTCTATATCGTCGACGGTTTGTTGTTTCTTCTGTCTGTTCCATTGACCTTCAGTCGTAGATTTTCTTCTGGATTTTTCTACCATTCTGATGTTGGCTTCTTTCAGATTTTCTTCTAAATTATGAATTAAGATATCAGATTCTTCTGCCGCTTTGCAGATATCTACTGCTTTTTTATACGTCAGGTTTGCTTCTCGAAGTAATCGATTCTTAACACGTAAATCTGCCACACCACACACTATTCTGTCTTTTATTAGATCATCCCTTAAACCACCATAATCACAATTTTTTGCGATTTTTCTCAAATCTGCTATAAAAGCTTCTATTGTTTCTGTTTTTGATTGGACACATGTATTTTTGTGCCGTTCAACACTTTTATTTGTCTGCGGTATGAAATATTCGTCAAACTTCTCCACGATTTTATCGGGATTTTCCTGATCCTCTTCCGTCAGGTCAAATGACTCAAAAATTTCTCGAGCTTCTTGTCCCATACAGTGTAACAGTATCGCTGCTTGTATTTCACGACTTTTATTCATACATCCCGAAGCTTTTATATAAATTTGATAGTTTGATTTAAACTTCTTCCAATTCTCACTAACATCCCCATCCATTACCATTGGTTTCGGCTGTTTAAGAAATTCCATTTTTCTTCTTTTTTTTAACTTAGTTAATCACTTTGTTAATCACTTTGTTAATAACTTTGTTAATAACTATTTATATACTTTTTTTTTTAGTTCATTACCGACTGCGCCATGTTGCGTGTGTAGGTGTATATTAATTACGAGTCTGTTCGGTTCGGAGTTCTTTATTCAACTGCCATCAGGATGTCCCCCACTCCTGGTGTACATACACAACAATACGAACATTTAAGAAACACACCGAATAATTACATACAATAAGAAAATATCTAAAACAAAGGCAATTACTTTGATATTAGACATTATTCATATTAATTATATTAATTATAATAATTGCGTTTCTGTCTGTCGATTTTTTCTGACTCACATAAAAGAAAAGTGACGGCAATGCCTTATGTATGTACAACAATGTTTTTAATGTAAACAAGTGCGAGTCAGCAATAACGGCTCCTTTTGTAATTGCTATTCGTTTCTAGATAACTAAATTAAATGATGCATTTTCAACAAAGGCGGATTTAGGTATTGTCTTTATAGGCTGTAGCCCAGACCCCCATTCAATAATAGGACGCCTTCATTATGGCTTTATAGAGTGGACGCCGTTTATTGTGATCACTATCGGACCTGTGACTTTCTATGACAATGACCGGCTGATACCACTATGCAAGGCTTAATACAGTAAGCAAAGGTGCGCCACATCGAGGCGCCCTATGTAGGGAGCGCCGAACCTTGCCTCTGCCTTGACAGTATCTTTTTCCACAATATTATTTTAACTCAATTAAATATATATATATATATATATATATATATATATATATATTAGATTTGCATTAAATAAGCATAAACAACCTATGTACTCTTGTTTATCCACAACATTTATTATCAGAATTGATCACAATATCCGAACTTTGATTATAATAAGTGAATTATTCTTATGTGATTTTATATGATGTGGTTCCGGGGCCGATGTATTAAGATAACAATAATCGACTGATTCGATTATTTGTGATTATAATTTCCGGCTTCCACTGTATTGAAAACATTTCTGAATATACAGCGCACGGAACAAACAGGAGTTACAGACGCCTTTTTTAGTATACGTCTACCTCTAAAAATTCAAACTTATATATTTATCTCAAAAAATTGGGAAAAAATTAGAAATGCCATGTTTAAAATAACCAGCTCATTAAGGAATAAATACGGGTCAATGCCCCGATACCACTGTTAATTACAGCAAGGTTGACATTGAATTAATTATTGTCTTTTTTTCGAATGAATGTAAATATCTTATGCCGTATGCACACTTTCGTTGCTGTTACGCTGCGTTCATCTGTAATCGATGTCCAAAAATCGAACGGCGATAAAAATCTACGTGTGGCTTTTCGACGAACGTAGAGTATACCACGACGGTAGTGTGTAGCAGGCATAAGATGTTTGGAATATGATTCGAAAGAAAAGCAATAACAAGGTCAATGAAAACATTGCTGTAAACAACAGTCATATACCGGGACACACATCTATTTATTTATCAATTACCGGCTTAAAAAAGAAGCGGGTAAGAAAACCTTGACTAAAATTTGAGTATAAACTGCTGAATTGAATGTATATCTAGCACTGATCTCTAAATATATATACAGATAGCGGTAGTGTTGGGAATTATCTAGATATTATTATCTAGATAATCTAGTATCTAAATAGATATTTTTTCTTTTATCTTTTATCTGTATCTAGATAAATTTAAATTTTCAGGCTTTCATCTTATCTAGATAAAAATATTTACACAACAGATACAGATTATTTTATTTTAGAAATTGTTCCCGTTAAATTTTCTACCATATTACAATAATATACCTTTTTACTACACTTGTAACGAATATTCGGCAATTATTCGGTATTCAGATGAGAATAGAACCATTTGTCAACAGTTTAAACTATATTTCAGAAATATAATCGAAAACATAAACACAAACATTCAAAAAAAAACACAAACAATTTGTCTCTTTTTCTTATAAAATAAAAAAAATCTAATAATTAATAATAGAAAAAACAAATTTTTATACGGAATATGCACTATATTTAAAATTAAGGAGAGGCAAGTTCTGGTGTAAAAATATGAACTTTTCAGCCTAATCTGGCAAGAGTTTTGGCCACTGAGAAGTTCTGAAATCTCTGAAAATCTATGAAAAAGTATTATTAAGTCTGAAAATCTCTGAATAACTTGGTTTTACTACAAAATCTCGGATTCTTCTAGAAGAGTCCAAAATTTTGTAGAAAGTCCGACTTTTCAGAGATTCTCAAACTGAATAACATTTTTTCAAAGATTTTCAGTGAAATAAGACTTTTAAAAGTGTTATTCAGACTCATTCACACTTATTCAGAGTTTTTCAGAGAAATATTTCTCACAAGGCATACACACTTATTTTTATCTGTTATCTACTTATCTAGATAAATCAAGATTGTATTATCTTATCATTATCTAGATGATTTTATTCTTAGATTATCTGTATCTGTATCTAGATTAATTTGAAATTATCTATTCACAACACTGAGATCAGTGATATCTAGTCATATTATTAGGCCTGCCGTTAGTCGTTGCGCAAAATGTGCATCGCACAAGGACACCCTATGAAAAATTCTTATACTCGTCACTATCAAAATGTCAGACAATTAGAATAAATATGATCTTGAATATTTGAAATAAAAATTTTTTTTTCTAAAATAAAAAGTATTCGAAGGCAAATGACGACAGCTAATGAAGCTTTTGTAAAAGTAATTGCTTAGAAGGCTGCATGTTTCGACCATTCGTATTATCTACTATACACCTAAATATCTATTGTAACTGCTTGGTCCGAGGTATCACCCCGCCTGTTCCACTCTAAAGACGGCCCTGTAAACACATAGTTTGTTGATCGGTGGTTTGCAAATCTGGCAACGCCGGTAATATGTTTGACATTTATTTAACCTCAAACAACTTAAATATTTCAATATTAATGTACGTTCACTTAAATTAACGAAAAAATGAATAATTTTCACAACAAAATTGTGAATTTGAGAAAAGCGTGTCGTATTTGTTTAACAAAACCAACAGAACTAATACCAGTTAGCAAAGATAATGATCATCCAAAAGGTTGTGTTCTCTGGGCAATTTCGAGGTAAATTTATTAATTTTACACAATTACAAATAATAATTGAATTATGTTAACTTCTGTCATAAATGAAGGTTAACTTCAATGAAGATGAAGATTCAGCAAGGTACATTTGTATGAGTTGTGAAGAGAAATTGGAATTCATTGAACATAACCATGAATTTATCCAACGATTTAACACCAGATCAACTCCAGGTTCATAGATTTTTATAAAATTGTAATGAATTGTTAAAGTATTTGTTCGATAATTTATCGTAATTTTATTTTAGACAGTGTGAACAGTCGTCGAGAATGATTATAATCCATATAACATGAAGGCACCAGGGTTCAATGGAAAGTAGAAGAGTAATCGATTGTTAAAAGAGGAAAAGTGGAACAAATGCCATCCGAAATTGTTGAAGAAACCATTGGAAACCTATAGAATGATCTACAAGATGTAAAGGTTGCATTAAATATTATCAATTTGTGATAATAGTCGTAACTTAAATACGTGTTCTTCATATTCCCACAATTAAGTATTGACGATATTGGCTTCAATTTTGCTTACTGTAATCGCTAATTTAATTAAAGCTAATTTGAAATTGTCTCATCATGAATTTTCGATCGAAATCATAGTTACACTAACAATAAGTTGTATTGTGATAGGATATGATCATTGTAGTGTAATAAAAGAAATTTCAATCTTGATAATTATAAAACACGAATAAGCTAAATAGATAGAATTATGGATAATGTTCATATTTACTCTTTTAACTTTATTTTATCATTATTCCAATTACTGTTTATTGCAGTGCAAAATCATTTAACTGTAAATGTAAAGGAACATTACAACAATAGTAAGACATCTAAGAGTTTGATCGATTAGAATTAAGTTATTTCTACCATCACTAATTCGATAGTATCTGGTGTCTAATATTGTAGTACTAGTATGTATTAGTTTTCCTTGTAGTAGAAGAATAATTGTAATTCAGCTGTTTGTAAATGCCTCACATGAAATTCTGATACTATAGGAAATAGATTTTCTGAGCAAATTTGAACACTACAGAAATTGTTAGCAGATGTTAGCTTTTTACACACACTAAATCCTATTGTTTCATACATCTGATGATAACATCTTCAGTTAGACTTGGCTTTTTACCATCGACACTTATTGAAACAATTCTGTTTAAATTACGAATTTTTATCAAGATTAAACAATTTAATCGAAAATATGGTGATTTCGTAGTCAGATCGTCAGAAAATATATCAAATATTTAAAGAAATAATTTAAAATGGAGCTAATGTTTGGATTTTGTGTTATCACTGTTAAGCGAGTTATCATATCAGAGAATAATAATAATGATGTGAATTTAATTAATATTTGTTTTTCTTTTTTACCGTTTGTTGACTGTTATTGGAGCTCTCAAATGAAAAATTGTGAATTCTTTGGAAATGATTTAAAACCGCTAAAAACTTCTCTAAACGTATTGGTACTATGATTACCACCAAACAGTAACTATATACAAATTCTAATAATTTTGTAACGATTAATGTATAATCGGGTTTGTTATTTTGTAAAATTATTGAATTTCCTTGGTCGATGTCGACAATGAAATTAATTGTTGATGTTGCCACTGAAATTTGGCAAGAATTATATAGATAGTAATTATTTGAAAAATAATATAACAATAATAATAACTGAATAACAATAAACAGAACTAAAATGTGGTTCTTTATACAAAGTGGCAATGAACGTTCTAGACGTCATTCCTCATTAGTGTATTTCCAGATAATTTATAGACATCCTGTAATTCTTACAATTTTCAGAAACGGTTCGAAAGTATTGAATAATGTGGAATTGATAAATGTTGTCATTATTATTTAGTAGGTATTTTCACTATCTTTAGAAATTGTTTGTGTTGAGTTTAAGGGTGGAATATTAGCATTTGTTTTGACTTATGATAGATGTATTTTCAGTTAAATGGCTTCATTTAAATATTTTATTTGTAATTATTACGAACATTAGAACAAAAACAATTAATGATACATAAAAAATCCATCAAGGTCTATACTTAGACTTGTCAAGGACTTTAACTGCATTGAAAACTTGATTGGCTCCATTATCCTTACTTTATAGTACGATAGTAGGAAAACTGTTCGGGTTTTAAGGGATGGTATCTCGCTAGTTTGAGCCTATAGGGGCTCTATAATTGTTCCCTTTAGTATACTAAATACAACAATTATTTACAAACCGATTCATGTGTATTACTTTTTTCTGGCGTAAACATTATAGTAGTTATATGAGGCCGATCCTAACTCACTTTTGCGCGGGAAATTCAATTTTTGTTGCCGATCCTAACTCATAGGTTGTGCGCATGCGTCGAGGGGTGGCGTTGTTGGCTTGTGCGCTGAGGGTGGGGGAATGGTGACATCACTCAGGGGCCATTGACCTTTCAATGGTTCAAGGTCATCGCTCAAGGTTACGAGATGTTTCAAGGTCATCTTACATGTTCTAGCATGTTCTGGTCGTAGGGATCATCTTACTTGGGAAGTCATGGGGGTCATTATAAGTCTGGACATTTCAATATACACTCTTTATTTACATTGTGCTATTATCGTTAGCAAACATTTATACAGAAAATATCCTATAGTACCGTAAAATGAAATTAAGCCCATTGTGGCAAACACCATTATACTGGTGGACACACATTCCGACTTGTGTGTATAATTGTATTTATTCGATTTGTCGCTAACAGCCGTCTGCCAAACTCCATCTTGATATGTGTGATTCGTTAATAAATAGCGTACTTTGAATGAGATTATTTCGTGTTCTTTTGGTATGGATATTGTGCAAATACTATTGGTGGAATCCATGTTTATTCTGTTCCATTTTGTGGGCCAGGATTCGTCAAATGTGTTGTTGTAGTCAATTGATACAAAACATGATGCAACGTCAGTGGGAAGTGTCACAAGCAAACTGTTATTCATAAAGACGTTGGTTATAACAAGGAAATTGGCGAACAACAACATGTCGATGCGAACAACTAGCCAGGTTTGAAGTGAATATGGGCGACGGGGGGTATTTATATGGAAAAAGCAGAGCGTGCACAGTCTATGATTAGATGTCCGTGAACTATGGTCATTCCCATCAAATACAAATGCATTAAATGTGGGGGGAATCCGATCTGCCACACAATATGTGTGTACCATGCAGTTTTATGGAATTCGTTAAAGAATTTAACAAGTCCAAACATGTGCCGAGTCAGTATTTCCAGAAAAAGTAAAGCTACACATGCGCAATAAGGCCATTCTTCTACAGTATATAATGAGCTGAGCTCTTAGCCAGAGCCATTCAGTAAGTTGTATTACAACAAGAAGCATGACGTCATCATTTATTTCTGATTTGACCACTACCTTACACGTGATACCTTTTGTCAACATCAAAACACTGGAAGTTGATGAGAAATTCAAAGTGAAAGCATTCAGTAGAACCAGTACTAAGTATGGAGATAAAATAGTGGTTGAAACTGGCGATTTCAAAACAATTCTACCACAACGGTTCACCGAATTTTTTCTGACGAGAAAATAACTGAATGGAATGGATATATAAACAAAGGAAAGCAAATATTTCTGATCAGTGAAGGAGTAGTGGGCCAAACAACAAATATTAAATTTCATGAAGATTAGTATAGCTGATAAAATACCATTGTACCTATATTAGCAAATAAATTTTCATGCACAGATTTACTCGTTTAAACTTTGATCACCAAAAATAATAATAAAGAATAAAATAAAATGACATTTATTAAAAAAAAACAAATAAAATATACTACAAAATACACACACACGCGCACACACACATTTATTATAACAAAATAAAAATAAATTAAAAACAATAATAAAAAATGAAAAACAAAATACAATCATTTCTCACAATCTCTCTCACACAGGCATACGAACGCACACGCCCGAACGCATACAAACACACACGCATACGCACACGCACGCATGTAATAACACACGCACGCATACGCACACGCACGCATGTAATAACACACGCACGCATACGCACACGCATACGCACACGCATGCATGTAATAACACACGCACGCATACGCACACGCAAGCATACGAGCACGCATGCAAACACACGCACGCAAACACACACGCACGCATGCAAATACACACGCACGCATAAGCTAGCATACGCACGAGCGCATGCAAACACACACGCACGCACATAACCTTATAATTTCTTTTTATCAGGTTTATAGACACTTTTTGATAACATCCTTTCAACCCTTTTCTTGTTGTGATATAGTTTGTCCAGTCTTCTCACTATTTTCTCGCGTTTAATATTAACAACTTCACTTCTTTTTCCAATTCGATTTTTTCTAGATTTTCTAGTTTAATGATTTCTTTCAAATCATTTTTAAAATTTATAAAAATTATATCAATAGGATCTCCATTTGTCAAGTTACTCTCGGTGTCGCTAGTACCAACACCAGACATTTCACTCTCTGCATTTAGCATTTTAGCCATGTCCTTCCCGGTGCTTTTCGTTGCCATCGTTCTCCAATCGATCTCTGAAAGGAGAGTCATCTTTGGCGGTGTTCGATTGTTAATCTATTGATTAGTGAAACAATTACAACTTAGCGGTTATTATGGAAATATTTTCCAAAATATCTTACCTTAGGGTCTGCATTATTTAATAACACATTGTCAATTATCTGTATTTGATTCATCATCTTAATAACTTAGAACTGTATATAAAAATTAACCAAATTGTTCAGTTTATATACTATCAGGGGTTGGAGTGTTTCGGACAATAGTACGACTGCGCATGATGCAAAGTCAGCAATCTACAGATTTTATATATACGTAATTGGTGAAATTACTAATCATTCACTTCCATTCTGTCTCACTTTAACACATCATATTGTTTCTCCTTTTACTATGCGAGTAGTTACTTTGCCACTGACGTATACAAAGTAGAAGTAGAAACAAAAGTACGACATCCTGTTTATGTTTGAAAAATTAATTTGTATCAGCAATTTATAGGCGCTCTGAACTGAATATACACGATAGGCCAAGTTCCTAATCACATTTATAGATTTTATTGATAAAATTAATTAGAGCCTCCCTCTCCGCCTCTCTCCCCACTTGCACGCCACATATATTCTATCCCGCTTCAACAAATATTATGATCTATTATTGGGTTTGACTCTACGTATGCGGCTAGTTACTTTGCCACCTATGTATACAAGGGTGAATTCGAACCATAAGCAGAAAATATCCTATCCAATTTTTTTGATGAATTCGGTTATTTGAAAATTTTATAAAACCCATTCCCATTCCGGTTCTCACAATATTGACCGGAATTTTCTAGAAAAATTTCACAAAGACCATTGCTCACATTGAAACTACTACATCATCAGAAAAGCTACCGGTTCGCATAATATTGATCGGAATTTTCTAGAAAACTTTCATAAAGACCATTGACTACATCATTAGAAAAGCTATTGATTCGAACAATATTGATTGGCATTTTCTGGAAAAATTTCATAAAGACCATTGGCCACATTGAAACTACTACATCATCAGAAAAGCTACCGGTTCGCACAATATTGATAGGAATTTTCTAGAAAAATGTCACAAATACCATTGACTACATCATCAGAAAAGCTACCGGTACGCACAATATTGATCGGAATTTTCTGGAAAATTTTTACAAAGACCATTGACCACATTGAAATTACTACATCATCAGAAAAATCGGAATTTTCTAGAAAAATTTCACAAAGACCATTGCCCGCATTGAAACTACTACATCATCAGAGAAGTTATGCAGCTTCCGGTTCCCACAATATTGATCAGATTTGCACAGTTTTCTGCTGTGCTGTTAATGTGGGTACTAGTGGGGTGCTACCTACTGTAATTGGTTGAGCATCACCCTTCAAACAGTATAAATATCCATGATTTCGAGTATGGAACAACCAAGTATCTTAGCAACTTAGAACAGTTAAGTCATTAAAACAGCTCTCGTGAAAATGAAGATAATAGTTGTGGACATGCAAGGTTTTGTCGTTCCTCAGTTCATTGTCAAAGAACTGACTATTCTGGATGGCAATAAATGTTCACACTACTTGTTCAAATCAGACCGGAAATTTGGAGATATCGACGATTACTATAAGAGGCAAGTGAAATATCTTGAAAACAACCATCATGGCATTGCATACAACTGTGGCTTCCTGGATCAAGATTCCGTGAAATCAATCATTCACATGCACATAGTCCAGGAGTATGTGGACGTTGTATACGTCAAGTAGACCATTAAGAAACACTTCATGCAGAAGATATTGGGTGATGAGTGTCCCAAAATTATCGTCTTGGACATGAAAAATAATTGTCCCCGACTACCATCTGAGCAGACGGATTGCAATTTCCATTACTCGAAATGTCGACCGTGTTCGTTGAACAATGCAAAATTCATATATAACTGGGTTCGTAATGAACTGCCTCAATAAATAAATAAAAATTCAATTATATTATTATTTTCCCTGTAATCCCACATCCACAAAAATATTCAGGTGCTATCTTCTCACTTTGTTTGGTGCATGCATTCCTAGATCCGGCCCTGCATACTGTTATGTAAACGAAACACTTCCGCCTACTTTGTTTGTGGTCACCAAATTCAAGGTTTGAATAGACATTCTTACATACGACAGCTGCGTTATCAAATTCGATGTCAGCAAAACTAATGTAGGTCAACAAAGCTTCGTTTGAACCATCCACGGCTCAGTAAAAATTAGAGCCCTGTGTGTGTGTGTGTAAAAGTATTGTACGTCATTGTTCTTATTTTCCACTTTGTTTGGGGCATGCATTTCTAGATCCTAACCTGTATATGTAGACAAAAGTGCTGCGTTGCCACATCTTAAAACATCAAGCAAAAGTACTGTGTAAAAGTATTGTACGTCATTGTTCTTATTTTCCACTTTGTTTGGGGCATTCATTTCTAGATCCTACCCTGTATATGTAGACAAAAGTGCTGCGTTGCGACATCTTAAAACAACAAGCAAAAGTACTGTGTAAATGTATTGTATGTTATTGTTCTTATTTTTGTTTGGGGCATACATTGCTAAATCCGACCCTGCTGCATTCTGTGATATGGCACTTGAAATTTATTAGATGCGATCCTGTGTATCTAAACACACACAGCTGCTGCTGACTTGCTTGTCGTACGTCGAGTATCCGGTTTCGAAGCGCCATGCTTTTGCTTAGTTAGCTCCTTTTTCTGCCTGTATATATATCCCTAGCCGACATGATGACAATCATTCACTAGTTGTACATCATGGAGACTGTAACGTCACTTTGTAAATGTGCACTCAAACTAGTACGTGAATATTTAATCAAAATCAAGACCATTGATGAAGTCAATACGTTGGTGTTGTATCTAAACAATACAATTCGAATAATCCGTAAGGCAATAAAAAATAAAATATACGAAGACAATATCCTAGAAAATGCTATCTCTTTGGAGACCAGTTTATCACATTTGAAATGCTACCGTTTCAAACTTAAGAGTATGAAAAAACAAATGACGCTAAAATCAGGTGAAGGTCTACTTGGGAATGGGGAAAAATGTGGAAATGGTAATATACTGTGGGAAGACGTCGATTCTGCTTTTAAAGGAAGAATTCGCACAGGGTTCATCTCAAATGTGAACATTAAAGATCCTAGTGTGTTTTTAAAGCGAACATTCAGATCGTTTGTGTGTAAAATCAAAAGCGAAATCAAGAAGTCGCTCTTGGAAGTAAACGTGACGTTGTCAGCCAACTTTATTAAACCGCAGAATGGTGAAGTGGATCTTAAAACATTTTCCACCAGGAATATGCCCATTGATTTGTCCACAAACTTGAAACAGTGATATCAAGAAAATGTTGTTGAAAAAACTGGAAGAATTTGCAGAAAAAGATTCAGGTTGGGCTTTGCATGAAATATTCGGTTTGAAAGTGAATATCAACAACTATGATCCCCTGAAATTTGGATATTCTACTTATACGTCAGTAGCGAATTTCATCAAGCATAAGAGAGCAGTGATAAATATAGAGAATAATGATGAACATTGTTTTCTGTGGGCAGTGGTTTCCGCTCTCTACCCAGCTATGAAAAATACTGAGAGAAAATCTTCTTATCCACACTTCAAAGACGTTCTCAAGTATGAAGGGGTAATCTTCCCTATAACGTTGAAGGATGTGAACGTATTTGAAAAACTCAATGACTTGGCAATCAATTTGTATTGTGTAGAAAACAAGAAGGTATTACCATGTCGTCTCAGCAATTATAAGATCGCAGCTAAGACCGTTAATCTATTAATGTTACCCACAATTACGGCCAATCAGCAGCTGTGCCATTTTGCGTGGATCAAAAATTTCTCTGGGCTAATCTCTAAACAATTGTCATCGCGTGGTCACAAAGTGTTTATATGCGAAAGGTGCTTGATTTATTTCAGAACGGAACAACATCTACAGAGACATAGAGTTTCTTGTCAAAACAACTATTCAATTCGGCTACCCAAAGAGACTGATAAGCATCTGTATTTCAAAAATTATCGGTATCAAGAGAAAGTATCCTTCGCCATTTATGCTGATTTGGAAAGCATTCTGGAGAAATGTTGTGAACCCAATGGAAATGAGTGCAAGACGAGCAGTTATCAAAAACATGCTGCTTTCAGCGTAGCATATTACTTCAAATGTTCGTACGATGAATCACTGTCCAAATTTCGATTATATCGTGGCAGGGATTGTTTACAGTGGTTTGTGAACGAATTGAAAACTATCGCAGAGTTTTGTAATACTGTTTACAGTAATGTTATTCCCATCGAAAAACTGGATAATGATAAAAGTGACAATTTCAATCGAGCAAATGTATGTCACATATGTGGCGAACCGTTTTTAATACATCATGTGAAAGTTCGAGATCATAACCATCAGACTGGTGAATACAGAGGGGCTGCACATCAAAACTGCAACTTGAACTACAAAGACGTTCTCACTGTACCAGTGATCTTTCACAATTTGAGCGGCTACGATGCACACTTCATAATTAGAGAATTGGCCACCTCTATGAAGGGGGCTATAACACTGTTGCCGATCAACAAAGAAAGATATATTTCTTTCACAAAATTCGTAGCAGGCACGAAAATCAGCTTCAGATTTATCGATTCTTTCCGATTTATGCAATATGGTCTTGAAAAGCTATCAGCGAATTTGAATGATGGTCAAAAGTTTATTACAAAGTCTCATTGTAGCAGCAGCACAAATGAATTTAATCTTCTCAGCCGAAAAGGGATATTTCCCTATGAATACATTGATTCGTGGACCAGGCTAGATGAAACTTCCCTGCCCTCAAAGGACAAATTTCATAACATTTTACGTAATGAGAATATTACCGATGAAGATTATTGGCATGCTGAGAATGTTTGGAAAGCTTTCAATATTCAAACATTAGGGCAATACTCTGATCTATATTTGAAAACTGACGTTCTGCTCCTGGCTGACGTATTTGAAGCGTTTCGTAGAACTTGCATGGATACCTATAAGCTGGATCCATTGCATTATTACACAGCACCTGGATTGACGTTCGATGCAATGTTGAAGACGACTAAAGTCAAACTTGAACTCCTCACCGACATAGACAAGGTACTTTTTGTGGAGAAAGGAATTAGAGGGGGCGTGTCTCAATGTTCGAACAGATATGCGGAGGCAAACAACGAATACATGAAAGAGAAGTACGATGCAAGCAAACAAACTTCATTTTTGATGTATTTCGATGTCAACAATCTGTATGGTGCAGCTATGTCTGAATATCTTCCCTATGGTGAATTTGAATTCTTGGAAAACATTAGTGCTTCTGAAATCTTGAGCACTCCTGATGATTCGGATGTTGGTTATATTGTTGAGTGTGATTTGGAATATCCCATAGACTTACATGATGCACATAGCGATCTACCACTTGCACCCGAACACATGATCCCACCAATTTCAAAATCTAAACTGAAGAAGCTGCTTCTCACTCTGTATCCGAAGCTGAACTATGTTGTGCATTATAGAAACTTGAAAATTTATCTCAACTATGGTTTAAAGTTGGTGAAAATCCATAAAGTTCTCAAGTTTAAACAATCACAGTGGGTGAAGGAATACGTGGACATGAACACAAAATTAAGACAGCAATCGAAAAACGATTTCGAGAAGGATTTCTATAAACTAATGAACAATGCACTCTATGGGAAATGCATGGAAAATGTTCGAAAACATCGAGACATTCGTTTAGTCACGCATTGGGAGGGTCAATGGGGGGCCGCTCGCTTATATCAAAACGAAATTTCCACAGTTCTGTTATATTTGATGATAATACAGCAATCATAGAGATGAATAAACTTGAAGTCTTCCTGAATAAACCAATTTTTGTGAGATTCACCATTTTAGATTTATCCAAGACCTTTCTATATGAATTTCATTACGATTACATTAAGAAAACTTTTGACAACGTGAAACTACTCTACACAGATACAGACAGCTTAATTTACCACTTTCAAAATGTCGATATATATGAATCGATTAAGAGAGACAATCACCGCTTCGACACATCAGACTATGGCCCTAATAACGTTTTTGGTATTAAACTGCAAAACAAAAAGGTCCCTGGATTGATGAAGGACGAGAATAATGGTAAAATTATGCTAGAATTTGTGGGTCTTAGATCCAAAATGTATGCGTTTAAGGTTGAAGAGGGTCGAGGTGAGACGAAGCTGACAAAAAAGTCTAAGGGCCCCACGAAGTCATCTCTGAAAACGATCTCATTTGAAGATTACAAAGTCTGTTTATTCAATAGAGAAACTTTTGAGAGAACCCAACGACTAATTAGATCCAAGGAGCACGTAGTATACTCGATAAGACAAACTAAAGTGGTCTTGAGTTCACACGATGATAAGCGCATGCTCAGTCACCGTCACACGGATACAAGACCCCGGGGGCTATGGAGTAGTGAGAACATAGATTAGAATGATGGAGTTAATTGAAGAAGTCAGTATAGCGGCGCAGGAAGCATCGACACGCGTATACGAGAATCACTTAAAACATGCAATTCGTGCAAGCGGAACCTTGCTGTGTTATTTACTCACCAAAAATGACTTTATTGTTCCTGATACTGCATTACCTGGATGGCTGAAACTGAATCAGATTCAAGTCTCGAATGTATATACTTATTGTTGGATCGAAAATTGAAAATGGATGAATATGTTACTGCAGTGGTTAGTGTGTGCAATGAAGAATGGTTGAACATTGAATTGTTTGAGAAGCTTGTGAAAAAGCACAACTTAGAAGGTGGTCTTCCGTACAAGACGTTCATTTTCAATCTCCTATCAAATTTCAATATACGAGGTATTTCTCGTGTTTTCTATCCTGTGAAGAGAATTTCAGAGAATTATCAAAAAATCGACCCATGTATTAATAAGATGATCTGCCACGCTGCATATTTGGCTAACTGTAAAGCATTGAAGTGCTTCATTGTAGCCATTCGCGCGAAGCATTTGAATTACAAGTTTCGTCCAGTTACCAACAGTAGACATATGGCAATTCTAAACTGGATACTTGAAAATATCGTTAAAGGAGAGACGGCGCAACTGGGGTGGTCAAGTGGTCCAGATTCAGCAGCATGGCGTTCAACAAAGCTTACTGATTACCAGGAAACCCTGACTTTGTTGTATTCAATTTCAGAGAAATAAAACAACATCATTGTTAGCTTTAGTGTGTTTATTTAAAACTTCATACAATTCATACCAATCTAGCAACACTTCTAGATGGGACATACTTGGCGATTCTATCATGTATTATTAAACAGTAGGCTGTAGTTTTGTCCGGTATATTCTGGCTGGTCTCAAACTCTATCCGTATGTCAACAGGACTCCTTTTAACCTGCTCATTCTGCTTGGAACAATCAATACTTGCTATGGGAGCGAATTTCTTGAACTCATCCGGTGTAAATATTGGCTCTCTATCTTTTACCAAAAATGACTCTTAGAACTCGGTGTACATTTCATATAGGACTGCGTATTGGTTGTTTCCAAAGTTCAAATTCAAGTTATCACAGGGGTACATAACATCATTCAGGTACACCTTTATATTGGTCAGATTACAATGATCAAATTGACTGCAGTTCTTTTTGGCTTGATTCTTCCTGTCAGTTTGTAAACCAAAAAATATATACTGGGGTCTCTCCATTGTTGTTTTTATTGGCCACATATGTCTCTGTGTTCGCGGCAACGGAGGATATTCATAAAATTCTCTACTTCTAAAGGGCACATCGAGCTCTCTATCCTTCTTCAAAGTATCTAATAAAGCTATTCGTTCGGCAGTCGATACAGACATATGAGGCATTCTCCAGTATATTTTGTATATGTCAACTTTTGCAATAGTTTTCGTATCATCGTACAGTATAGCATTATTATTCGTGTTACTGCGCAGCAACACCAACTCTTGTTTAACGTTCAAAATGATCTTCCGAAAGTCTTCGCAGAATCCTAGGAACATTCGCAGCGAAATGATAGCGTTGAAGAGACCGGATGTCTTGTCAGCAATTGTTGATTCTTCAAAAGGAAACCATCCTGCATTCTGTAGAGCAGTGCTTTGAGTTTTATTGTATGTAGCAAGTCCTTCCATAACCGTAGCCATACCAGGATTCTTGATTCGATCAATTACATTGCCAGCAATCTCGTACCTTATTTCATCGATCAGAAAGTGTAGTCCATTATTTGTAAAGTTTAGATAATATGTTTGACCTTCCACTGGTGCTTCTTTCGGACTTGCTGTTAGCTTGCCTTCTATATACAAATCACTTAACCATGGCAAAGAATATAAATCTTGCTGTTGGATACGAATTGAGGCGTAGGGTTGATGTATGCGCTTCTCAGCATAAGTAATGGACTCATCGAAAGCTGATCTTTCGTTCACTTTCAATATTTCGTAATTTATAGCACAGTATATCCCAATGAATTGAAGAAATTTTTGTTGGCTGATGTCAATCGTTTGGAACTTGCGCTCCTACTGACCGATTTATTTCTGTGCTGTGCCCTTATATATTTTCTGGGGGTGCGATTTATAAACACTATGCTCATTTTTCGTCCGGAGGTGTAACCTTACAGTGACCACCTCACCTCTGAAATTGACTAAATTTCCATCCTGGTCGGTGATTTTAAGTACTATTTCATCTACTTCCTTCACGCTGATTGGTAGATATATTACGTTGGTAGGTGTTTCAACAATTCGATAACCAGGCGGAACTAACGGGAAGAATTCGTGTATAACATGAACTTGTTTCCCGTTTCGAAATGAGCCTGCAGCTATGTAGCACTCTTCGCAAATAGCATTCAACTTTAAGATTCCCGCTGGAGTGTCCGATATGTGCCGATTGAGCCTTCCTTTGTAAAGTCTATGTCCACTGAGCACTTAACTTCGCACTTCAATGTGTTGTTATTTCCACGCATAAGAAGCGTTCGTTTGGAAAGCTTTTTCTTTCGATGTTCGTCTGGAGGAAATGTGTTGATTGATTGTTCGCTTGTGTACTTGGCCAGTTTTCTATTGAGTTACTCATTGATATCGTCAATTTCATAGGAACCCTCAGGAATTTCTATACAGTATTTCTTTCCCTGCGGTGTGACGAAGTGGAATTTATTGTTGGCAGTGTCAATATTTGGAAACGAATTATAAGTTTCGAGATTGATGAGCCCCAGTACGTAGTTTCCATTATCCAACACAATCGGAGGGTAATAGTTGGCTTGAAGGACAGAACTTGTTCCAGACAGGGTAAACGTGTAAGACATGTCAATAGCTGAGACACGACTGAGCGTCAACTATTATAGAGAAATTTTAAACGCAAATGCCCGCAGATATTTGTGTTATAATTTTGGTGATTTTGGTGATTGTACGTTATTTTACAGGGACCTTTATTTTTAAGATATGTCACTAGCTCAAGTGGTGGTCTTAGATCTCCGAAACTATCGAAATATGTTGCATTACGACCATTCTTAATGTAAGCAGTCCAATGTGTCCCAGGTCCTTTGTTACTATCCAGGTTTACTATAACACACTCTTTGAAGTTCGGCCCAGATGTAGGTAACGTAAATCTCATGAAAACCCCACGGAAATAACTAATCTTCAGTTGTTTTACAAATTTATGAATGTCTACGTCAGTCAGTGCTCGCTTTGGAAGTTTTTTGGTGGTCCTAAAAAAAGACCCAATCCTGTCTTTTAAGGTTTCAAAAACAATCCACTACCAGATGATTTTCCCAGTGATATAGCCTCCATTTTTTGATTATGCCGTTGACTCTCTTTCAATTGCTCATTAGCTGCTTTTGCTTGACTGACTGCTTTTGAAATAGCAGCTGCACCCCCACCAAGTGATCCTAATGCACCCAAAGCGGCAAATAGCGGTATTAGACGTAGAAAACCACCGGTTTTGGGAATGGGCACAACACGTACAGGTCTAACTCTTTTTCTACCTTTAAAGGCCTTGGTTGCCTTCAGAGCTGTATTTACTGCATCACCGATGTCAGTGAACTTCTTTTGTTTCAATGCAGCACGTGCACTTTGAGTAAGTTGTCTGAAAGTCAGTCTACCTCCACGTTTCTTCTTCGTCTTGCAACCCATTCCAAGCTTAACTTTCGTTTTCATTACAGCAGCAACACCAAGTGCGGCAGCCTTTTCACCAAAAGCCGCGTCTGATGAATGCAATCTTTGTTGCGCTTTTTCAAATAATCTGTTATCGGCTCGATGACGCCAATCCAATTGTTTATTTTCAGCGTAAGCAATGTCGTGCTCTTTACAAGCCTCGTCCAACTTGTTGACACCTTGATCCCCTCTTTCGAGCCTCTTCTTTAATTTGGTACCTGGTCCACAGAATCGATAGCCAGGAATATGTAGTTCTACGGGTAATTTATCAATTAGTGAGCTGAAAATTCCGGAGCCACAATGACGTTGCTTCTCCTTGAACGCACCTCTACGACTGGTTGTCTTTGAATTGTTCACGAGCATTTATAGGCGCCACAAGTCCCCCAGTC
The DNA here is from genome assembly GCA_028455855.1 of Meloe dianella. NCBI lineage: Eukaryota > Metazoa > Arthropoda > Insecta > Coleoptera > Meloidae > Meloe > Meloe dianella. Next base: position 49,150 of record JAPTHL010000040.1, on the reverse strand, counting down.
CTATTTATATGATTTTGAACGTGCCAACCGTTGATCAGTAATAGCTCAACATGCGTGTAGTGGAACAGCCGCTAACGCTACCAATCAGAAACTCCGACACAAATAGCGTTGAAACTCGCAAAAGGCATGGAGAGCTGCTTCCGTCTACCGTTAGATGTCTTATTGTGGGACCATCTAATTGTGGCAAAACCAATGTGATGATAAACTTGTTGGAACATCTCAATGGATTAAGGTTCCAGAACGTTTATGTCTATTCAAAATCTCTATTTCAACAAAAATACGTGTACTTAGAACAATTGCTGAAACCTATCAAAGGAATAACGTACAGCCTATACAGTGGCCTGGATAACAACATACCTCACCCGCAAAGTGCAAAACCGAACTCAGTATTCATTTTTGATGATGTGGCATGTGACAAACAGAACCTAATGAGAGACTATTTCAGTATGGGAAGACACAAGAATATTGATTGTTTCTACTTGTGTCAAACATATGTCAGTATCCCTAAACATCTCATTCGCGGCAATGCAAATCTATTAATAATATTCAAACAAGATCATTTGAACTTACGTCACGTGTATGATGAACATGTCAATACGGACTTCTCATTTGATAAGTTCAAAGAAATGTGCTCGTTGTGTTGGTCAGACATGCACGACTTCTTAACGATTGACAAAGATCGAGATATTAACAGTGGCAGGTATAGAAAAGGGATAGACAGTTTCATACAGCCGTATTAACCGGTTTTCATGCTACTGATCAGTTGTTCCCATAAGAGGTTATAAAGCTGTTTTCCACAAACAGAAGCTGTTATAAAGCGGTTATAAAGCTGTTTTCCACAAACAAGAGCTGTTATAAAGCCGTTTTTCTTTAACAAGAGCTGTTATAAAGCTGTTTTCCATGAACGAAAGCTGTTATAAAGCGGTTCTCCATAAACGGATATATAAAGCTGTTAAAAAGCTGTTTTCTCTTCAGTACGCCTCTGCTTGTGAAGCGAGCAATGGATCCCCAGAAGATTTCGAACTCAATAGAGTTAAGCAAGGAGCTGATAAGAAAGAGAAATGAAATCAGACAGAAGCTAGATTTGTTGAAGGAAGATCAATTAAGGCGTGAAAATGCGTTCAATCCAATCACGAAACATTTAGAAGCGATAGCTGATAAATTAGATATAAAAGACGAAAACCCAAGGGTGGAAGAGAGTTTAATTGAGCATCGTTATGAAACACCTAGGAGAGTAAAATTCGAAACACCTAGGAGTTCGAAGGCTACAAGGAGAATCGCCTTGAAAGTAACGAATCTCAAGAAGAAGATTGATTCACTAAGAGAACTACAATCTGAGTGTAAACCTGCACCACCATGCGATACACCCAAAATATCCGATACATTGATAGCCCAGTACAATCCTACGCAAGATAGTAGCTATACATTTGATGAAGTTCTCAACAAATCTGTTGAAGAAAGTAAGAAAAATGTCGAAACAATAATCGATACGAAAGTTTATGATGACTACATTCAAGATTTTCACCGATTACCTCGTGGATACATAGATAATATGTTCCATGATAATCAAAGAAAATTCGATCATCGAACTGGAGTTAGGCATGACAGCTTCCAGGAAAAGTACTTTATCGGATCAGCTGAGGTGAAATTTGATGGTCCTGATGTAAGAATCAATGATACCTTGTACAAAGGAACGCTAGGACTTTACGAGCTCCTTTTCAAGAACAAACCAATCAGTTACACTGAACAAGATCTATGCAACTATAAAGCAATTCTGGATACGAGCAACGCTGTCAAGAGAAATTTTGATCCTAACGGACAGGTCGCAGGAACTCGAAGCAGTAAATATAAAAATGTCATAGCACCACTGTACGATGGCTGTGGCTCCAATCACACACGATTTGGTAGGGGAATGGCAAAAATATTGAGCAATAAACCAGTAGATTATATTTACTGGGACGAAGCAAATGAGCTTGTTGACAGACTTCGCTTGTTAGTCGCCTCTCAGACAATACAGGTCATCAAAACGAAATTGTCTCAATTGTTGAGGGGCTACGTGAAGCCGGTATAATTGTTTGAAAATGACACTGGACAAATTTGGTAGGCATTTAATCAAGCATGGAAGGAGTTCAGACGATACAGACATTGAAAGTGTTGCCAATTCTCAGTATTTATTTTATAACCTAATTTTGGACTTTCATTCGAGCGTAATTAATGAAGGCTATTTTGTACTGAACAACGGGCTAACATATTATACGTTTCCTCTGGAGACTTCAGTTATAGGACGCATTGCACCGAGCATTGATGAAATAGTAATTTGCATTAACAATCAAGAGCACTCCAAGACAGAACTAATTCACTACCCACTAAAACTCAATGATACAGTTTCATTTAAATGGAAAGCAGATGGTACAAAAGTGAAGAAGTTGTCTGCACAAATCATTATAAAACTGCCAGTCACATTTGAATCAGTTGAATCAGAAGAGGCTTACCACAAGGGGTGATGAAAGCCAAGAAGCAATACGATCCCACTGCCATGAAAGTGGACATTGTTGAGGAACTTCACAAACCAGCAAGAATCAACTTCAAGAGACGTCGTGTAATAGTAAAAGGTCTTAATGAGACCTTACAAGCTGATCTTGTAGAAATGATTCCATATGCTAAAGAGAAAGGTGAACATAAGTACATACTTGTGGTTATAGATTGCTTCTCAATGTATGTTTGGGCCGTAGCAGTGAAATCGAAGGAAGCCAAGGCAGTCACTGCTGCAATGAGTTCAATTCTGTCGATAATGCAACAAACCCCTATAAACTTACAAACTGATCAAGGAAAAGAGCTTTACAACAATGATTTTAAGAAGCTAATGGCAAAATATGGTATCAACCACTACAGCGTGTATTCCTCAATGAAAGCATCAATTGTAGAAAGAGTAAATCGCACAATAAAAAGCCTCATGTGGAAACAATTTAGTCTACAGGGAAACTACAAATGGGTGTCTTTATTGGGCAGTATAGTCAACAAGTACAATAACAGCTACCATAGAACGATTAAAATGAAACCATCGCAAGTTAACAAGAGTAACGAAAAATTGATTTTAAAGTCAACTTATACACACATCAAAATTGCTTATCCAAGTCATAAATTTGCTGTTGGAGACAAAGTGAGAATCAGCAAAAACAGGGGATTATTTGATAAGGGTTACACACCAAACTGGTCCAATGAAATATTCACAATAAGGAAAGTACAATTCACCAATCCTACAACTTATCTCTTAAAAGATGAACAAGATCAACCGATATTAGGTGGTTTCTATGAAATGGAATTGCAGAAAGTCAAGCATCCTGGAGTATACCTGGTGGAAATAGTTTTGAGGAAGAAAGGCAACAAAATATATGTAAAATGGTTGGGCTTCGACAACAAATATAACAGCTGGATTGAAAAAAGCAGTTTGACATCAAATGTATTTTAATAATAATAAGGAGAACATGCAAAAAATATAGTTTTATTGTAATATTATGCCCCCTACGACTAGAACATGCTAGAACATGTAAGATGACCTTGCAACGCCCCCGTAACCTTGAACGATGACGTTGAAACCATTGAAAAGTCAATTACCCCTGAGTGACGTCACAATTCTTCCACCCCTCGGCGCACAAGCAATGACCCCCACCCATCGGCGCATGCGCACAGCCTATGAGTTAGGATCGGCAACAAAATTTGAATTTCCCGCGCAAAAGTGAGTTAGGATCGGCCTCATATAACTACTCATTATAAATTTCTGAAAATATTTCGACAAACTTAAGTGTTTTGAATTCTATGTACTGGTGCGCAGGGTAGAGCCTATAGTGGTTGTGTTTTAGTACAGGACTAAAATTTATCATGTCCATTAAAAGCTCAATAGAAAGATTTTGCTTATAGAAGATAAAACCACGAAACAATTGACACTTTGACTTGTAATAATAACAATGGTAGGTATTCAAAATTAAGTTTTATTAACACGCTTATATTAGCTTCACCTGTATGCAATGACGTAGAAGTTAAATTAATTGCCATTTGCTTATTCTTATACGACAGTTTCAACAATTGTGTTAAGATTTCTGATAGTTGCATTCGATTTTATATTCACTTTGGATTTTATAAATAAATTAAACATAATTAAGAGATTTTACTTACCTAATTGAAATTTTATATATTCTCTTTGTTTGCTTGTTGCAGTTTGTGGAATATTATAAATTCAACGTCAATATCGTTCAAATTCCATTTAATTATTAATCTATGCATATACTTTTCTATACAGATAGATAGATATCTAGAATTATTCTAATTGATTTATTAATATTTCATTAATATAAGTCGTGTCTTTAATCGGTCTAGCATTGACATTGACATTCAATTGTCGGTTTATTTTTACTACCCCTACAATATTTTCATTCATAATTTATGAGAGAATGTACACTCTGTACACGTGTATAAAGTGAGTATTTAGTTCGGATAATCAACTGTATTTGTATTATTTAGTTATATAAATATAAAGTGGATATTTAGAATGAAGTGGTTTTAATTAAAGTAGGTAGCAAAATTGAGAACAATTTACTAGTTTGGGGGTAACATTGATTTAAGCATTCACAATTTGAACATTACTCATGCAATCACATTAAAGATTTGTGATAGAGATAGTGATCGATATAAAGGCTTCAAACCTATAAAATCAATAAAAAAAGAAACGATCCATAATTAACAACAAACGTATACTCTTATCTAATAATGATATGAAAATTGTAGAATAAAAAAAATTGTATAAAATCACCACCAGGACCATTCTTAATTTGCTAAACGCCATACAAAGGAAACACATATCGGTACATCTTCCTATAGATACCTATTCTAAGAACAGGTTTGATGTTTCTGCCCAAGCTTGAACTAACCCACACAGTATACGACATGTCGACAAAATTTCAAAGCAAATATGCATGTTATATAGTTAGATGGGCAAATGCTGTGTTCTTTACGATTTAAATTGACCCTAAAATTGTGTTGAACTGAATTGATTATGTCTGTGCAAATAATATTATAATATCTACATTTATATCGTTCATATTTATTTATTTATTTATTTATTTATTTATTTATTTATTTATCTACCATTCTATACAGATAGATAGCTATAATTATTTTAATTGTGATTTATTAATATTTCATAAAAACGGTTGTGACTTTTAATTGCTTTTACATTGACCTTGACATTGACATGACGATAATGATAATGATAATAATAAGTGTTAGAAAATATTGAAAAATTTCATTTTCAAAGAAAAAAATAACAAAGAAACAGTATACTTGAAAGAAAAAATCGTCAAGTATTTCAACAAACAAAAAAAAGAATTCACAAACACAAACACACACACACACACACACACACACACACACACACACACGCACATAATTTGGAGGTTTTACTTTAATTGTAGAAATTTTATGAATTCTCTTTCTTATTGTGGCTTGTCGAATATTAGTAATTCTCCTAATTATAAGGTATATAGATATCTACATTAATATTATTATATAATTATTATAAGTTATCTACGTGCATGTGTGTGCGAGCGCGCGCGCGCGTGTGCGTGTGCGTGCGTGCGTGTGTGTATCGCTAGACCAATGGAATGCCTATGTGAGTACAGCGACCAGATTCGGACAAATCCCTCAACGGGAAGGTGGCCACCAAAGCTCCCACCACCATCTCAAACCCCTAACAAAACCACTCCCTTCTATATAGGCCGTATGTTTCCCACTAGATACCATTACGTTCAGCAAGGCTAACAGTTCATTCCCCCCGCCATCCCGCCAAGGATCAACTGATATTTCAGTAGAATAAGAAATACACAGCTAGAAAGAAGGTCGTCATCCCCACTTGCCCCATTGCTCCACCCAACTACCCTTGCCTTCCAGTGCCGTACATTCAGCATTCAATTACCCAATAGTTTTGTTGATATTAAATTTTTGGCAATATGGTGACAAAAATGATACATTAATGGAATATAATATTAATCTGAATTTATTAGCACATGTGACATACATAATTTATTTTCGTGAAAATAGATTAAGAATTTTTGTCGCCGCCACTGCATGATTTCTTGGGTTTCTGGAGTTGAACATTATAGGCTTTTGCAAAATGCCTTCCGCTTCACCGCCCCTAGTGAAAGTAGCTCAAGAGACACCCTTAAATTTGCTTGTGTAGTTCTTACCGAAACTTCGCTCTAGTTGTTTTTGAAACCACTGCTTCGAAGTACACCAATGGACGGACGACATCCCCACGCTAAGTAAGGAGGAACTTATGTGTATGTCCGGTCTCTACTCATAAATTCTAGAGGTAGGAAGTAAAAATAAACGGACAAGTCAAGGTCAATGCTAGAACAATTAAAAGATAACCCTTTTTATGAAATATTAATAAATCACTTAAAATAATTATAGAGATATATCTGTATAGAACGGTAGATAAATAAATAAATTAATATGAACGATATTAACGTAGATATCTACCGTATAATTAGGAGAATTACTAATATTCGACAAGACACAATAAGAAAGAGAATTCATAAAATTTCTACTATTAAAGTAAAACCTCCAAATTATGTTTACTTAATTTATTTATGAATTCGGGGTGAAGAAAAGTATAAAAAGTCGAATTCATCTATCAGAAATCTATTAGAATTCGTTCAACAGTCGTGTTAGAATATAAAAAAATGGCAATTAATTTAACTGATAGTGTTGAATATAATTTGAAATTACTTAAATTCAGTGCATCGTGGAATTATCCAAATAATCGTTATTATAAATATTATAAATTATTAATAATTATAATAATGATAATATTTAATATATTAGAAATTGGTTATGTTGTAGTAAATATAAAGAATTTTTTTGTTATTAGTTAAATATTAGCATTTTTACCAAATATATGGGGTGCTGTTATCAAAAATATCATTTTTCATTATTAATTTGAAGAAATTCAACAATTATTGAATTATTTAAAGCATCATAAATTTCAACCGAAACATCAACAACAACCATAACAGATGGAAATTATTAATAATTCAATTAAATTATCTAAACTAACATTTTTGTCATATTTTACACTTGTTATGTTTTGTGTATTATTATTAACAATATTACCATTAATTAATTGTAATCTGCCATACCCAGTATGGTTACCATTTAATTATCAACATAATTATTGTTTTGATTATGTTTTTGGTTTACAAACATTCGGTACAGTATTAACTGCATCTAATACAATTGCAATTGATTCATTTCTTGCTATCAATATGATCCAAATCGGTGCACAATACGATTTATTGTATAATGATATTGTTTCAATGATTAATGATTCAAATCAACAACACATTAATGATTATCAATATTTAAAACAATTGTTATTTGATTATGTTGAACATCATCGTATTATTGTTAATTATACAAAACATTTATTAAATGTATTTAATGAAATCATTTGATTACAATTCGCATGTTCAATTATTGTCATCTGTATGACAACATTCGCATTATCAGTGGTAAGTCTTTTATTGTTGTTAATTAATCATTAATTAATAATTAATCAATTAGAATCTCTGAAAGTAATTAATTTGATTTGTTTTCTAGATACCATCGAATGATTTACGATTTTCCAGTTTATTCTCCTATGAAATTTCTATTTTCAAATCCTTTTATATTGTTGGTTTGGTAATGAAATCTCATATAAAGTATGTAATTATTATAAAATTTTGTTCGTCTTTTTCCTTTTTGTTGGTATAAATGTTGATAAATAATTTTTTTATTAATGTCTAGAGCGATCAATTGAGTTATGCTTTATTTGAAACTGATTGGACCAATTTGCCGCAACAATTCAAAAAATATTTATTATTTCTTATGGTTGCTATAAAGAGAAGAATGGTATTAATTGCATTTGAATTAATACCAGTTAATTTGATTACATTTACAGGGGTAAATAATTAAATTTCTTCAAAAAAAAATATTGTTTTTCGTAAATAATTTTGTCCTATTATTTGTTTTTAAATTCACAGATTGTTCGTTCCGCATATGCATATTTTACAGCTTTCCGTAATTTACGGGAAAATTAATGGAAAATAGATAAAATGTTGTAATTGTTGTTGACTTTTCAAACACACCTCGTATCAAGCCAGATAGACGGTGCCTTGGATGTGTATAATTAGTTGCCTACAACACAGTAGACTTTATTTATTTGCAAAATATTAATAAAACTGTTGATTAATTATTAATTAGAATGAATAAATTTTAAAATATCGCAACAATTTTCTGTTTATTTAAAATTGAAAAAGGTCCACCTACGACAATTTCAATTACAATTCGGAATCGGTGTTACCTGATATTCCTGAATATTCTTTTTTTAATTCTTAAAAATATACTTGAAAATTTCAAGAGTAAATAATTTAAAGTTTGGATTTTGGAAACACTGAATTCAACAATTGTCTTCATCATTATTAAAGTATCGACAATTCAAAGATTGTTCTATTGTTAAATTGAGAGAAAACAAAGTGTTGGGTCAAAATTGAGATTGATGTCAACATTGAGATTTTTTATCTAAGAGTATCTCAATTTTGGATTGATGAGATCTAGGCAGTGGGAGATTATTTTGATTATGTTCTGTGTGGTTTAAATTTACCTTAACGGTGTTGAAGTCGTGATTGTTCACATCATGGTTGAACTGAATCGTTTACGCCAGCGCAAATGGCATTTATTACAAGATTAGAAGGTACCACTTTCACAGACGAAAGCGGTTCAGTTCAACACCATTATGGATTACTTCAAACCGTAAGGCACACAGTCAAACCCACGGTCTTATAAAGAGGTCTTGACACTACCCGATATTGGTAATATGTTATTGAAGTTAAATGTGGTAGCGCACCTGTGGAGGGAACAAATAGTAAGACTAGGTAGTAAGACAAAGATAAAATTATAAATTGGAAAAAATTTCAGTTTTATATTCTTTATCTCATTTCAACAAGTGTAACTCTGAAATAAAGTCCCGAGTCGAAATTGTAGCCCTACTTTTGACCGCAAAGTAATAATTTTTAAATTTCAAATAGGTCGAAAAGGGGATCATTCATGAAATTTTTGGGCATATTTGGAGCCTAAATGTGGCATTTATCGGACAAAATACGAAGTTTATGGCGAAATGAAGATGGAATGCGAAATGTTGTCACACTCTATTTCTGCCTTTTGTTCCATTCCCTCGCTTTTCTTAGTTCTCTCTCTCTTCAAAAGTTATTTGTTTCTAAAGGAATGGAACTAAATTTTTTACAAAGACATTTTTTCAAAAGTATTTTATTGATTTTTATTTGAACAAATTATCTCCTATATTATTATTATTATTATATATGCAAATGTATTTATTCAGTGTCTTAAGAAAGTAAGGCATAAATTCGGTAACTCTGTCATTATTAATTTTTTGGACAAAATCTGGAAGGGGTATAGCGATTTCAATTACTCGACATCATACAACACCATTTTCATGCTGTTTCGTTCGCTGAAAAAGCATCATAGTAGTCACGCAGTTGCTTATAAATAAAAGAACTTCCTATGTAATTACTTACCACATACAAGATGATGGAGTAATATTAACTGTTTTAGGAACATACGGAAAGTAAAGTTTTCAAGAAATCCTGAACAACGCAGTCGAGATTCTAGATGAACGAACATCATGAACAAATTAATTATATTAGTCATTTCAGATAAATACTTCCTAGTAATTATAACTACAGGAACCTTAAGTAGAAACGTATACTGCCGTGCTTACGTAAATGGCAGTACTTTGAGTTCTTAGTAATAAGGAAACACGGAAGCAGGGGGCAGCAGGACCGTTTAGGTTTGGGTGTAGCAATCCAACAGAGCCGAGCCAACCCACCAGTGCTGAGAATTGCAGGACTCAACTGGTATTGATGAAGATTCACGAAGCATTCAACCAGTGATGATGATGGAACTGGTACTACGGGAACCAATGGAGCCCGGCCTACAGTGACGACCAGATTTGGCGACTGAGAATTTTACCCGCAGCGTCTTGGCAAGCTACAGCACCTCTGAGTGCGGACAGCCTGTTAGTAATCATGCTGGCCCCATCAGTCGGTGGAATTGACGTCTTGGCCGATCCTTGGTTGGGAGGGGATTGTCTCTGCTTGCTGCGTTCTCACGCATTCTGCTCAGCACCACTTTCAATGTTAAGGGTGTAAGGGAGGGAAAAATCAATACAATTTTTCAAAAACAACTTATATAACTGAATTCTTTATATATATTATAGTGCCTAAAAAGAATAGTGAAAAGAATCTATGTCTGCATCTATGTATGTTTACAGCTCATTAAAAGTTGAAAAAAACGAAATTTGTGCCAATCACAACAATGCAAATCAACTTTATTTTCGCAAAAAAACGCATTTCTGAGGTTGTGCTGAGGTAATCTACCGCATACAATGGCTATATATTTTGAATTTTATTTATATGGTCAAGATAATATTACCTTTATTTTGATGTTTTTTTAAATGGTGTAGTAAACATAAACTGAACTAAATGAATCTTTTTAAAAAAATTATGCTGTCGAGAATAGAATTCTGAACACATTGACGTTGTTAAAATTTAAGTTAATTTAATAATAAATGAGTTATCGTTGACATTAGTTTTAAGAGGATTAAAGTAAACGCCCACTATCGAAACCCATTCTTTTACCACTGTATATTTGACAAGTTTACTATCTTCACACCCTTTTTATGATCATAAATGTTTTGCTGAAAATACCGGTCATACTATTGGTTGTTGGTAGAGAACTTCATGTTTCATGACCAAACACAAGTATAGCTGTTGCTGATTATAATTATTTGTGTTATTATTGGACAAAACTAGTAGTACCACATACAAGATAATGGAGTAATGTGAACTGTTTTAGGAACATAGGGAATGTGAAGTTTTCCAGAAATCGTGAACAAATCAGTCAAGATTCTAGATGAACGAATACCATGAACAAATTAATAACAAATTAATTAATCCCACCAGTGCTTCGAATTGCGGGACTCAACTGGTAGTGACAAAGATTCATGAAGCATCCAATCAGGAAACCAATGGAGACCGGCCTAGAGTGACGACCAGATTTGGTTCTTTAAGATGGATTTGTAGTCGTAGTGGTTGAGACTCGTGCAGAGTAGAGGAGGTTGATGCAGCAACTGTTCTCGGCAGGTGAACTACGCAGATCTATTTCGGAGCTGACTCGACCGTGGCAACAGAGGTATAGATAGGCCTCGCCTCCATCAATATACCCGATGAACCCGCAACTCTGAGGGAAATTGGTAGCTAGACCTTTGGCAGGGTCTAGCGATGGTGCTTGGGCATCTCTCAACCCCGCGAACTGGGTGTCGTGTAAGTTGAGTCTGTCGACAAGTATTGCACGCTAAATCTTCATTGTTCTTTATCTTGTTCTTGTTGTTATATGTTAGGGTCTCTGTCGCTACCATCAAGGAATGTCTCGCATACCAAGAAAAGGTCGAGTTGGTGACGACTGGCGAAATCGTCCTAATGTTTTTGGTACCACTGTCCATTACATTATGTTGAGGCAGTTGGGAAGGCGACACTCCACTTTCAATGTTAAGACTGCTGGCAGACTAAACGAGTGGTACTGAATTCGCTGTGAATCGAACACCTTCGTTAATGTTCGGTATTCATCGGTTTTCATTGGCTCATTGTGCATTAATAATTGGATGTAATCATTTGTCAGTAATTACAATTACATTTCAAAATAATTATAATCAATCATTCAAGTATCTTACTGTTCAATAAAAAATTCAAACTTTAGGAACATTAAATAGAAACGTATAGTATTAGGGACATTTATATTTACTTATTACTTATAGGTAGATACATAGTATAGAAATTGTTGATAATGTAACAATAGATATTTTGTTTTACAAACAACAGTAAGTGTCAAATTGAGTATAAATTGAATGAGAAATAATTCCAAAGCAGTCATTAGATAGACACCATGTTTAACGATTAGGTAGAAATTAACTTAACTTTGTTCAAAACACTTGAACCGATTCTATTTTACCCCCGTATAATGTGTGTAAATCCCATAACGTACAAGAAACGTGGTGCATATATTTTGATCCAGCCATCTTGGCGTTATACAATTTTAAGTTACATTATTGGATGCACAATAAGTAAGTGTTAAAAATTTGATCAGAGAATATCTGCACCGAAAGTCCCATAGCACAAGTTGTTTTATGCTTATATGTTCAAAATTAAGAAGACGAGATTACACACTACCGCGTACGTCATTGGGTGAATTTCTTCTTATCAAATATAATTCAATTAGAACGTTGTTTATGGTAATTGATAACCTTTGAATTGAGATGAATTATGTATGAATGGTACGCTGCCTCGGTCCTCTTATGACCAGGAAATTTCGTGATAGTCAGTTGTTTCGCTCTCGAACAATCCACCTTCGTTAGTATTGTTTCAGTAAACTTTGAAAATGGATTGCATATATGATTTTTAATGATTTATCCTTGCTAGACATTACTTGGAACTTTTTTTAGCTATTTGGTCTATCTACACAATTTTTATGGAAATCACTGTTGGTTATTCAGCAACATTCCGTATGCATTCAATGATAAAAGTTTACTTACTAGCCATTATTGAATCAATCGTTACATTTAATGTTTTCATAGCAATTATTTGCTCGCCGTTTAAATTTGATAACGTTCAAAGAATTTTGGAGAAATTTGAAAATTTTGATACTATTCTACCAGCGCCTTCAACAGTTTTAGAGAAACATCGTAAAACTGTCGTTGAATTCATAAAAACTTTTCTCATTTATTATTGGATTATTTTGATTTATGAACTTGTGACATCAGCTAATGAGAGTATGATAATGTTCGTAAATACAATACCGAAAATAATTGTCTGTATGGTGTTCAACTGTATCGAACTACAGTATTGGCAATGTTGTTATTTATTGTCTCAGAAAATGAGAAACCTCAACAATAATTTAGACGAATTGTTAATAAGAAATTTGCAAGGAAATCAGAATAGATTGAAACTAATCCAAAGTTGTAAGCAAGCTTATGGACATTTGATTGATATTACTCAAGCAATTAATGATCGATTTCCATTAGTACTATCTGTGAGTTATGTTCACTCATTCTTAAACAAAAAGAAATGATTATTTCTATGTTGCAGATTTTGATATTGACAGATTTTGCACAGTTTACATTTGTGCTATATTTTGCCATTATTGATGTAAGCAAGTATAGTTCTTCACCACTGCTTATAGCTTATACGATTTATAATGTTGTGGCATCACTCGTCTATCCTATACTAACAATAGAAATGTTTCAGTTGTGTATTGCTGAGGTAATATTTAGTTTTACATATTATCGTGTTACCTGTCGTTGTATTATAGTTAGACATAAGTGGTCAAACAAAGAACAATGAAAAGCCTTTATTGAAACATAAGTATATTCTATATTCTTGAGCTAAGCCTTAATAAGACTGCCATTACATGAAGTACCCGGTTAACATTATTAATTAGTTACACGCCACTATTACAACTGTCAGCAAATAGTGTAAAATGATACGTTTCAGAGCGAACGCACTTCATCTCTGGTATTTCAAATATTATTAGACGAAAGAGATCCGCTCGTAGTTAAGGAGGTTAGAACATTGTATTGACAATGACTATGAAAACATTGAATATTGTATATTTTCTTTCAGCTGAAACTATTTGCTTATCAAGTGTCATTTAGAAAAGTACGTTTTTCATCATACGGCCTCAAACGAATTGATCGAAGCTTAGTGACACTTGTAAGAACCTTCATATTTTGAGCTATTTCAATATAAAAAATTTCATTTCAGATGATTGGTGGATTTATAGTATACGTTGTCATTCTTTTGCAATTCAATTTCATATAATACTCGTTTTTGGCACAGATTCAGGATTTATCTACAGCAATAGGCCACAACTTTGGAGATAAGTGTAGCAGGCGTATTGCCGATAAATTTCTAATCACTAATTACTATAACAAACAGCATTGTATTAAATACATCATGTTCACTTAACTCTATATTTGGTTCTTCAATATAGAAACAAGTTCAAAACTTGATAGGATTTTGATTGTTCTTTTTTAAATGTTACACACACTAAAATAATCGAGGAAGCCACTTCAAAATAATACTTCCACATATCGAATACCTTTTTATTCACCGTGTGAATGTAAGTAGCTCTTTACCCGAGTCGAAATTTAAGTACTATACAAATCCTAATAGGCGCTGTTACTTTTAAGTCCTTAACTGCTTATTTAGGATCTAATATGGTCTAAATTAAGATCTAGTTAAGATCTGGAGGTACTGACATGTTCTAGTTAGATACATTTAGGTGCAAGGAATTTTATATTGGAAATAGTAAATATTCTTATTTTTCGTCGAGGCTCTTCTAAAGACCTGTTATGCTCTGTTATACTCTTCGTTAGAGTCTAACAAGTACTTTTAGAATGTATTATGCCAAACTAAGAAGGAAACATATGCTGTGAGAAAAATAAACTATTGTAATAGGACAATATACATCGTAAATGAGGGTCTAGGGTCTGAATGTCGGCCAGACGAGTGTCTGGGATATCAGAGATTTGGAAAAATCCCATAGCATAATCTGGGAATTGCTGTGAAATAGTTGGAACGGAACGTTAGTCTACGATTAATTGCGACGAAATAAAGACGTGTCGGTTTAATTCATTTTTGCTTCTTTTCATTTTATTATCAATAAAATGCCACGAGGAAAATCAAAACAATCATCCAATTTCAACTCCAGCACCATCAAATCATGATACACTTGATAAATCCCCAGCTTATTCGACAAGTAGCGCCCAAAAAGCTGAGCTTTTCCTTTTGTAAGTAAGTTAGCAATATAACAATATAATTAATCATTAAATTATCTATTGACTAATTTGTTTAGTATAATTAATAAAACTTAAATTATTATAATGATCATACGTGTTTTTTTATTTATTACAGAAAAAAAAATCGATTGCACAAATAATTAAAAAATCACAAAAGTAAATAAAAAACTTGGAGTAATTTAATATTGAAATTGTGGGGCAAGTAGCTAACGACAAAAATGAATAATATCGATTTTTTTCTGCTCTGCCTCCTTCCACTTAATATAAATACTAAGTATAAAAAATTAAGTACTAAATAGATTCTCAGTAGATCCTAAAATAGAATTTAGCTAGGCTTTATTATGTACTACGAGTGTTTTTAACTAAATAGAACCTAAATAAGTACTATCTAGTAAGTGTCGAAACTGGAAAAAAGCAATACTTACTAGATCCTAAACAGTACATAACTCCTGTGTTATTTAGAATCTAAATAAGTACTTTTATACACTGCCGGGTAGATCTTAGATAGCAGAGTCTGACTAGGACTCAAATTTCGACTCGGGTATATACAATTTTTATATACAGCGCCATTGATATGAATAGTGAGAGCATATATTTTTTTAAATGTTCGCTTATCAACTAATTATTGTTAGCGAGCAAAAACAAAGTAGTTGTAACATTGTACTATCGCACATGAAAGATAAGAAATCTCAGCAGTTTGAATAATTATTATTTAAATGATAAACATCTATATGAAGATTGAAATTTTCAGATATTGTCGTCATTTAATGTGCCGTATTACCACAAACATATTGAAAAGGCGTATTCTAGTGTATTTCAATCATAAAATGTAAAACGTCAACAATTAAATAAAAAAAAAGTTAAATTTTAAAGGAATATGATAATTTCCAAAACTAGGACAATAAATCATTCAATAAAATTTGTGTTATTGTTGAATTTTTTCTATTGTTCTAATGTCTAAATATGAATCTACGTATATGTTATTCAATGTTTCACTTACTATCTACTTGCGGCTTGCGATTTATTAGTTATTTTTTGAGTGGAGGGCTCTCGCGGAAAGAGTAAAGTCCCTTCGTTTCCTGGACACCACTCGTTATGTGTATAAAGTGTAAGTTTCTCATGCTTCAATTTCTCTGTTCTACTGACTTTGGCACTGTTTCTTCTGTTGACCTTTCTTTTTCAATACCTTTTCTGAGGTTTCTACCATTATCTTAATAATATTTGTACAGTGTGCTGTCCTATCACCAATTTTATTCGCAGCAGCAATCCTCCTCAGGCTTTCAGTTGTTATGACCCTTAGACTTGTCTCTGTTCTAGCTTTTAATTTGATGACTAGGTAATTGGCATATGCTACAAGGTTCATCATCAGGTATGGAATCATTAACAATCTTAAAATCAATAACCAAAATTCTGCGCGACAACTTCAACAGTGGCTGATTTATTATGAAATTCCATATAAATCGATCATATATGGACCACAACGGACACCCACGTTTCACTTCCTTCTATATATGATTTGTCGTCCAATGACGCACATTCCTGTCAGCAATGTAGTAAATACTACAAGAACAAGAACAATTAAAATTTAACTTGCGATACCTGCCGTCAGATTCAACTCACACGGCAACCAGTGCGCGGGGTTGAGATAATGCTTAATCAGCATCGCTAGACCTCGTCGAAGGTATAGCTACCAATTACTCTCAGAGCTGCAGACCTATTGGGTCTATTAGTGGAGGCGAGGCCCATCTATACCTCTGTTGTCCGGTCGTAACAGCTCCGAGCAAGTTCTGCGTAGCTGACCCTCCGAGAGCAGTTGCTGCACCAACCCTCTCTACCCTGCGTGAGTTTCAACCACTACCACTACGAATCCTCCTCAAGAACCAAACCTGGGCACCACTCCATGCCGGGCTTCATCGGTTTCCCGTAGTACCAGTCTAGGTATTTCTAGGTATGCTTCCACCACCAGACGAAGAGTCGCTCTCCGAGGGCCGTTACGAGCTCCTCTGCCATCCTCCTTACTACTCCATGCGAACCACTACCCTCTGCCACCAGAGAAAGGCTATGCACAGAGCACTTTAACAGGCAAACGGCGATGACAATCGCTTACCCCACATCCCTGTTGTTTAGATAGACTGCCTCGAAAGGGATGGAAACCACAGAGACAGCTTACCTAGCCAACGCCACGATGAGGTACGACATAGGACAATTTATCACAGAACGCCCATAAATGACAGACTGCGACTTTTGGACCAGTAAATACTACAGCAGGTAGTATTTCAGGAACTTTTTAGATCAATAAATCTGACAAAATAGTAATTTTTCAACATAGGTTTGAAAACAATGGATGTAGCCACGACAATCTTGTCACCCGATGCTCATCCATAGTGACTCCAATGATACTGAATATATAATTTTCACTTAATTGACTCGACTATAATTCAGAAAACATAAAACTGAATGAATACAAACAAATCCAAACTCTTAGTAGATTATCTCCAATTGAGACCCCTGTAGGGTTCTATACAGTAGTTCAAGTTTCGTAAGTGCTTCTTACATTCAACCACCGACAAAGAGATTTACAGCCTACTTTTAAGGAGAGAACGAAATAGAACAAATAAAGCTCTAGCTGCCTGACTCACTCGTCTTACTTCCCGGATTATAAGTCGCGTGCCGCCAAGTTTTCAAATTTTCTTTTGTAATGAGGACTTATTTAGTCTTGATTTATTGAGTTTACTTTTTTCCATAAGACACTTTAAAAGACAATTGGATTGATTAATTCCATTGAAAGACAAATCAAAATTGATTTTCAATAAAAATATAGTATTTAGTCGGACCACGACTTTGAATCAATGCTGGGAAGAGTTCGAAAGCAACCATGAACAAATGGTTGAACTGGACATTCCAGAACATAATTATTTCTCATCAAAATTTTATGAAAAAGTGTATCAAGTCTACTTGGACACTCAAAATTATTTAAGTTCACTTCAACAAGGACTGAAGAAAGAGGCAGATTCGCCACAGATAAAGAAAGGACGATCCAGTGGATTAAAAAGGAAAATGATAATGAGTTAAAACAAATTAAGACACTGATGGTCCGCATAAGAAATCTACAAATAAAAATTCGGCAAACACATGAAATGCTAGAGAAAAATCCCGATCATTCCGAAGCATTTAATAATTCATTATATAACAGTGTTTCTAAACAATGGAAAATAATGACAGAATTATACGAAGAAATATTAATAAATAGCCAGCAAAAAACAACAATCGAAGAATATTGGGATCTGGAATCCGAAATTGAAATGACACTGGCAATACTACAAGAGTGCGGAGCATCATCCAACAGTAATGAAAAAACAAATTTACATATAAAAGAATCAAGAATATCATTGCCAGAGTTGAAGATTCCCATCTTCGATGGAAGCTTCGAAGAATGGGTAACCTTCCAAGATATATTCATGAGAGCGATTCACAAGAATAAATCTCTCTCGAATGCCGAAAAAATGCAATATTTAAAGGCGCATGTACGAAGCGAACCAAGCAAGATGATCCAACATCTATTAATGTCAGAAGCCAACTACGAAACGGCTTGGATAATATTGCAGAATCGTTACGAAAACAAACTTCTATTATTCTCAAAATTAATGGATAAGATACTTGAATTACCTAAAATACAGTAGTAATAACAGCCAAGCTGATCATCCAAGAGTTATGGGAACATCATTCAGATTCGGATCATTCAATTCCCGAAGAAATAGAAAACGTGGATCACCTTCAAGGAACAATTATCATCTGTGGAAAAAATAACCATTCCAAGATGGATACAGTTCAAATGAAGTGAACAAAGAAATTTTGAAATACACGGATTCTGCGATGATTAGGAAAGTGTCATATCAATTTGCTGGTAGCTAAGTCCAACGTCGCTCCAGTCAAATCAAAAAAGACGCTGCCCTGACTTGAATTATGCGCTGCAGTATTATTAGCAAAATTAACAAAGAGAGTACTAAATGCGTTCGAACTTGAAATCATACAAACATTTGCATGGACTGACTCCATGATCACACTTGCATGGATCAAAGCAGAACCATGTAAATGGAAAACCTTTGTAGCCAACCGAATCGTAGAAATACAAGAAACAGTTCCAAACGTAAAATGGCGTCATGTCAAATCCAAAGATAATCCTGCTGACATCATATCAAGGGGAATAAATCCATCTAAACTACAGAAACATCATCTATGGTGGACTGGACCAAAGTGGTTACAGACAGACAACAAGTATCCATCAACAAAAAATATTTAAAAACTAAAGAAGAAGCAAAAAAGGAAACAAACCGATGTTATCATACAACATTAGTAAAAACCGAAGATATGTCAGAACGATTTTCATCATTAACGACGGATGCAACGTGTAATGTCGTGTGTACTGAGGTTTATCAACAAATGCCGAAAAAGGGACAAAATACAGGGTCACCAAAAGTAAAATAGATGAATTCAGCTCTCACAAAATTGATAATATTGGTACATCGATTAAACTTCAAGGAAGAAATTAAAAACTTCTAAATAATAATTGTGTCAACAAAAAAGGCAAACTATCCACACTCAACCCCTTCATTGATTCCGAAGGTGCGTTACGAGTAGGAGGAAGACTGACAAATTCAAATTTACACTACAACGAAAAACACCCAATTATAATTCCGTATTTAAGTCATCTCGCCAAGTTGATCATCAATGATGCCCATCACAACACATTACATGGTAGAAATCAAATTACATTATCATATATTAGGAGGAAATATTGGATACCAAACGGCAAAAGGGCAGTAAAACAAATAATTCATCAATGTGTGGTCTGTTTTCGCTATAGAAAACAGATTCAACAACAATTGATGGGCGAATTGCCAGCCGCAAGAGTGACAATCTCATCTCCATTCACCCATACTGGAGTAGATTACGCAGGGCCTGTACAAATAAAGGCTTCCAAAGGAAGAGGAAATAAATCGTATAAGGGCTACATAGCACTGTTCGTTTGTTTGTCAACAAAAGCGATACATGTGGAATTAGTCAGTGACATGTCTTCAGAAGCATTCATATTTGCTTACAAAAGATTCATCTTACGAACAGGGAGATGCGAGTATCTGTATAGTGATAACGGAACGACGTTTGTTGGTGCAAGCAAGATACTACAGCAAGAAGTATCAAAATTATTAAAAGAGACAAATATTCAGGATGAATTATCAACAATAGGCACACAGTAGCATTTCATCCCTCCGGCAGCTCCACACTTCGGAGGATTATGGGAACCAGGAGTCAAATCGTCAAAAAAATCACCTAAAAAGAATTATTGGAGAATCAATGTTAACATATGATGAATTCTCCACATTGCTTCAACAAATAGAAGCGTGTTTAAACTCAAGACCATTATGCCCACTAAGCAGCGACATTAATAACACAACGGCGCTAACTCCAGGATACTTCCTGATTGGAAAGGCACTACCTGAGTAAAAATGAGTTTTTGACGCACATGAGTTGCACCGTGGATCCACACATTTTAAAGCGAGGAACAGGGATGCACTGTAGACGCCACATCTCAAATTTCATTTAACGAAATATCCACATGGACGCACTGGCTACGACGACACATAGAAGATTCCACAGGGTCGCACCTTCGATGCCACATTTACTGTCTTCGACATTATCGCTTAAATTCCTGTAGATTGTGTGCGTCCCCCCTGCATCTATGTGGATACTTCAAGGGACTTTAAAAAATTTCGAAGACAGCGTTGTTGGACTTTGAAAATTTTATACATAACGCAGCGTCACCGAACCAAGTCATAAAACCGTACCATAAACATACCATTGTATACGGAATCGTTATTTCAAAGTCGGAAGATGGCCATATGACAACCACATTTTGAAAATATAGTAACTGAAAATTCAGAGTATATTTCAGAAAAATTCATTAAAATAATCCCACACGCATTTTCAGAAATTAAAGAGAAATTTTTGAAAGGATTTACCAGTTGTACCCATGAATTGTTGTCTAGCACATTGGTTCAAAATATTTCTTAGATACCGTCAGTGATCTAATATTTCTTTTTATTCTAAATAACAGTCTTCATGAAGACTAAAATAAATAAAAGTTACAATATTTGTGTATAATTCTTTTACAGCCGATAGAGAATATCTAGAATCAACAGTATTATTTAATAATTAAAAGAATAAATTAAATAATTAAATGTATTTTTTTTAATTACTTTCTTAAATAAATGTAACTGTGTAAATAATTTCTAATATTTGATCGCGTGTCGATATTAATATAGTATTAACAATTTATTCTACGAATAATTTTTAATAGGTGGATCAGTATGTGTTTAATATGCATCTTTCAATGGAATATTTATGTCAGGGGCTATTGTTTTGATCATTGGTAAGTTCATCGTCGAAATCTCTGGTTTCATTTTAACGTTCCGTCCTCGGTGCATTTATGTGGATCTTTCGTTTTATTGTTTGTGCGTCAACGTGCGTCTCAAATTTATTCTACTGTTCCGTCGTTCGTGCGACCATGTGGATGTTTCTTTCGATAGTTGATGCGTCCACGGTGCGGCTGAAATTTATTCTACTGTTCCGTAGCCAGTACAACCATGTGGATTTTTTTTGTGGTGTCGAACGGTTCACCATGCAACTCGGGTAGAAAATGTTTCAATTTGTTTATTTATCATGAGTAACAATGTTTCCACAAAATAAACAAAATTTAATCTTTTTTGACAGATTTTGGATATATAACTAGTTTTTCTTGCCAACCCACCAATAAAAATCCATAGGCTACGTTTTAAGTTGATGTAAGAAACGAGACTCAAAATAAGTCGGTTCAACTTTTGAACCGGCTTTAGCTAAGTCGGACATTTGAGCCTGGTTGGTGAAACTTTGAGTAAATGACCAAACAGATCTTGGTTTGGAGCCAATTTTTAATGTGATCGTTTAATAGTCATATATTGTACCCATCTTTATAAACTGCAATCATAATTTCGTTGTTTGCACACTCAAATCATCAATTTCAAATAATTTTTACAAAGACAGAACTTGTAAACGCCATTATGTATTATTTCATTTCCTTTTGATTTTGTTAACCGTGATTTTACGTTTTGATAATTAATTTTGTTTTAATGTTTGAAAATCTAAAATCTTTTATATCTGATAATTTATATATTGTGGTAATATATTTAAACGAATATCGATTATAAACTTTTGAATTTTCATACAAACATTCAAGAAATTTCTCTAAATTAAATTTCTGGCCATCTTGATTATATTATTAAAATTTTATCTTTTTTAGTATCTTCTTGATTGTCTATTATATGCAAAGATTAGATTGCACTGCTTTACTCTTTGAAATATGTATTCAAATGTTCAATTTGGTATAATTTGACGTAAGTTTCATTTAAGAAAGAATAATATTATACATAGGTGTTTAATAACCTTTTATATTTTATAAATCTTGTAGAAATCATAAGAATTTGGAGTTTTAATATTTTGTTAATTCTCGTTACCTTTCATCACATTTTATTGTTTGGCAGATAGTGCTTTGATTATGTGTATTAATTCTTTGGGGTTTGTAGTTTGTTGGGTGATATTTTGTGTATTTGGTGGCACATAATTGGTTCTTCGGACTTTGATTAGTCTTGTGTGGTGATGAATAGTCACGGGTTGGTTGCTATCGTTTTCAATCTAAGATAGTTTTTAGATTTTATAAGATTTATGATGTCGTCAGGTAGTTTGTCGAGTGTTGGATCTATTTCGACAACCTGTAAGTTATGTCGCGAGCAAAAAGAATTTTTTCGGTGATGTTACCCGAGTCGAAATTTAACACATCAATAGCACCTCAAAATTTTCAAAAACTGAGATGTTTAATGCGCTGGTGATGATCTTAAAAGTACCTTGCTCAATGGTATTCAGCGCATCAATAACGTTTCTAACTTGCAGTTATTCGGGATTGCTCAGGTTGGATGCGCTGTTGATGGCCTAAACTTGAGGACTTTGAAATGCTATTGATGCGCTATTCTTGAAAATCAGCATTTCACTAGCGTTTCGAAAGCATCACTTAAATAATAATAATAATAATAATAATAATAATAATAATAATAATAATAATGATAATACATGTTATATGAGAAACTTTCTTTTTATTCAACTTAATTTAAGTTTTACAATGAAACAAAATTTATATTATATTTACACTTATGGGGATTGAATTACATTGTTATTTTCTGACTCATTACTTATTAGGGCTTGATCATCTTTGTTAATTATGCTTTGGATCTGGTGAACTCATATTTTATTTTCACAATAATTCAGGATACACAGAAGCTACACAATATTATAATAACACAAGCTAGGAGAGATTACAACAATATACCGTAAGCACGAGAACAAATCCACGGTCAACAGGATACGTCTAGACCTGTCGGATGCGTAATGAGAACTCCCCTTGTACCTTCCGTACTTTAGCTGTGTCAAATATTTTTACAAGCTCGTTTCCCCTTTTCTCTTTTCACACAATTAAATATCTATCCTGTGATCGTGGCTACGTTTGGCGACCAGATGTGTCACCTCGAACTCAAGTCCACCGCTGTAAAACTCTTTACAAGCCTAGTCGGCTTAAGTCATAAAACCATAAATCCTAAACTACACTACATACAAAAATCCTAAACTAAGTATTGGGAATTTCCAGTCTCGAGAAAACCCAACCATCCTTTATATAAATGTAAATGATAAAAAGTATATTAGTTGTCCTATAAATAGCACGGAATTAGAATAAACAAATATATTTAAGATTTAGATGAATAATAATGTCACACAGTTTAATAAATTCCTCAATATACATGTATATCTTATACCAATCGTAATAATAATCAAAATTTGTCATAATATTGTAAAAATTTGGTAAAAAAATGTAATCTTTTATTCAATAAATAAATAATTTTCACTTTATTTGAAAAATAAATATTGTTATTTTTGTAAAGATATATTAGAAAAATTATTTTATATTATATGTATTGAAAAGTTTGATGCTTTAATTAAATGCTAAGCCCATTTTACAATTTTGACGATTTTGATGAGTTATTGAAACGTTATTTTACAGTAAAGTTGAAAATTACAAATTTGATGTGTTATTGATGTGCTTAATTTCCAATACTTTATCTATTTTGAGACACTGAGCTGTAAGTGATGACTTCTGAAACGCTACTGATGTGCTAAAATTGTCCTACTCGGACGAAAACAAAAGATTTGGAAACCTAGATGTGCTGGTGATGCGTTAAATTTCGACTCGGGTATTTATATATTTCAATTTCGATTTCTCTTGGCCTGTTTATCTTGTTGTGAATTGTTATTGCTTTATCCAATACTTGCCAGTATTGGTCCCAGTATATGTTTTTATATGGTCTAATTGTTGTTTTGTGTGTCTACAGCTTTAGGTTGGCCATTTTGATTAAAATTGGATTTTGATTAGAACTTAGGATTGGGATCAATAATGGATCTGTTGTTTGTCAGATTCTTCGTGATTATTTTTTTTTGGGTAATGTGTATTGTGTGATATAATCGTTACTGAAAGTATACAGATTGCGACAGATAAATAGGAACATTGGAAATAAAATTGTGCCAATAGATGACCAGAACTTTAAAAATACTATCCCTGTACACTATCCACTCTTAGATATTTCTATAAACATCACCCACTCTTTCATTCAAAAAATTTATCTGACCCATATTTTGTAGTTATTTTTTTTTAAATACACAAATAAGCAAATTGTAAATGTTTGCTAACTTTACCGTGACTATGGCTATTTTTCAAAACAAGACTATGGAACATGGGACTTTAATGTATCAAACAAAGAGCCGACTATCCACAACTGTCAAAAATTTCAATCGAATCTATTGAACAAAACACAATTTTCCAGCAACATAAGAAAGAAAGAAAACAATTTGGTATGAGAAAAAGGTTTAGTTCCAATTTTAATCAATTTATCGTTCGTAAAAATTACAGATATATCAGACTATTTGCTGTATGGCATTTTTTTCAAAAGCAGTATAAAATGATGGCATTAACAGATGGTAAGTGGGGGTCTTTGCATCAGGGGCATGATTAGATATATCGGACTATTTGCTGTATGGCATTTTTTTCAAAAGCAGTATAAAATGATATCATTAACAGATGGTAAGTGGGGGTCTTTGCGTCAGGGGCATGATTAGTATAGTTTGTCTCCTACGACAGAATTTTTACTTTATTTTGAACCCACTTGAAAAAATTCTAGGGATTGTAGATAATCAAGTTCTAACGACAACAGTATAAGTTAATATCGTAACTCTCATCAAGTGCCAAAGAACAGTATTCGAATTTTGCAATGCGTTCACGAAGCGTTGTTGCTATGTTCTCGGACAAGTCTTCAATTCTCCTTGCAATGGTGAATCTTGATAAACTAATGTTTGAAATAATATACATTTTATCAGGAAATGCTATTCCTGCAACAGCAGTCAGACATTCTTTTATCATCTCTCCATCCGCAAAGGGTTTCATTTTTTTTGCCAGTATTTGACTGACAACAAAACTAGCCTCTACTGCCGTATTTGATAAAATAGCTTGATTTTTAAAACTAGCCTGTTATTTTCCCAAGTGTTTCTCTATTTGATTAAACTTATCTATCCGGAGTTGCCCTGTTAAGTTTTTATATTGTTGTTCATGTTTTGTATCGTAATGTCTTTTTATGTTATATTCTTTTAATGTCGACACAGTCTCTGAGCATATAAAGCATACAGCTTTATCTTTGACGAATGTGAAAAAATAATCAAATTTCCACTTTTCTTGGAAATGCCTGTGCTCATCCGCAACCTTCCGTTTTTTTGAAAGTTAAAAAAATTTGTTGGAAAACTTAATTTTGAATAAAAAAACTCTAATATTACCTTTTTCACAATAATATTGCACTCACGCCTTTCAAGAAACACAAGAATTGCTAAAATTGCTAATTAACAGCTTACTAGTCTGACTGATTGTGTGACAGAAGCAAACTCATCAAACTGTATACAATGGCCAATTCATGAGAACAATTAATCTGAAGGAGAAAGCAGTGAAATGGTGGACTTTCCGGCTGTCCTCTTAAATAAAGAGCTTCTGGTCACCGTAGTGATAATTGATCAGTTCCTGACGTCGTGACATTTTTAAAAACATTGCAGTTTATTATGTGTAAAAGAAAACTAATCTATTGAACAAAACACAATTTTGCAGCAACATAAGAAAGAAAGAAAACAGTTTGGTATGCGAAAAAGGTTTAGTTCCAATTTTAATCAATTTATCGTTCGTAAAAATTATAAATATATCAGACTATTTGCTATATGGCATTTTTTTCAAAAGCAGTAGAAAATGATGGCATTAGATACTTTTCTGTTAAATTTTGTTTATTCGTTTGGAACATTTTTATCTATTATTCTATGATGTAATTGAGCTGTGACAGATCTAACAGATGGCAAGTGGGGGTCTTTGCATCAGGGGCATGATTAGTATACTTTGTCTCCGACGACAGAATTTTTACTTTATTTTGAACCCACTTGAAACATTTCTAGGTATTGTAGATAATTAAGTTCTAACGACAACAGTATAAGTTTTACTATCACACTTAGATAAAATCAAAATCAAAAATAACAAATATTTTAATAAAAGCTGAGTCATCTAAGATATAAGTATGAAACAAAGTGAATCTACAATAATCGTCGAATTTGCATCCAGCTAAAATACGAAGTTTCGAAATTTTGTAGATGGAATATTTCAATGTCTTTCATTTTCTAGTTCTAGATATGAAGTGATGTAAAGAAATTGAAGTTTTCGACAGTTGTGGATAGTAGTAGTATAGTGATGCCGATCCTAACCCACTTTTTGACCATAACCTCACTTTTTGGAATTGGTGGAGGCGCCGGGCGAGCAATTTGCGCGGTAAATTCAAATTTCAGAGTGAGGAGTGGGGGAGCATAACTTTATCTGGAAGGGGCGGCGGTGGCAATTGCGCATGCGCTAGGTTGCTGACTCAACATGCATGCTCAGACTTGTTTGGGATCATTGTGACCTTGGGATGATTGAAAACACGTTTTTGCATATTGTATTTATTTTTACATGAGACTACATATTCAAATTGCTCTTATCAATCCAGCTGTTATGTTTGTTGTCGAATCCCAACCATTTCACGTATATTCTGTTTCCCTTCTTCCTCAAAACTCTTTCCACAAGGTACACATCCAGATGCTTGACTTTCTGCAATTCCATTTCATAGGAACCACCCATTATAGACTCATCATGTTCATCTTTCAATAGGTATGTGGTGGGATTAGTAAGTTGTACTCTCCTAACTGTGAATATTTCATTGGACCAGTTTGGAGTGTACCCTTTGTCAAACAATCCCCGGTATTTGCTTATCCTCACTTTATCTCCAGCAGTGAATTTATGTGTTGGATAAGCAATGTTTATGTGTGTGTATGAAAACCTTAGAATTGACCCCTCATTACTTTTGTTGACTTGCGACGGTTTCATTTTAATCGTCCTATGATAGCTGTTATTATACTTATCGACTATACTGTCAAGTAAAGTCAACCATTTATAGTGTCCCTGTAAACTAAATTGTTTCCACATAAGGCTTTTCAACGTGCGATTCACTCTTTCTACCATAGACGCTTTTTTGTGGAATACACGCTGTAGTGGTTGATATCATGTTTTGTCATTAGTTTCTGAAATTCTTTGTTGTAAAACTCTTTTCCTTGATCAGTCTGTAAGTTCATAGGTGTTTGTTGCATTAGAGACAGAATCGAGCTCATTGCTGCAGTGACGACCTTAGCTTCCTTGGACTTTACTGCAACGGCCCAAACATACTTTGAGAAACAATCTATAACCACGAGTATGTACTTATATCCTCTATTCTCTTTCGCATATGGTATCATTTCTACAAGATCAGCTTGTAAAGTCTCATTTATACCTTTCACTATTACGCGGCGTCGCTTGAAGTTGATTCTTGCTGGCTTGTGGAGTTCTTCAACAATGTCCACTTTAACGGCAGTGGGACCGTGTTGTTTCTTGACTTTCATCACTCCTTGAAGTATGACTCTTCTGATTCTACTGCTTCAAATCTGACTGGCAGTTTAATAACAATTTCTGCAGATAAGTTCTTTTGCTCAGTCGCACTATTTGCTTTCCACGTAAAAGAAATTGTGTCATGAAGTTTTAGTGGACAGTTGGGAATATCAGACAGAGTGCGCTCTTCATTGTTTATGCAAATGGCTATTTCATCTCCAAGGCTCACCGAAATGCGTTCTATAACCGCATTCTCAAGGAGAAACACATAGTATGTTAAATTATTAATAAGAACAAAATAGCCTTCCTTAATCACTGTCGATTGAAAGGTTAAAATAAGGTTATAAAATAAATACTGAGATTGGGTCACACATTCCACGTCTGAATCTGATGAAATTCTTCCATGCTTTGTAATATGGCGACCAAACTTATCCAATGTCATTGTATGCAATTATGCCTGCTTCACAAATTTCCTCAATAATTGAAACAATTTCGTTGTTATGACCTGTATGGCCTGCTGCCTGCGATGAGACTAAGAGCCGAAGTCTATCAACAAGCTCATTTGCATCGTCCCAATAGACGAAATCTACTGTCTTATTGTTCAACACCTTTGACATTCCTCTACCAGATCTTGTTTGATTGGACCCACACACATCGTTACCATAATACATCGGTCCGATAATTTTTTTATATTTACTTTTTCGAGTCCCTAAATTTCACCCCAGCTGATCCTATGAAGTACTTCTCCTGGAAGCTATCATGCCTAACACCAGTTCGGTGTTCGAATTTCTTTTCCTTATCATGGAACATTTTATCTATGTATCCACGAGGCAGCCGATGGAAGTCTAGAATGTAGTCATCATAAATTGGAGTATCGATTATTGCCTCGACATTTTTCTTACTTTCTTCAACAGACTTGTCTAGAGCTCCATCGAATGTATAGCTACTCTCTTGAGCAGGGGTGTACTGTGCTATCAATGTGTCCGTTTTAATGTCAGGAAATTTGCTAGTGTCACATTTTGGTGACGGCTTACATACAGGTTGTGGCTCTACAAACTCTTCTTTAAGTGAATCAATTTTCTTCTTGAGATTAGTAACTTTCAATTCAATCCTCTTTGAGGCCTTTGTACTTTTAGGAGTCTCGCAAAACTCTTTCTTTGTTTCAGTTTTCAGTCTCTTAGGGGTTTCAAAGCGATGGTCGATGTCCAGAGGCTGGTTATTGATATTTTGTCCATCTTTAATAGCTAATTTATCAGCAATGGCTTCTAAGTGCTTAGTTATTGGATTAAATGCATTTTCACGCCTCAGTTGATCTTCCTTCAATAAATCAGCTTCTGTTTGATTTCATTTCTTTTCGTTAGAAGCTCCTTACTCAATTCGATTGACCTGGATATCTTCTGTAAATCCATTGCTTGCTTCAGGATCTAAAGCGTACTGATCTTAAGGAGAGCATACATCGGCATATAACAGACAAATTCGCTATAGCTGAATGAAACTGTCTATCCCTTTTCTGTACCTGCCACTGTAAATATCTCTCTCTTTGTCAATTGTTAAGAAATCATGATTGCTAGACCAACATAAAGAGCACATCTCTTTGAATTTGTCGAAAGCAAAGTTAGTGTTGACATGTTCATCATACACATGACGCAAGTTCATTTGGTCTTGTTTGAATATAATTAAAAAGTTGTCATTGTCACTAATGTTTGACACAAGTAGAAACAGTCAATATTTCTATGCCTTTCCATACTAAAATACTCATTCATAACATTCTGTTTATCGCAGGCAACATCATCAAAAATGAATACTGAGTTCTCTTTTGCATTTTGTGGTGGAGGTATGTTGTTATCTAGGCCACTAAATAAGCTGTACGTTATTCCTCTGATAGGCTTCAACAATTGTTCTAAGTACACATATTTTGGTTGAAATAGCGATTTTGAGTAGACATAAACGTTCTGTAACCTTAATCCATTCAGATGTTCCAACAAGTTTATCATCACATTGGTTTTGCCACAATTAGATGGTCCTACAATAAGACATCTAACTGTAGACGGTAACAATTCCCCATGTCTTTTACGAACTTCAATAGAACTAGTATCATAGTTTTGGATTTTGAGACTTATAGGCTGTTCAACAACATGCATGTTGAACTAATACTGATGAGATTTATGAGCCCACTTCACCATATAAATAATTCTGCACGGCTTTCTTTGTTTTAGTTTCTGTGTATCTGTTGACGACTATAAATGCTAGTTAAGAGTTCTAGAACAGTCAGTCGAAGAGGCGGTCCCAGGAAGCAACGACATTGTGGGTCAGGAATTTTCAACACGCTGTGGTCCAGGTACTAAGTTGAAGAAAAGACTTGATAGAAGAGATCAAGGTGTCAACCAGTTGGACGAGGCATGTAAAGAGCACGACATTGCCTACGCAGAAAATAAAGAACTGAGTCAGCGTCACATAGCCGATAACGAATTATTTGAGAAGGCACGACAAAGATTAATATCTTCAAACGCGACTTTTGGTGAAAAGGCTGCCGCACTTGGTGTTGCTGCTGCAATGAAAGCAAAAGTTAAGCTTGGAATGGGTTGCAAGAAGACAAAATCTTCCAAACGTGGTGGTAAACTCACTTTCATACAACTGGCTCAAAGTGCACGTGCTGCACTGAAACAAAAGAAGTTCACTGACATCGGTGATGCAGTAAATACAGCTCTGAAGGCAACCAAGGCCTTTAAAGGCAGAAAAAGAGTTAGACCTGTACGTGTTGTGCCCATTTCCAAAACCGGTGGTTTTCTACGTCTAATACCGCTATTTGCCGCTTTGGGTGCATTAGGATCACTTGGTGGGGGTGCAGCTGCTATTTCAAAAGCAGTCAGTCAAGCAAAAGCAGCTAATGAGCAATTGAAAGAGAGTCAACGGCATAATCAAAAAATGGAGGCTATATCACTGGGAAAATCATCTGGTAGTGGATTGTTTTTGAAACCTTACAAGACAGGATTGGGTCTTTTTTAGGACCACCAAAAAACTTCCAAAGCGAGCACTGACTGACGTAGACATTCGTAAATTTGTAAAACAACTGAAGATTGCATATTTCCGAGGAGTTTTCATGAGAGATACGTTACCTAGGTCTGGTCCTAACCTAAAAGAATGTGGCATAGTTAACTTAGATCGTACCAAAGGACCTGGAACTCATTGGACTGCTTACACAAAAGCCGGTCGGAATGCAATATATTTCGATAGTTTTGGAGACTTAAGACCTCCACTTGAGCTGATAAGTTATCTCAAAAGTAATGGTCCTTGTGAAATTACGTACAATCATCAGAAGCATCAAAATTATAATACATCTATATGCGGACAGGAGTGTTTAAAGTTTCTAAATTTCTATAATATGGCCTGATCACAAGTGTATGGTTCAGTTGCATATCAGCTGTTATGTCTTTCACGTTTACACTGTCTGGAACGAGTTCCGTTCTACATAAGCAACTACTATCCTCCGATTGTACTTGACGATGCAAATTACGTGTTGGGTCTTATCAATCTCGAGACATATAATTCATTTCCAAATATTGACAGTACAAACAATAAATTCCACTTCATCACTCCAAATGGAAAGAAGAGCTGCATAGAAATTCCTATCGGGTCTTATGACATTGACGATATCAATGAGTATTTGAATGAAAAACTTGGAAAATATACAAACGAAAAATCAATCAACACATTCCCCAAAGATGAATATGGTAAGAAAACGCTATTCAAAAGACCGCTTCTTATGCGAGGGAATAACCACACATTAAAGTGTGAAATTAAGTGCTCTGTGAGTAGATAAGTAGGGCTGGTTCAAGCTCACTAGTGCCACTTTTGGCCACTGCTGTCGTGGTGGCGCTAGTGTCGCTTTTTGGTACAACAATTGTCCACAGCGTGGCGCTCGTGTCGGATCGATGTTGGCGGGAAATTTGAATTTCCGCCCCTCCACAGCTGCACTATTTCCCCTCCATTTTCCCCCTCCCTTTCCCCCTCCTTGTTTTAACACGATTTTTCTTCCCCCGCGCTATCCCCCTATTTTTTCTTTCTCTTCCCCGCACTATACCCCTATGTTGACCATTTTGTTCCCACGCGCTACTTCTGCGATGAGTCATACCTATGGAATGTAGGTCAATTTTTTTTTGATGAGTCATGGGGGTCAAGTTTTGATGAATCATACCCCTGGGGTCAAGGGTATCTGATGAATCATACATATGAGTCATAACTAAAATGGGATCAACGATCTTTGATGATTCATACATATGATTCATGTGAATTTTTTGTATAAATAGTGATATAGTGGTGTGTTTTGAATCAGTATTGTTTACGATTCCCAAAAACAACAACAATCTCAAGAAATGGATGCTTCAACATTGTTAAATAGTTGTTCAAAATCCTTTAAAAAAGTTGCTGATTTGGAGCCAGGACAAAAATATTACTTTCAATCGTTTCGAGTGATTAATACTAAATATGGTGATGCGATTTTGGCTACGTTGAGATCGGTTTGATAGTGAAGTAATTCTACCCAAACGTTATTCACAATTAATTTTGAGAATTGATGAATTGAATAAAGACTTTGAAGCTGGTAATCAATATATGGTTACATCAGAGCCAGCAGGCAACTATGTACCAATAACATTTGGTCAAGATTGAAAATTATTTAAGTTTATTGTATCATGCTTGTTATTGATAAAAAATTATTATGTTTTAATTTTTATATTATGATTTTGTTTAATATTGACAATTCTTACGCGATGTATTGTAAATTTTAATAGATTATTTTATAAAATTATTACAGTTTCTTTATTACGATTGCCTTCTCATCAAACTGATATCACTTATTAGAACTGAATACAATCAAGATAGGTCAATATACTGATTATCTTCCTTTAAGATAAATCATGTGGGAATATTATACTCATTATAAGCCAATGTTTTTTTATTTGAAATTTTTTCGAAAAGTCTCATATTATGCGAAAGAAAATGCTTATCGATCTAAAGAGAGCTCCCATATTATGTGAAGGGAACTCCTTATATTGCATTTTTTCATTAGTATAAATACTTTCTGGTGACTTTATTAGTTACAAGTGCACGTGTTGGCAAGTTAAAAATGGGTAAGATAGTTCTTTTAAATACAAAGCAGGTAAAAATAATAATTTCATACATTTTTTTAGATCAAAATTCTGAAATTAAAGGTAAATAATTTTAAAATATTAGGATGTTTATATTATTTTTGATATTTTTAGTAGTTGAGACATCACCATCATCAGTATCAGGTATGTAAATGAGTTTGATTTTTAGATTACAAATTTCTAAAAAAAATGTTTTGATTTTTTGTAGATGATGATATTCTAATTATAAATTATGAAGAGGATGACACATTTGATGATGGTGGTGGTGTGTGATGAGATCAAA
The DNA here is from genome assembly GCA_028455855.1 of Meloe dianella. Taxonomy (NCBI): domain Eukaryota; kingdom Metazoa; phylum Arthropoda; class Insecta; order Coleoptera; family Meloidae; genus Meloe; species Meloe dianella. The sequence continues at coordinate 15,653 of JAPTHL010000040.1, read as the reverse complement.
ATACCATCAACATCACAACAAACACCACCGCCATCAACTCCACCACCACCACCACCAACAACAACCACCGAAAACGAAGGTATGTAGTCAAGTTTAATTTCTAGATTGAAAATTTATTTAAAAAAAATCTTTTTAGTGGACGACGACGACGACGACGACGACGACGATGATATTCTCATCATTTCTTCAGATGGGATATTTAGCTTGGAGGAGCTGAATACCATTGGTAAATAATTCAATATCAAAAACATTTATTGATCAATCATAAAATTTCTCAAGTTTTCTATAATTTTCAATTTTATTGCAAAATTGATTCTTTCATACTTTAAAACTTGGCTATAATGAGAATAACTCAATATACGTTCAGAATTTTCTTACTATCAAATGTATTTTTTTTTTAGAGCATGGATGTTAATGGGAAGCATAAAATCATTTTTTTTTAATTTTTAATATTTAATCTTTTTTGTATTATATATTAAACTTAATCTTTTTAAAATTTTTGTATTATGATATTTAAACTTTTGTTAATTTTTCATTTTTTGTTTTCAATTTATTCAAAGTTATTTCATAAAATTATCTCAGTTTCTTTATTACGATTGTCTTTTCATCAAACTGATATCACTTATTGGAACTGAATACAATCAAGATAAGTCAATATACTGATTATCTTCCTTTAAGATGAATCAGGTGGGAATAATGAATTGATTTTTTTTTATTGCAAAGAAGATTCAAAAATTCTCATATTATCTTAAATGCTTATATTGCATTTCATTAGTATAAATACCATAAGTTTTCTCGGGTTATTTCTTAGTTACAAGTTGATTGGTGTGTGTGTGTGTGTGTGTGTGTGTGTGTGTTTAATTAATTTTCTAAAATGGGTAAGATATTTTTTTAATATAAATCAGGTAAAAATAGTAATTTCATACATTTTTTAGATCAAAATTCAGATATACTTGGTAAATAATTTAAAAATAATTAAATTTTTGTATTGATTTTTGTTATTTTTATAGACGAGTTAGTAAATTTGATAGAAATATTAGAATTGGAGCCTGTGCCCACGGTAACACCACCACCAACAACAACGGACAGCTTCATCGTTGTTATAGACGATGATGATGATGGTGATGGTGAATTACCAATTGTTATTAATGAATGTAAGTTTAATTTTTGGATATCTTAAAGTTTTCTATGATAATTATTTTAAATTATTTTATTCCATAGCTGATTTAATAACAATGATTGTTAACATAAACAACTCGTCACCAGCACCAGCACCATCACCATCACCATCATCATCATCTGTAATTTATATTGATGATTCAGAGAGTAAGTATAATTATTGGATTTGCTATAGATCTAGAAAAATTATATATGTTTATATATTTTTAGTAAATGAAGACAATAATAATAATGATGATGATGATAATGATAATGATGAAATGGAGTGTAAGTGCAGTTTATGGATTTGTTGGAAATTTCTAAAAGTTATATTTTGTTTTAGTAAACGATGACAACAATCAACTAATAGGGGACAACGTCATGGAAGAAGGTATGTACTTAATTTAGATATTCCTAGAAATTATTTATGTAACATTTTTAGAGGAAAATTGGGACAATGATCCCCCTAACCCTTGGTGCTTCGATGCACAAGTTGGTTGGTACTTGGCAAATTGTAAGTTTAATTTTGAGTTTAATGAAAATTTCTAAAAAAGTATTTAATTTTAGGGGCAGTAGAACAAAAGTACTCTTGCAGAAAAGGGTGAGGGGGAAAATGTAAGTATAATGTTTCAATCTTTTCAATTTTTTAATATATAATTCATATTTTTCAGATATTTTGTTAGTTTTATTTTTTTAATTTTTTTTATATATATAATCATTTTATTTTAATTTTTATATTTATAGTTTGTAATAATTTGTTTAATTTTCAACTTCCTTTTTTTTGTTTATTTTAATTTTTGCTGTTAGTATTTCATAATTTATTTAATTTTCAATTTTTGTATTATTTTTTAAATTTTTAATGTTTTTTAATTCACAAATTTCATTTTTTTTGTTTTCATTTTTGATTTTTTGCTTTTTATAATTTTTAATATTTTACATTAGTTTTAATAAAATCATATATAGCTTAGTATTTCTTTTTTTTAAGTTTACTTTAGGGATATTTTAAATGGAGGTAATGGTGAAAACTGGAGACTACTTGAAATGTATTGGTATATTATGAATATTAAGACACTAAATTTTTTTGAATATTGTATTGAAAAACATTATTTTAATAAATTGATTTATTTTAAAATATATATATATTTTATTACAAAGTTTCTTCATTATTATTATAAAAGTTGTTGTTGTCTTTAGGGATATAAATTTGATCATCATCGTCATCATCATCTGACATTTCATAATCAACTTCATTTTCCATTTTGTAAGCTTCCAATTTAAGAGATTGAGGTATCAAATTTTCATTCATCCATTTTTCTTCCAATTTTAATAATTCTTGATATGGATAAAAAGATTGAAAACATTTTGCTAATTCTAGCAGTTCATTTACAGTAAGCTGTTTTAACGTATCATTAAGCAAATAATATAAAGACATGTTGATAGTACCAGCTTTTATGGAAGACTAAATTTGATTTTATCGATTTTCATGTAACCAATTTTTAATTGCATGAACATAATTGATTGCGCAATAGTCTACATGTCCACAATTATACATATGATAATGACTCACATAATCTTTTGTTAATCGTCTTAAATTTGGAGCTGCAACCAAATCCGTGATTACAATGTTGTTCGGTAAAAATTGAGATAGAAATTTCTTTTGTCCAATCCCTTCACAAAAACCAATTTAACGTCTTTTAATTGCTGTTGTAGCAAAAATGTCAAATTTTCATAAGGTTGAATATCAATATTTTTGTGGGGTAAAGTGTACCATTGAAGACCATGAAGATTTTTTGTAACCCAATTTATTTGATTCTGTGCAGTTTGTGATAAATGTTCCAATTCAATTGGAAAATTAAATAATACATGAAATCCACAACAACATTCATTTGGTCTAATTATTGCCAATTCTTTACATAAAAAATTCTTGTTAATTTGAAAACCTTGTATATCTATAATTGCTTCGTCGGCCATCGTGTCTGATAAGCAACTAAATGAGTTTCGAGATTTATATTGACTTTATACTACCAGTTAGTGAATTATATTTGACAATTCGATCATGTAATATCAAACAATAGGCACTTGTATTAGCTGGTATATTATTATATGATTCAAATTCTATACGAATATCTACTGTTCCTGTATTTAGTAATTCATTTTGCCTTGAACAGTCAATTACTACAATTGGAGCATACTTTAAGAATTGAGATGGCGTTAGCATTGGTTCGTTTTGTCGTTCATAATACGATTCTTGGAAATGAGCATACATTTCATACAGTGTGGCATATTGATTTTTACCAAAATTTAAATTTAAATTATCATACGGAAATTGTTCAGAATTTAAAAACAATTTAACATTGTTCAAATTACAATGATCAAATAGGCTAGCATTTTTATCAGCTTTATTTTTACGATTTGTTTGTAAACCAAAAATTATGTAACGTGGTTTCTCTAGTTGAGATGTACTTTTTACAGTCCAAGAATTTTTAGTTGTTTGAGGTACTAAAGGTAGTTCTTGCAATTCCCACGTTCTGTAAGACATGTCCAGCTCAATTCCACGTTCGACATATTTCAATAAATTAAGCCGTTCTGTATCATCTACAGAGATATGTGGTACGTTCCAAACAAGTTTTGTTATTATTACTTTCATAAGCTCATCTGCTGTGGTGTTAATAATACTGTTTTCATCTGAATTTGAACGAATGAGAATCAATTCTTGTTTAACGTTGAGAATAATTTTCTTAAAATCTTCACAGAATCCCATTAACATACTTAGCGGAACACAAATATTAAAATTTCCATCCTCATTTGATACTGAATACGTACAGTCACTACCAAAAGACCAACCAGCGTTTTGTAGTTTGAAACTTTCGTTTACATTAAATGATGCATAACCTTTCAAAGTGGTGGCAATACCCAGATTACGTACACGGTCAATTACTTTCCCACCAATTTCATAGCGTAATTCTTCAAATAAATGACCAACGAAATTATTGACAAATTTTGCAGTGGCAGATTTTGCATTATCAGCTGATTTAACAAGTTTTCCTTCTATATAGATGTAACTGGATGAAGGCAGTGTATAAACATCAGTTTGTTGAATTGGAATTCTAATTTCATCGTTGTTTTCAAATGATGTCGTTGCATATGGTAAATGAGGATGTTTTTCTATTCTGACTAATGAATTATCAAATCGAATTCTCTCACCCACATTTAAAATACTCATTTTTATTTAGGACGTAAACCAATTGATCTTAAATAGACAATATTGTCAGATGTCAACTGCTTGACAGTCTGATTATAACTGATATTACTATAAGATGTATTGATTCTTATTGTTTTACTGTTATTATATTTAATAACCATATTCGGAGAGCTGTTTTAAATGCAACCTTATCGTTACGGTTTCCTCTCTAAAATTAATTATCTCACCATCTTGATCGATTATTTTAAGTGTTATGTTATCTATGACATGCGTATTAATTGGTAAATATATAACATTTTGGGGTCTTTCAATAATTTTGAATCCAGGTGGTGAATCAGGGAAAAATTCATGAATAGTGTGCCCCAGCTGATTATTAGAATACGATCCTGTTGTTATATTGCATTCAATTTTAATTGCATTTACTTTCAAAATATTTACAGGTTTCTTAGACACATGCATAATATTTGGTATTAAGTTTATACGGTCAAAACCTAATAGATCAGCAATTGTATTTGATCGATTAAAATCAATTTGATGTGAACATTTAATATGACTTTGTAACGTATTTGAATTTGCATACAAACTTAGCGAACAATTAAAATTTGGATTTAAATGATTTTGTATTGAAATTTCTTTTTTTAAATATTTTTCAATATCAGTGAGCTCATATGCACCTGTTGGAATAGTAATCTCTATACCACCTATGTAAAATTTATTATTGTTCTTATCAATATTCGGAATTGCGTTGAAAGTTTCAAAATTAATTAATCCTAAAACATACTCGTATCCATCATCACGTAAATCTATGGGTGGATAATAATCTGCCGATAAAATAGATGAATTTCCGCTTAGTATAAACGTCCGCATCGTATTACAAACAAGGAATTAATGAAGATCGTAGTTGTTTACATACATTGATAAAGAAATTCTAGACATAAATGTCCACAGTTCTCTTGATTGAACTCTTGAAATCGCTCATAATTATAATAGATTTGTAAATTCTTATTCAATGAACTTTCAAAATATTTTATTATTCGTGGCGGTGGCTTCAAATTTCCAAATGAATCAAAATAATCAATAATATTATTTTTCTTGCAATATGCTGTCCAGTGTGTACCTTTACCTTTATTACTATCCAAGTTGATTATTCCACATTCAAGATTTTTCATTTTACGCGGTAATTTATCTTGCATAAACACTCCACGAAAATTTGGAATTTGAAGTTTATTGATAGCATAATTATATAAATCGATGTTTGTCAATGCGCGATGAGGTAATTTTATTGGAAGTTTTTTTTTTGCTTGTATACGGTTGTAAATACAATCCAAGTCCTCGCTTAAATGGCTTCAAATATAAACCTTTACCCATTGCGATAGCTTCCATGTGTCGATTATGTCGTTCACTTTCTTTTAATTCTTGTTGTGCTGATCTAGCTTTATTAACGGCGCTTGCAATTTGAGATGCGCCGCCGGCTAAAGCACCAAGCGCACTTAATCCGGCAAATATGGGTATTAACGGTAAAATCCCACCAGTTTTCGGTACAGGAATAATTCTTGATTTTGACTTAATTTTCTTAATCCCTTTAAGCGCATCCATAGCAATATTGGCAGCTGTATTTAAATCGTTTGATTTATTTTTTTTAATTGCTGCTCGAGCCTTACGAAATACCGATTGTAAATTAATCGCTTTAGATCGTCTCCTTCTTGTTCTTTTTTTAATTCCCATGCCTAATTTTCTTTTAACTTTCATTATACCAGTAACACCTAATGCAGATACTTTTTCACCAAAACTTGAGTCTTTAGCTGTTATACGTTCTTTTGCTTTGTCAGCTAGTATTTTATCAGCTTGATGTCGATTTTCGAGATCTTTATATTGAGAGTATGCAATATCGTGTTCTTTACACGCTTCGTCTAGGGGATTGATTCCTTTATCTCCTCGTTCTAATCGTTTATTTAATTTTGTACCTGGTCCACAATAATTGTACGTAGGAATATGAAGTTCAAATGGAAGTTTATCAATAAGCGTGTTGATTAAACCACGTCCTTTTCGTTTGAAGCTTGGTGGTTGATTGACAGTCACTAACATAATAAACGTCTTTATATAACTGAATCTTTTAAATAAATGAGAAGATCATAATAGTTCAAGGTTTATATATAAATATATCAGTAACAACAATTGATCAGTTAATAATCGAAATGCGTTTAATAAAGCAACACTGTAGTCTTCCAATCCGCAATCTTGATAATATAGTGAGACAAAAAGAATTATTTCGGAGACATGGCAAGTTATTACCATCCACAATTAGATGTATTATATGCGGTCCGTCAAATTGTGGGAAAACAAACGTTATGATAAGTTTATTGGAAGACTTAAATGGTCTTCGATTTGAAAATGTTTATCTATACAGTAAATCACTATATCAACCAAAATATGAATATTTGCGAAACTTGTTGAAACCACTTAAGGGAATTGGCTATCATGAATTTGATAATAATGAAGAAATTATGGATCCCTCAAATGCGAAAGTTAATTCTATATTTGTATTTGATGATGTAATAACGAGTTCGCAAAAAATTATACAAAATTATTTTAGCATGGGAAGGCATAAATGTGTTGATTGTTTCTATCTCTGTCAAACATATGCTCACATACCTAAACACCTCATCCGTGACAATGCAAATATGATAATTGTTTTCCCACAAGACGATATGAATTTAAAACATATATATAACGATCATGTCAATACAGATATGTTATATAATAGTTTTTGTGAAATGTGTTCATTATGCTGGCGTGATAAATATAGCTTTCTTGTTATATGTAAGGATTTCGATATCAATAACGGTCGATATAGAAGAGGATTTGATCAATATATACAGCAGTAACAGGAAACCAACAGCAGTAACAGGAAACTAACAGCACAGGAACCGCTTGAAAACTCTTTATTTATCTGTTCTGAATAAAATGCTGATGTGACAAACGACCAATATAGAAAATGATCAATAAATACAACTGTAACAGAATACTAACGGTTATTTTAGAACAGGAACCGGTTGAACACGGTTGATCTGTCTGTTTGCAGTTATGAATAAAGAAATTACTAAACGGTTGATTAAAACAAGAGCAAATGTAAAAGCCAAATTAGATGCGTTAAAATCGAATGAATTGGAAACTGAAGAACGATTAGTTAAACAGTATAAACCATTAGCTAATGTTTTATCTCAGGCTTTAGATGAACATTCGACTACCAAAAACAAACGATGGATACAGTCGCCACGTTTATCTAGGAAATCAGTTTCTACTGTAGAAAATTCAACATCACCAGGTCGACCTTCATTTGACTTTTTTACGTCATCACCTAACATGCCAAAATCATCACGTTTACCTAGGAGATCATTTCCTCCAGTAGAAACTTCAACATCATCACTAGGGCCACCTTCACTTGATTTATTTCTACCTAATGACTTCCCACAGCCAACACCAATGGACGCTACATTTCAATATACATCGTTATCGCCCCAAGATGATGAGGATTTTGATGAAGTGAATCAAACATTACTTAGTGAAATTCCTGAAAACACCTTTACAACATATTTAGAACAATTCGATGAATTACCAAGAATTTATGTTAAAGGTCACATAAAAGATACGAAAAATTATTATGATCACACTTATCTTAGACATGATATGACAACAGATAGAATTTTTTTTGGGGATTCTGAACTAAAGTTCATTGGTCCTGATATTCAAGTAAAGGATCAATTATTTAAAGGTACACCTGGTTTTTATGAGCTTGTTTTTAAAAGCTATCCATCAAGAAAAAGTTACACTAAAGAGGATTTAAGAAATTTTGGCTTAATAGTAAAATTAACAAATGCTCACAGAAGACATTTTCTACCTGATCAACAAATTGCTGGAAATAAAAGTAATAAATATAAATTTATTATTAAACCTATTTTACACGTGTTAGAGAAAGATGAACAAGACAAACAAAAAAAGCGAGAGAAAGAATTACCACTTGGAGGAGGATTATCAAATATATATTCAACAGCACCAATACAATATGTTTATTTCGATGATCCCAATGAGTTGGTGGATCGATTAAAATTATTATTAGCTTCAAGTGCAAGTGGTAATAATGCACATTTAAATGAAATTAATAGCATAATTGAGGAATTGCGAGAACGAGATTTAATAGAATAAATACAACTGCTATTTATAATAATTATCATTTACGTCATGAGTGTTGATAAGTTTGGACGGCACATACATGCCGATTTGATAACTAAAGACGACACTGAAAAATTGATTATTTCATATAATCAGGACTTTATAACCGAAGATGATGCCAAAAAATTAATTGCCGTAGCAAACAAAGACCTTATATCTAAAAATGATGCTAGAGATTTAATTACTTCAGCAAATAAAGATCTTTTAGCCAAAAATGATTTTATAACTAGAATCGAATTTCTTTCCACAATTGATTCATTGAATGGGCATCTCCATATAAATATTGATGGAGAATGGACTGGGTCTCAATATGTGTTGATGAACGGAAGAGACAGCTATCGTATACCACCACCTGTAAGCGGCATAGTGGCACATATAACATCAACAGTACCAAATTTAGAGATAAGCGTTAACTCAAGCAAACGAATTCTAATTTTAGACTTAGTTGACGAGCGATTAGCTGCTGGTGATATAATAAAAATTTTCCCTAGATCTGGTAGTGTACCAAGTCCAACAATAAATATTGAAATTATTATTAACTATAAAATAAAGATACATGCGTGATATAAAAAGAACTGTGATTAATGAACTGCACAAGCCAGCAAGAAAGAACTTTAGACGTCGTCGTGTAATAATTAAAGGGCTACACGATTTATACCAGGCTGACTTGGTTGAAATGCTACCGTATGCAAAACAAAATGTTGGTTATAAATATATTTTAGTTGTTATAAATGCATTTAGCAAATATGTTTGGGCATTTCCGGTGAAAGAAAAATCTGCAAAAGAAATTGTTAATGCAATGAGAAAAATTCTAAAGAAACCTCATATCCCCAAGAACCTTCAAACTGATTTGGGAAAAGAATTTTACAATAAGGAATTTTCCAATTTAATGAAACAATTGAGAATAAATCATTATTCAACATTCAGCAATAAAAAAGCATCAATTGTTGAACGTGCAAATCGAACATTAAAATCATTAATGTGGAAAGAATTTTCATATCAAGGTTCATATAAATGGTTAGAGTTACTATCACAAATTGTTGATAAATATAATTCAACACCGCATAGTACAACTGGCTATAAACCGATTGACGTAAACGAAACAAACGAAGAGGAAATACTAGAAAATAGTTATAGCAATATTAAAATAGTAAATTTAAAAAATATGAAATTTAAAATTGAGGATAAGGTTAGAATAAGCAAATATCGTAGTTTATTTGCTAAAGGTTACACTCCAAATTGGTCTAATGAAATTTTCACCATTAAAAAAATTCAATTAACCAATCCTGTTACTTATATTTTACAAGATTATAATGGAGAAATAATACGAGGTGCATTTTACGAACAAGAACTACAACATTGTAAACATCCAGATGTTTATCTTGTGGAAAAAGTATTGCGTAAAAAGGGAAACATGATACTGGTTAAATGGTTAGGATTTGATAATCGTCATAGCACTTGGATAGATAAAAATAATTTAGTTTAAGGTGTAAATAATTAGAGTGGGATTTAAAAAATAAAACTATATTTTTATTAATACTGACATTTATTGTTTTCTTACAACGAACTTATAAACCAAAACAATTATTATGGTCCATAACGAAACCATACACATAATAAGAAAAAATGATAAAATTACATTTTGATAATTACATTGTTCAAAATTTTCACATTCTGATCTCGTTATATAATCAGTTATATTAAATTTATTACTTATTACATTTTGCCATTGACTGTCAATATGTACGCGATTTTTCAAAAAATAACGAACTTTGATGGAAATTATATTATTATTTTCAGTTTTCGGAAGAGCAACTTTACAGTACTTATCATAAACGTTGATCTCCATTCTTTTCCATTGATTTGGCCATGTATCATTATAAGTGTTGTTATAATCTAGTACAGTGAAACATTCAAACGCATCCGACGGACACGATGTATATAACGTATTGTTGACAATTATAGTCGCAAGTATAATTTGGAACATGTTGATTGTCTTGAAACTATATCAATAATGACTAAAAATCTATTCTGTAGATCTATTTATACAATAATGAAGGGAATATACATCTATTTATTATAATTATAATCTAATAAATCATAAATACTTTTATAATCTTCACGATTTGTTGATGGCCAAATTTTTGAGTCAGGTCCATCCTTCCATCCAACAGGTTGTTTATCTTTCATACGATGCAAATTTTCCAATAACCAATTGAAAATTTTTTTATGTGATGGTTTTACCATTGGTTGAAACTCATAATTAATTTTCAATGTTTCGCGTGCACTTGTTAATACTGAATAAAATTCTGGATTTGCATAATATATTGAATCGTTCATCAGCTGATTAACAACATATTCAGTTGTTTTGTACTTTTTATAAATATTATTCAATGACATTTTACTCAGGTCACTATCAGGTGAATCGCAAACTAAATTCAAGACTAAATAGTTTTGATAGTCTAACGAATCGAATGGAAAGTTCACGTTTTTGTTTTTAATGTTTAACACATGACCTATTTCCAGCAAACTTCCAGTAAATGGTGGGACTACATCGTCATAATCCCACAATAAATCATATAAATAATTTTTCATTGAACTCACAAATTCATCTTCTGCTTGTTTAGAAACCAATAAAGCTTCCAAAATTTCATAATTTGCGGCATGTAGATGTTGATATGTTAATACATCATTGGATACAAATATTTTTCTCAATATGTGCTTAACGCCATCATAATTAATAGTTGATATATAATTTCTCAAGTGTTTCGTGCAAATTGATATGAAGTTCTTCTGCACTTCGAAAGTAAGTTCCTTGGACATCTGGAAATTTAAACCATATCAACAAATCCCCAAGCTTTCGTATCAGTACAGTTTGAACTAATCATCCTCTTATCATCATATGGACTAAGTGAAATTTTTTGTTGCTTTACTGTAAAAACTTGATGTTTTACAGATCTTACTAAATATTGTTCTCTAGTTAAGATGTCGTTATTAAATAATACATTTTTAAAATCATCAAATGTCAATTTTCTTATTGCACTTAGTTTAGTCCCCTTAGACTTTTTAACATCTGTTTTATCCTGAACTTTATAGGTATACATTTTTGATCTCAATCCTACAAATTCTAACATAATTCTACCACAATTTTCATCTTTCATTACACCTAATACTTTTTTGTTGACTAAGGGCATATTCCATATGTTATTAAGAGGATAATCACTAGTATCAAAATACTTATTACAGTCTTCTTTTATTATACTATAAATATCATCGACAAAAAACTGATATATTAAACTATCAGTATCGGTATATAGTAATTTTGATTTTTCACTTCCTAATTTTTTTAAAATATAATCATAATGAAAATTATACAGAAATATTTTTGATATATCTAAAATTGAAAATCCAACATAAATTGGCTTATTCATCTTAATTTCTAACTTATTCATTTCTATAATTACAACATTTTCATCAAATATATTACAACTATGGAAATTTGGCTTAGAAATTAAAGCTTTAGCACCCCATCGACCCTCCCATTTTGTAACTAATCTAATGTCCTTATGTTTACGAACATTCTCCATAGTTTTACCAAATACAGAGTTGTTCATTAGTTTGAAGAAATTTTTCTCAAATTCATTTTTAGATTGCTGTCTAAGATTCGTATTCAAATCTATATACTTTTTCAACCATGGAGACTGTTTAAACCTAAGAATTCTATGAATTTTTGATAAAATCATACCGTAATTCAAATACAATTTCAAATTCTTATAGTGTAAGACATAATTTTTTCGTGGATATAAAGTAGTTAACAATTTTATAGTTTTTGATCCAGGAGGGATCATATGATGAGGTGCTAAAGGTAAATCAGAATGTTGTTTATGTAAATGTTGAGGATAATCTAAGTCCACCTCTAAAATATACCCAAATACCCCAAAATCATCTAGACTCATAATATCTACCGTTTGATCACACCATTCAAAAGCACCATACGGTAGATATTCACTCATGGCCGTACCATACAAGTTATTGATATCAAAATACATTAAATATGATGTTGGGGAATGTGGGTCAAAATTTGTAATGTACGGATTATTAGCTTTAGCATAACGATTTGAACATTGAGAAACGCCACCTCTCAAACCATGTTCAATAAATAACAGTTTATCAACATCAGTTAACAATTCTAAAGTTACATTGGAAATTTTCAACATGGCATCAAAAGCTAATCCCGGAGCTGTATAATAATGAGCGGCGTCCAATTCGTAAATTTTTAGGCAATTTTTACGGAAATTTTCAAATACATCAGCCAACAGTAATACATCCGTTTTTAAATATAAGTCAGAATATTCACCCATGTCTTTAATTTGGAAAATGTTCCAAACGTTTTGAGCATGTGTATAATCATTTTCAGAAATATCCTTATCATTTAATTTACTATAAAATTGTTCTTTATCGGGTAATTTTGTTTCGTTTAATTTTTCATCTGAATCGATATATTCATAAGGAAAAACTCCTTTCCGATTTAATAATTCAAATTTTGTTTCGTCATTACCACAAATTGATTTAGTAATTAATTTCTGATCTGGATCTAAATATGAACTTAATTTATCTAAACTGCATGGCATAAATCGAAAAGAATCAATAAAACGAAACTTTATATTGGTATTATCAACGTATTTCGTGAATGAGATATATTTTTCTTTGTTTACTGATAACAGTTTAACAGTGCCATCAAAATGAGTTGACAAAGCTTTAATAATAAAATGTGCATCATAGCCACTTAAATTGTGGAAAATTACCGGAATTATTAAACTGTTTTTATAATTCAAATTGCAACTTTGATGAGCTGCCCCACGAAATTTACCTGTTAAGTGACAATGATCATGAACTTTAATTTGATTTGGAAGAAACCTTTCTCCACATATATGACAGATTGCAACGCTGTTAAAATCTGAAATTTGTTCATTTGTTAATACCTCCATAGTATTAATTTTCTTAAGTTCCTCATCAACAAATTTAGCGATTGAATATAGTTCATCCATAAATTTTTCAATACAATCATTGGATCGAATTAAATTAAACTTTGAAAACTGTGCGTTATAGGAACAATGCAAGTAATATGCAATACTAAAAGCTCTATGTTTCTGAATTTTTATCGTATTACTTGTATTCTTAGTATCATCATATTTTTCTAAAATACTTTCTAAGTCACAGTACATAACGAATGGAACTAATTCTTTAAATTTATAGTTTTTAAATTTTATTTTATTATCCTCTTCAGTGGGCATTACAATTTTACATTTATTTATACTACTGCAATAATTCATGTGTTTTTCAAGTAACTGAGGTGTTTTGAAATGATTTAAACATCTATTACAAATATAAGTTTGGCGATTTTGACGTGAAATTTGCGATGAAACTAACCGTGATAGATTTTTGATCCATACGAAATGATATAATACATCACATTCAACATCATTAATTATTGTAGAATCAATTTCTCCAACTGATAACATTAACAAATTAATTGTTTTAGGAAATTTATGTCTCGATAATGCTATTGGTAATACTGTTTTTCTTTCAATGCCAAAAACATTAATAGATAGATTGTTTAGTTTCTCAAATTTTTCAACATCCATTAACTTAATTGGAAAATTGATTCTTTCATATTTTAAAACCTGACTAAAATGAGGATAATTCAACATACGATCAGAATTTTTTTCTACTGGATAAAGAGCAGACACCACTGACCAAAGAAAACAAAACTTATCATTATTTTTAACGTTTACTACAGCTTTTCGATCTTTAATAAACTTAGGAACTTCAACATATGTTGAAATACCCCCTTTTATCGGTACAAATTTATTAATATTAATTTTGAGGGAAATAACTTCAAGTAACGCCCATCCACTATCACGTTCTTGAAATTCTTCCAATTTTTTTAGAATTATCTCAGAAATGTGTTCTAAATACCAGTCTTTTAAATTAGTACCTTTATCAATAATATGATTACGAGTATTAAATGTTTTTAAATCAACTGTATTATCTGATGGTTTTATAAAATTACTAGAAAATAAAGCGTTTACTTTAATTGGTGAATCATCTAAATATTTTTTGATTTTGATTGAAAAACTACGAAACGCCTTTTTTAAAAATATTATTGGATCTTTTATACTTAAATTTACAATTACACCACTATGTAATCTACTATTGAAAGCAGTTTCAACGTCTTGCCAAACTAATTGTTGTTTATTATTAATTGATTCACTAGATTTTAAGCCCGTGCCGGTTTTTTTAATTGTGAATCTCAGTCGTTTCAATTTTTCCCGATAAAATGTTAATAGTGCCAAATTTCCTTCTAATTTAAATAAATTACCAGTAAACTGTCTACTCTTTATTACTTTGCGCGTTAAATGAATATTTTTATTTACAACACTGATAAATCTTTGCACTTCATTACAAGTTTTTATTAAATTAATAACCGATTTAATCTTATTTAGAAATTCTGTACTTACTTGGCAAATCGAAGAAGATGTTGACATTTTCACAAGAAAAAAGTAACTGATATAAAACATCACTATATCACTATTTATACAAAAAATTCACTTGAATCATCAAAGATCGTTGACCCCATTTTAGTTATGACTCATATGTATGATTCATCAGATACCCTTGACCCCAGGGGTATGATTCATCAAAACTTGACCCCCATGACTCATCAAAAAAAATTGACCTACATTCCATAGGTATGACTCATCGCAGAAGTAGCGCGTGGGAACAAAATGGTCAACATAGGGGTATAGTGCGGGGAAGAGAAAGAAAAAATAGGGGGATAGCGGGGGGAAGAAAAATCGTGTTAAAACAAGGAGGGGGAAAGGAGGGGGAAATGGAGGGGAAATAGTGCAGCTGTGGAGGGGGTGGAAATTCAAATTTCCCGCCAACATCGATCCGACACGAGCGCCACGCTGTGGACAATTGTTGTACCAAAAAGCGACACTAGCGCCACCACGACAGCAGTGGCCAAAAGTGGCACTAGTGAGCTTGAACCAGCCCTACT